>CM064581.1:17502097-17979597 GCA_032716605.1 Paralithodes platypus | reverse complement strand
TGGGAATACGGATGAGGTCAGATCCAAAATCGGAGGTCATTTAGCGGCCGAAATCGAGGTCGCCGTTTAATAAGGCACATCAGGGAGGTCGAGGCCGGTGATTATGGTAGTAGTAGTATTGTGATGATTGTGGTAGTAGTGATTGATGATGGTGATTATGGTGGTAGTAGTGGTGGTAGTAGTGATGGTGATTATGGTAGAATTTAAACCCGGGCAACGCCGGGTACCCCTGCTAGTTTATACTATGTGTGTGTATTAAATCGAGGTAGTTCGATAACGAACTGTGAAATGAAGAACAGAACAAATGTAAATACAATTGTAATTACAATGAAACACTTCCCACTAAAGAGGGTCCAGACTTAACCCATAGAGTAATATTTAGCATAATATATAAAATTATACATTTTACGTACACTGTTATTTAAAATAGTTAGTGTATTATGTGTATCTAATTCCCAAAAGTGAGTGTTTATGCTATATTAAATTTGTTCTATTAATTAACACACACACACACACACACACACACACACACACACACACACAGTCACATTTTATCCAACAAACTCGTTGTTGTTGGATTTCCTCAAGTAATTAGCCATATTCTAGCAACCATTTATATGAGGTAAGAAGAGCAGGCTGATTTCCGAGAGATCGGCAGTCTTGACATTTCGCATTTGCAGCTTCAAAAGAATGTAATATTCACAGATTATTGCATTTTAAAGAACATATATAAATATCACAACTATTATAAAGTTATTAGGAATGCACATAAAAGAGAGATAACAATGAGCCGACATTGTGTTCACGCGATCAAAAACTCGTCAATATAGAGTATTTCACAAACGAATGTTGATATAATGATAACATTATTGTAGTAAAACAATAGTATGCAGAAGTACTCAGATAACTATAGGTCGCTGTACGATCATGATAACACTGATTAACTATCGATTAAGCCTGCTTGGTTAAGAAATATAAACATTTTGCTGTTCATAGCTCTTGTCGGCGTTGCAGTTGTCACGTGTTAACAACACGTATAGGTTTCGTATTTCTGTAAAAATCTAGAAGATAAATATTTGGTATTTTAATTGAATCATACATTGATTGTGAGAATTGTCAGAGATACGACTTTCCAAAGGCAAATTTATTCTCACATTTCCAATTACATTTGCTTACTGCTAGCATTGTCAAACAAGCGTAATCTGCAAAATATCTTTGTTCGTACCCTTTAACTTCGTACCGCCATGGGATCTAGATGGCGTTAGGTGTAACTGGAGTATGGCTAATTGAAATAAACTCCCAACCCAATCGTCAAGCTAACATTTATCAATCCCACAGACACCAAGACCTATCCTGCAGCTACACGTAACTCACATTAATACTATATTCACAAGTATCACTCCCTAGCTAGTCCAAAACACCCACTTTATCAATGCATTTCCACAACTCCTTCAGATTACTAATAGGCTCAGAGTAGCATCATCCACACTAGCAAAACACCCACAATAATAATAATCAAATGTAATCTACATTCCCACATTATTCCACAGCTACAGATCACCCACGTTATGAGCACGTTCAAGCTCACCACACTCAATATCAACCAATACAGTATCTACCCACACATTCATTCCACACCTAACACCCAACTACACTTATACCCATAGCTACACATCACCCACATTAATACCATGGTTAAATTCAGAATCCTCCATATGTTCCAATGTATTATCCATCTATACTCCACACCCACACCTACACCCAACACCCACAGCTACACCCATCACTCATAGACCTATCCAAAACTTACAGCCACACTCAACACTCACAGAGACACATAACACCTACAATCACACTCAACACTCACACCAAACATCCACAGCCACACTCTCAACACCCATAACTACACCCAACACCCACCTACACTCTCAAACACACCCTACAACTACACACACCCAACGCCCACCTTCACTCACACCCCACAACCACACCACCCCCACTACCCACCTGCTCATCCATGACATAGGTAATGCCAACCTGATTGTACATAACTCGAAGAAAGACGAGATAAATATGTGAGTCTAAGAGGACCCATGAGCCATTGCCGGCCCCGTACATGGGTGGGTCATACAGCAACTCGAACACGTAGGGGATAATGTACAGCTTCTCTCCGAGGGTGGCCAAGGCAGGTTCCTTAGAGGTCTTCAGGGCTTCCGGCACAAAACTCCCGTAGTCGTACATCCCTGGTCTGTCACAGTAAAGGGGGTGTCACGTGAAAAACTTTTATCGTAAATTTTCGACAGAATTATCAACACGTTTACGTCATAAACTGCCTAAAGCCGGTATCACACGAGAGCTTTTATAGTCAACATTCGATGATCAACATTTTTCTTGCAACATTTCTGGAATATTTTGCAACGGTATCGGAAACTAGATTGATGATTGATCAATTTAGGTGACCGACATAGTGTAAATGTTAACCTTATAAGCTGCTAGATCAGTGTTGAGGGAAAAAGCGCACGTGTAATGCCGGCTTAACCAGTGCTGAGGATTAAAGTTGAGGGAAAAAACACTTGCGTGAGCCCGGATTAGCAACAGAGATACAATTTTAAAAAGTCTTATATAAAAGTTATAGGTTTAGCATAGGATGGAATCCAAACTAGCTTTGAAATAATTGAACTGGAATTTAGACAAAACAAAGTGGGTGTGATTTTACATGTTATATTAATTTAGCCATAACATGGAAAGATATATTCGATAAATCTGAGCTTATAGTTCCCAAGATAAACGTAAAATCAGTTACTTTGTTATTAATCATAATAATTGTGTCAATGTAACTTATCATTTTCATTAAACACCTTAAACACTGTTAACACCGATTTTAGATATGTATATACTGTATACTGTATATACTCAGGCACATAACCATATAACACCGATTTTATACTTACATTAAATCAGACTCTGCTAGATCTTGGATCGTCTGAATGAGTTTAGGATAGACGGGCACGGTGAGGACAGCCACCAGGTTACTGACATAAGCTGCAGCCAACAGGTCCACCGCCACCCACCACACCACCAACCATACCCGCGCCCACCACACACGCCCCAGCCACACCCACACCTCAGTATCGCTCATGGGCTGGCTCACCAGACCTGCAGCTACCTGGAATAATAACAATTATGGCTTAAGATCTTATTTCTCAGACAGGTGGTCTACTTTTTAATACTGCAAATGTACAGATAAATTGGCATGTTGTGGCAAGTGCTGTAAGACAATACTGTGTTAATGTTTGATGGCAATATTGTCAAAATACACAACAATTCCGATAACCTTAATACATATTATCACCTACCAAGAAATATTGCAGCTTAATAATCAACATGAAAGCAAGTGCTTTCTTTAACAATTATTTAAGTTACCTTGAGTGCAATACCGACTGCATCTTCAACATGGTGGACCTTTTTTATTATGAGCGCAATGAGAGAGGACACCAACGCCGTCACAGCCATTACCAACACCCACATCAGTGTAGAAAATGGGTATAAGATGTTCTTCCACTGCGGCATGGCTGGGGGTAAGCGAAGCAAGAAACCAAATCCGTTTGCTTGGTACGGGTAGGTGAAATCAAAATCTCTGGCTCTTTCGTGATTAAGAAGCATCGAACTAAGAACTATGTGCTTCCCTCTATGTAGTAAGTCAGCCATCATGCCCGTCCAGGTTCCATTCACTATGGAACCCCATTGAAAATCTTCTGGGTGAGCCTGACTAACGAAGGTGAAATTATATTTATTTCCAATAATCTCCAGGGCATCCAGATTCATACCAACACATTGATTCTGACTGTCGTAATATATAAAAGGTTGATCCTCACACCATGATGATATCTGAAGTTCCTCGCCTCCGAAGTTCTGAAATCTAGGTTGAAAAAGTGACCGAAAATCAATTAATTTATTGGGGGTCCAAACACCCAGAGATGCCTTGACAAGTGGGCGCCCTTGACTGTTGAACTGCTTGGGAAGGCTAGTGTAGACGTATATTCGTGGCCGTCCTCCCCAAACTACTGACTGAAGGAGCAGAATAAACTGTGAACGCTGGACTACAGACTGAGCAAGCACGGAAGTAGTGTTGATATTCTCGTTGATAGTAATGAAGACTATATACTTAGGGTTCCAGTTAATATTGTCCGACAGTTGAAGCAGGAAGTCTGTGGGATCTTCAAAGAATAGGAGGATGGCGGCGAGGAGAGTGCCTTTGGTGTGGTGGGCCGGGCGATGATCATTGAGCAGGGAACGTTGTGAGGTGAGGACCACAGGTTTTAGAGAGTTCGCTGTAGCATATACAACCCTGTTCAAGTCCAAAAGCCGCTGACTGGTATCATCAGTAACTAACAGGATATCTTGGCCTTCCAATGGTCCCAACACCAACGTGATAAGGGCCTGTTCGGCCAGGGCATGGTTGTCTGTGAGAGAAAAACATCAAAGTATATTGTGGCGCAACCTTCACTATTTTTATAATAATTACAAAGTGTATGTCATGAATGTATCGGCAGATAGTGGGTGTATTGGTTAAGTTGAAATATCACAGACCTTGGAGCATGACGGATGGGCTGAGAGTGGCTGCCGATATAATAGTTGATGCCATGCAGCAGAGGAGGTAGTGTAGGTGAGTGCTGGTCCGCCTCATGATGCTGAATGACCACTGACCACTTACCATCCATCACCACAACTTGACCTTAGGATATACAGAGCTCTAAAAGGAAGCTATAAAAGGTGGAAATGTCAGAAAATTTAGTTTTTGACAAACAATATAACCTTTTATGATTATAATATGCACACAAGAGTTAATTAAGTTTACTGTCTTGTTTATGTGCGGGATGGGGAGAGATGCAGGTGATAGTAGATATCTTCGATACCATTACGATGATATATATATATATATATATATATATATATATATATATATATATATATATATATATAATTTATATATATATATATATAATTTATATATATATATATATATATATGAAACTGAAATTAACAATTTAACGAACTTTGCAAATCAATCATTCTGTTAAATCAGAATATTGTCTGTTGTTAAGATAAATACGTGTTTATTGTTAATACAGGATTTGGTTTGTTTCAAGGGTGACTGTAGGCTTAGGTTAAATATTGCCAACAATTGACTTCAGACAACCCATCGTGCATCAATGGACATACCAACTGTGATTTCTTATAAGTCTTATATTATATTGGATTACATATTGGTAAATTGCTTATTTAGCCTGACCTGAGTATTGCAAACCTAGAAAAAAAACCGGAATGCTGAGTTAAATAGATAGTACGTTCAAAACCGGAATGCTGAGTTAAATAGATAGTACGTTAAAAACCGGAATGCTGAGTTAAATAGATAGTACGTTAAAAACCGGAATGCTGAGTTAAATAGATAGTACGTTAAACCGGAATGCTGAGTTAAATAGATAGTACGTTAAAAACCGGAATGCTGAGTTAAATAGATAGTACGTTAAAAACCGGAATGCTGAGTTAAATAGATAGTACGTTAAAAACCGGAATGCTGAGTTAAATAGATAGTACGTTAAAAACCGGAATGCTGAGTTAAATAGATAGTACGTTAAAAATAAGCATATTTACTTTAACACACGTAGAATAAAGCAGTTACTTTTCCAGACTTTGCATTAGCGTTACGACAAATATAATTTCGCCCAATTATCTTTACTCGTTAGCAAGAATCACTAATCAATACTGGGCAATTAAGGGGGTCACCTGCTTTTGTTCTCACCTTTTCTCTCTTTCTCTGGCTTGTATCCATTCCATCCTGTTCAGCCAACTGTTTTAAGACGTTTGTTCCCATCCAGGTGTTGATTTTTTTCCTAGCAAGCGGTAGCGAGCCAACATATTTTTAAATATGTTTTTGACAGCAGGCTAAATTTATACATTTTTCGATGGAAAATGTCACCGGCGAAGCCGAATTTCTTCATACAATGCTGCCTCGCTATCGCTCGCCAAGAAAAAATCGACACCTGGATGGGGATAAATGTCTTAACACAGTAGGCTGAATGGGGCTAAATGGATGCAACCCAGAGAGAGGGAGAAAAGGGAGAGAAACAAAAGCAGGTCACCCCCCTTATAACATTCACACTGTCTGAACACTCTTAGCACACTAACTCCTCCACACAATAATCACTGTTATTAATTAACAACATGAACTCCATGGGTCACTACTTCAGACAGATACATTTGGGACTACTTGTACAAATAAAAATCGGGAATATAATAAAATACTACCGGTACTTTTATTTCATTATATTTTACGGATTTACTTACAACTACTTCTATCAACAGTTGTATTCTATCCGATGGAATTCCAAATGGCTATGCCCTGTCCACATAAAAATACAAAAAAACAAAAAATATATATATAAAAAATAAATCGTCAACACCCCTTTTCGAAGTAAAATTGTACACTTTTCGATGAAAAAATTTCACGGTCGAAGGCTGGTTCCTCCAAAATTACAGGCTGGCTATCGCTCGCCAGGAAAAAAATCGACATCTAGTTGGTACGAAAGGTCTAGATATTGACACAGAAAATGTGGGAAAGGTCTTAAAATCGCGGTGATAAGGGGTTCCAGAATAACAAAAAAAATCTCCCCTTAAAGTACTATATAGCAATTACTAAGACAACAAAATATGTGAATAACAACAGAATGAACACTATAAGCTTGAACACAAATTGCACTATTACTTTTAAACCCAGTGCACATATTTATCGTAGAACACAATAACCACTATATGCTAGAACATATTTTTTGTTTTAAATCTTGAACACAATGAACAAAGTGACTCCTGAACAATAATATCATAGTAGGCCTATCTATCGAACAAAATAATCAAATTTACTTTTGAATAATTATAAGGAACAATATAAAATTAGAACATAATAATATTCGTATCTTTTATGCACAATGAACACTATAACTTTTGAACACTAAAATTTCTGAACACAATGAACACTATTGCTTTTGAACACATTGAACACTAACATTCCTGAACACAATTAACACTACAGCGTTTGAACATAAGCATTCTAGCTCCTGAGCACAATGAACAGTATATTCTTTATTATATTATATAATATTAACACTTGTACACAATTATCACAGTATCACTGACACACAACAAACACACTAACTTCTGAATATAATGTACAGTTGCCTACATAAGTTCTGTTCCTCTCCGTGATCTTATACATGAAATATAATGCGTATGATTGAATAACGAGTATAGTTTCTGGTGCAGTGGTTAACTAATACCCTGTTCCAAGTAGGTAGTCCATAATTTGTGGACCCTAACCTCTGTAACTCAAAAAGGGCAACAGCAAAAGGGCTGTACATTTGTACACCCTTCCCAAATGGTAGAACTATTAGCTTGATTACTCTAGTCGTTTGTGAGTTATAGAGGTTAAAGTTCAGGAGTTTTATCCTACTTACTTGGAATAGTGCTTAGTCAACTGATAATTAAAAGAAAGCACACTCGCATTTCATTCATACTAATTTTACTTGCATGCATAAGATCACGACGAGGAATAGAACTTGTGTGGGCTACTGTACATTTAAACTCCCGGTGACAGCAATAGTATAGTGTACTTTACGGTAAATTCAATCCCTTAGCTGTTGATGTTTTCGTTATTAAATGGAAAATTGTGACTCAATTATGTTTTTTCGTCAAAATAACACCAAGTTTCATTATAAATAATTTGCGATACAGAATGTTCGTAGTAACTGAATAATCAAGATGGATACATGGCAATGTACCGTCAGCAAAATAAAATTAAAAAGTACACACAGACTATAAGTAGGTGAAATACGCCACGAGAAACTGTGACTCGGTAACTTGAGTTGTCTTTCTATGACCCTGGGTATGTCAGCGACAGTAGGCAGAGTCACGACTTCCCAGGCAGTGTGGTAAAGTTGTTATTGCTTTTTTGTTGTTTTATATTTTTTGTCCTCACGCTTTTAATAATCGCTCTTTCACTATTGATAACTTTACTAAAAGAGGTCACTGACAGACCATGCTTCTGCTGTTCATTCAGGCTAACACTTAACCTCGTTCCACTCATATCCCAAGGATTCCTTCTCGCCAAGCCAGGTAACATATTCGGGATTTTGTTCGGAGGAGCTTTCCCACACCTCTCCATCTAGCAAATTAATTTAATTATCAATAATGATAGAATCCACCAGAGCTAGTTGGTGAATTAAAACACCGGAATGTTTGTCGTACTGCATAGGAATTCTTGAATATATCATATGCCACTATCCAAGGTCGTAGTTGCAGAGCATGAAAGTAAGTGGACTCAAAAGACCCAACTAGAGAGCCTTTTTTTAATTAAAGAACCTATTTAACTTGAAAGCCAAAACATATAATGTTAATTCTTAACCCCTCCCGCCCGGGCAGCATTTTAAAATGACACTGCGGCAGATGGGCCGGAGCCCGGGTGTCCTTTTAAAATCCGTAAGCTTGAAAGCCTATTAAGCGTGGTTTGAAAGCCGTGCGTCGACCGTATGTAAACAAAGCCAGTCTTCGCGACACCGCACCTCCGAAAAGAAGAAGAAGTCGGATCAATGTTGTTGTTGTCTGCCAAGACGGAATTAGTGTCTGTAAATGTCCGATATTGCTCAATCCGCGGCTAAATGCTCTCCACGGAAATCGTCATCACAACTGAACCAGTTGATCTAGAGAGCTCTACTCAATGCCAGTCTACAGATACAAAACAGGGCTACGTTTTGAGATGTGAGGAAATTCTCTAGCAGTTAAAATAACAAGGATAGGGCTAGGCATATTACAACGTTTTTCGGCCAGATCGCCCGGATCTGAATGTTGTCCTTAGGAAGGCGAGCCCGGGCATGAAGGGTTAAGGTAGACATAATGAATAGACTAGTACTAGACAGACTGGGTCCAGAAGGAAGACAACCGCCTCATCCGATGTCTTACACAGGCTTCATAAAAAAAAGAGTTCTTAGCTGGATGATGGATTTGAAGGGTTTTCAAGGATTTTATCAATACACAAGAATAGCAACTAATAGATTATGAGATCCGATAGAAAATTAAATTATCATTGTACAGTTGACTTATATCATATATACAATAACTTTAGCAATGTTTTTCAAAATTCTTATACAATATCTTGTGACACAGCCTAAAGAGACTTTTAATGGTAAAAGGGTAGCACGATACCGTTTTCTTTGGCTCCAGTAATTAAAAGGTCTTTAACCTCTGGCCTAGTAAATAGCTGGGGGCTACTCTGAGAAGGGGGATGGAAAAAGCCATGGGATACAGGCGTTCTTTAAGTTTAAATGAATGAGCATCTGGGCGAATTTATTTTTAACACACAGGGAATACACTTGGTGTCCCGCTTACCTTCGCTATTTTAGCTTATGTCAAAAAGGAATAGTTACCCTTTTTACTAGCTATATGGACACATGTTTCTGCCCGGAGTCAAGCCAAATCCGTTCTTTTACTCGCCAAACACTCTTTCATCAATAATAAATGCATTGAACTATCCAACTCTAGCTCTTCCCAAGCTTTCTGGCATCTAGCCAAAAACCTCTCCAACAATTTCTCTTCCTCGTCTTTCCCTCCCCTTTCCCACTCTGATGGCACACCCATCACTTCTTCCTCTGACAAAGGTGAACTCTTCGCTCAAACTTTTGCTAGAAACTCCACCTTGGATTATTCCGGTGCTATTCCTCCCTCTCCACCCCCCTCTCTCCTACTTATACCTAATATCCTAATCTCTTTTAGAGATGTACTTTCTACCCTCTCTGGACTTAATACTAAGTAGGCTTACGGTCCAGATGGTGTTCCTCCTGTTGTACTCAAAAACTGTGCTTCCGTGCTGACTCCCTGCCTAGGCAGGCTAAGGCAAACTCTTTTGTCTTTGTCTCTTGGCTAACTCACGCTTGTGTAGAACAAGCGTGAGTTAGCCAAGATTTTTGGTGAGTTAATTTGAGAGGTGAAGAAAATGGGATGTATGCTTCCAGGCCCGAAAGGATTACCTCAGTAATGCTTTCGGCACTCTGTGTGGCCATGGAAGCAAAAATCATTCAAGGGAAAATCAAGAATCACTGCTGAAGAGCCTCCCAGTCGGGAGCACCATGATACCACAAGTGCCACCATCTGGGGGGATCAGAAAGCCGTACTGGAGAGACAGGACAGGTAACAGAGATAAGGTTATGATCGGAGGAGCCCAACAGAGAGAGAAAATTCACAGCGTAAGCAGAAAGATTAGAGGTTAAAAATAAGTCAAGAATGTTGGGCCGATCTTCAGGGCGGTCTGGGATACGGGTGGGGTGCTGAACCAACTGCTTCAGGTCATTTAGTATGGAAATATTGTAGGCTTGTTCACCAGGATGCTGTCCGCAATGAGGCGGAAGCATTCAAACGGTACCGTCGCCTTCAAACTCAAGAATCTCGTGTTTCGTATGTGTCTGCTCGGAATCAAGCCAAATCTGTTCTTCAACTAGCCAAAAATTCCTTCATCAATATCGAATATTCTGAACTTTCTAATTCTTGCTCTTCCCAAGCTTTCTGGCATCTAGCCAAAAACCTCTCCAACAACTTTCCTTCCTCGTCTTTCCCTCCGCTGTTCCACTTTGACGGTACCACCGTCATCTCTTCCTCTGACAGATTGAACTTTTCACTTAAACTTTCACTAGAAACTCCACTCTAATGATTCCGATGCTATTCCTCCTTCTCCACCCACCCTCTCACTTACTTATGCCTTAATATCATAATCTCTTCGAAGGATGTACTTTTTGCCCTCTCTGGGCTTAATACTAAAAAGGCGTACAGACCAGATGGTGTCCCTCCTTACGTTGTACTCTAAAATTGTGCTTCCGTGCTGACTCCCTTCCTAGTCAACCTCTTTTGTCTCTGATTTTCCTCTAATGTCTTTCCTTCTTGCTGCAAGTTTGCTCTCATTCAAACTGTCCCAAAGAAGGGTAACCGCTCTCAACCTTCCAATTATCGTCCAATTGCTCTTATTTCTTGCATCTCTAAAGGTTCTTAAACTATTCTGAATTCAACATTTCTTAAGCATAAATCTTCCCATAATCTACTTTCAGGTCGCCAGTATGGTTTCTTTAAGGGCCGCCCTACTGATGATCTCCTTGCTTATCTTACTAATTCTTGGTCATCCTCTTTTCGGTACTTTGGTGATACTTTTTCTATTACGCTAGACATATCGAAAGCCTTCGATAGAGTCTGGCACAAATCTCTAATTTCCAAACTACCCTACTTTGGTTTCAGTTCCTGTATCAGACCGTTCCATAACTGATGTTATGGACAGCCATCAACTTTCTCAACAAATTAACTCCAGTGTTCCTCAGGGTTCTGTCCTGTCTCCAGTTCTCTTTCTAATATTCATTAATGATCTCCTCTACTGTACCTCTAGTCCCATCCACTCTTATGCTGATGACTCTACCTTTCACTATTCAACTTGTTTTTCACAATAATCACTCCAATGCAATCACTCCAAAACTCATGTGACAAGGCCATGGAATGCCTATCTTCTGAACTATTAATTATTTATGATTGGGGCAGAGACAATCTTGCTACTTTCAATGCCTCTAAGACCCAATTTCTCCCTCTATCTACCCGCTGCAATTCTCCACAAGACTATCAATCGCTCTTTCAACAATTCACAAATCAACCCTTTATGTTCTCTCAGTTTTCTTGGTGTATCTTTTTCATTCAACCTTTCTTGGGAAGATCATATTACCACCCTTGCTAAAACAGCTTCTCAGAAGTTAGGTGTGCTTTACTGTTTCTGTAGGTTCTTCACCCCCGCACAGCTTCTTACTCTGTATATGGGTACAGTGCACCCATGTATCGAGTATTTTTCGCATATGTGGGGAGGTTCCACACATACCGCATTTCTTTCTCGAAAGAGTAGAGTCCAAAGCATTTCGCCTCATCAACTCGCTTTCTCTTACTAATTCCCTACAATCTCTTTCTACACGCCGCAATGTTGCATCTCATTCACTATTCTATCGCTATTACAACAATCAGCGTTCTTCAGAGCTCTCTCTGTGTATACCCCCTCCCTTACGGTGAATGCAAGGCACCCGTCTTTCAACACAGTCCCACTCCTATTCTGTCCAACTCTCCAATCTAAGAATTGGCAAGTTTTCTCAGTCTTCTTCTTCTACTCAACTAATGAAATCATGAACTCTCTCCCTCAATCAATCTTTCCTTCATTGTATGACTTGAGCTGCTTTAAACTTCGTGTGTCTAGGCATTTTAACCCCAAAGTCCCTTGAATTTGGCTCTCTGTCACTCTTTTGGCTTTGGGGGAGACACTCGTCACAGGCTACCTGCCTTTTGTCTCCTTCATGCACAAAAACGAAAAGACGAAAAAGAAGTGCCAAGAATAATGAGAGAAGATGATGGTTTGATTTGTGTAATGTTAAAGAGTAAGGGATAGTCTTATGGAAGAGTGTAAAAGGTAGATAGATGGAGAAATTGGATTGTTGAAGCATTGAAAGAAATAAGATTCTCTCTGCCTTAATCAGAAATAGTTGGCAAATCAGAAGATAAGAGTGCATTGGCCTCATCACGTGAGTTTTATTGTGATTGCACGGTGGGTCATTGTTGAAAACTAGTTGAATAGTGTAAGGTAGAGTCATCAGCATATGAGTGGATATTACTTTAGATGCTGTTGAGAAGATCATTAAAGAATGTTAGAAATAGAACTGGAGATATAACAAAGTACTGAGGAACACTGGAGTTATGGCTGAGGAAGTGATGATGGCCGTCCATAGCCGCAGCTATAGAGTGGACAGAAAATAGATTAGAAGCCGAAGGAGATGCAAGAAATGAGAGTAATTGGACGAGTTGGACGATAGTTGGAGGGTTGAAAGCGGTCACCTTTTTGGGGGGACAGGCTGAATGAGTGCAAACTTTGAGCAAGAAGGGAAGATGTTAGAGTAAAGACAGAGACAAAAGAGTTTGCCTAGGCAGGGAGTCAGCACAGCAGCACAGTTTTTTTAATACAACAGGAGGAATACCATCTGGTCTGTACGCCTTTAGTATTAAGCCCAGAGAGTGCAGACAGTAAATCTGTAGAAGAGATTAAGATATTAGGCATAAGTGAGAGAGAGGGGGATGGAGATGGAGGAATGACACTGGAATCATACAAGGTTGAGCTTTTAATGAAAGTTTGGGGAAAAGATTCAGCTTTGTCAGAAGAAGTAATGGTGGTGCCTTCGGAGTGGAAAACAGGAGGGAAAGACGGGGAAGTAAACATTTTGGAGGTTGTTTTGGCTAGATGCCAGAAAGTTTAAGAAGAACTTGAGTTGGAAAGTTCATTACATTTGTTACCGATGAAAAGGTTTTTGGCTATTCATGGAACAGGTGTGGCTTGATTTCGAGGAGAAACATATCGAGTACAAAAATCTTGAGTTTGAAGGTGACGGTACCGTTTGAATGTGTCCTCTCTATTGCGGACAGAAGCAGAGCTAGCATGAGAAAACCAAGATTTTTTGCATTACACCGAGAGAAAAAAAATGGAATGTATGCCTCCATACTCGAGAGGATTACCTCGGTAATGCTTTCAGCACTCTTCGAGGGTACCCAGCCACGGAAGCAAAAATAATTCCATGGGTAATCAAAGAAGTACTGCCGAGCCTTCCAGTCGGCAGAGCCAAAGTGCCACAAGCGCCGCCGGCTGAGAGGATTGGGTGGCCATACTAGATAGATAGGACAAGTGACGGAGATAAGTTTATGGTCGAAGGCGGCCAAAGGAGAGAATAGATCGACAGCATAAGCGGAAGGATTAGAAGTTAGAAACAAGTCAAGAATGATGGGCCGATCTCCGAAGCGGTCTAGGATGAGGGAGGGTTGCTGAACTGACTGCTCTAGGCCATTTAGGATAGAACAAATTTAGGCTTGTTCACCAGGTTGGTCAGAGAAGAGAGCCATTGGTGGTGGTGAAGGTTGAAATCTCTTAAGATTTCTGCGAAAGAAGAGATGGATAGGATGTGTTCCACTTTAGAGCTTAGATAGTCAAAGAATTTAGGAAAGTCAGTAGAGTTAGGGGAAAGATAGACAGTACAGAAATATTTAGTATGAAAGTGACAGGATAGTTTGAGCCATAAAGTTGAGAATTCAGAGAGTCAAAGTCGGAAACACGAGAGCAAGTGAGTTTATTGTGGATGTATACACAACATTCACTTTTGGCTTTGAAACTAGGTTAGAGAAAGTACGAGGATACAGAAAAGGGGCTGCTGGCAGTTGCTTCAGACACCTGAGTTTCATAGAGGTAAAGAAGTTCAGGTTTGTTAGAGGAGAAGTGGTGTTCAACAGAAGAAAAGTAAGAGGAAAGGCCATAAATATTACAGAAGTTAATAGTAAGAGTGACAGGAGTTTCAGAGAGGAAAAAAATATCAGGTTTGTTGGAGGAGAGGTGGTGTTTAGCAGAAGAAAAGTTAGAGGAAAGTCTGTGACTATTACAGAAGTTAATAGTAAGAGTGACCGGCTGTGATACAGAGCATTTTGATAGGTCGGTTGGTGAAGGGCAGTTGATGATGGGGGCATTTGTGGACTTCGAGACAGTGTTATTTGTAGTCATAATTTGTGTTTTGTTTGTTGTGTATATTGGAGAGAAGTGTAGTGTGTTTGTTTAATGTAGTGAGATAGATAGGATGAGGAGGTGTATGTGAGAGCTAGCTGTAAATGAGACATTCACAGAAACAGTAAGGGAGGTCAGACAAGTGAGATAGGGGTTCCAGCAACTCCTTATCACATGCCTATGAAGCCTCCTTTGGGTATTGCCCTGCTTGATTGTTGTCTACAATCTCCCCAGCTTAACTTTTGTCTGCATAGCTCAACTTGCCACTGAAACTTTGATCTAGATGGACATGTGGCCTGTCAAACTCTTGCCCGAATAAATTTGTCTCTCCATTTCAAATGCTTGCCACATTTCAATTACATATCCTAAATCGACTGCTCACTCTGATTTCATCATTCATCTCTGTTCAACTACATATCTGGATTCGTCCTCTCCCAAATTCTCCGACTTGAACCAATTATACCACTCACCCTGATGTTCCCTCTCCCCCTGATTTGCCCACTGACCCCAATTTGATGTTCAACCAAATTCGACCACTCGCCAATTTGACCACTTGTTGGGATTTAAGCGCTCGCACCCAATTCCCTCTATCGCATCAATTTGACTTCTCATCCAAATTCAATCTCTCAACTAGTTTTACCCTCTTCTCCCGATTTGACCAATTATCCCAATTTGATTGCTCCTGCCAATTCGATCAATTTGACCACTCACCCAGATTAATTTACTTATCGTAACATATCAACTCGCTCTGGGTTGCTAATTTGCCACATTTCACATGCTAATCCAATTTGACTGACCAACCAGATTTGGTCACTAATCCCAATAATCCGCAGTTCAACCCAGATAGACTGCTCAGCCAAATTTGAACACTCACTTCACTTCGCCTACTTGCTCGGATTCGATTGTTTGCTCAAATTTGACCGCTTGCCATAATTCGACCACTCACTCAGTTGGTCACTTTTCTTTTTTCAACGACTGACCCCATTCAACTGCTCCCTCTAATTTGCCTGCTCGCTCCAAGTCAACCACTCTCTCCTATCTGACCACCTACTCCGATGTGACCAATTCAACTGCTCGCCCTGATTCCACCAATCGCTCCTAGTAATCATATCCACTGAAATTCTCAACAATATCAGATGTACTCCTAAGGAGGTGGTAAAAAAAAAATAAAAATTCTAGGCTATGTAGGGGTCTGCATACAGTTTGTACCAAGTGATTCCTTATTGGCAAAACAAGTTGTAAATTTAATTTGAAAAATTACAGACCCTTTAAAAATGGAGAACTGAATATATGACTCCAATGTCAAGAAAACAACCAACCGTTTAGCATAACATGTGTGATAGTGATAGTGCTCGACTTAACCCCTTGAGGAAAAGCGACGCACTTTATGCATCGCTTATGTATGTAACGCATGGTCCCAGCGACGTAACGGTTGCGTCTGCCTTAATTACTCTTGTCCTATGGCACCTAGAGGGTTCACATTAATTGTATGGTAACTACTTTAGGATCCCTCGGAACAATACCAATGGTTGGCAACCCTCCAAGTCCAGCCGCGTGCAGGAGGGATTTTCCAGTATTTTGCCTACCCATCACCCCATGTTAATTACGACTTTCCGCCGCCCCCCCCCCCCCCCCCCAGGACCCCCAAATGACCTAGGTGAGCGGCTTTTTGCTGTTTTTCCTTCATTGACAAGTGGCTGGGCCTGGAGTGTAAATTTGTATTAAATCGCTTGGGGTCCAGTGGGTTAATTATTGTTTATAAGGTTGACAATTACCTGGAGTTCCATAGTATAAGCTTGGATTTTGAGCAATGTTCTTTGATAAAGCGAACATACCATTCCTAAAGTACAGAGGTTTTACAGAAAATGATAAATGACGATGATATGAAGACAAAGCCATTTGAAATATATCGTTAGTTAGGCTTTATCACTTCGTGGTGGAGTGGGTTAAAGCATGAACTCTCGTCCTGACTGTCTGTGGTTCGATCCTTGGTTAGAGTAGAAACATTCCTTCATGTAACTCGCATGCATTGAGAGGTATGTTTCATATTAATGGAATCCATACAAACCTCGTGCTTACCTGGAGGAAAATTAAATTAAGGGGAGGTTTTTAGTTTGTTCCCTAAGCCTCCATCATGCTTGAAATTACACCTCCTACACCCCCTTTCAAAATAAAGGTGTATTTTTTTCGGCCAAAGGCCAAAGGCCAGTTCCTTTTAAGTTGCAGGCACGCTATCGCTCGCCAGGAAAAAATCAACACCTAAGTGGCACGAAAGGTCTTAAAATTTGCAAAAATGGTGCGAAGGTTCTTAAAATCCCCACACTAATGGGGCGAACATCTAAAAATATCAAATGCAATGAAGCATGAGGGAAAAATGGGTCAAGAAAAGAATCCCTCAAGTGAAAATCTCCCCTTAAATCAATTCAACCCGAGTTCCGTGGTCCTAGCTGTAAAAATTCCTTGTATGCGTACTTTGAAAAATAGGTCCTACGACTTGTAAGGAATGGAATATTTACTCCAAGCAGGATAGTGTAATACCCCATACCAATACTCTATTACCAAAACAGTCCGGTGAAAGGCGCTTCATAAATTATTTGTATATATATTATTTTTTAAACAATATGCAGAAATTTCTCAGTGTTCAATATACACTTCCTGGAAATAGATCTAAGAACTATGCCGTTTTCTTTGATGGTAAGACAATGCCATTACTGAGGAAGAATTATGTACGATCTTTATATACTGTATATATATATTTTCACCAAAAGTTTCAAGTTTCCTGAATCAAAATAACAACATGTTGCCGTGCAGCCGGCTCTAGTCTGTATTTGTTAAGCTGGCCAGAAACTGATTTATCCCCATCTTAAGGTGGCCATATTTTATTTGTTTAATTATGTTTTATTATTACCGGTATTTATAATTGTTTTAGTTTGCTCCCTAGACCTTAAAACACTTAATGCTTAAAGAAAGACCACCATGTTTACATTTGTACATAAGGTTCTTCCTAAAATACAGGCTCTCTATAGCTCTCAAGGAAACAAATCGACACCTAAATGGCACGAAAGGTCTTAATATTGACAATTAAATGGGTGACAATATTAAAATTTGAAAAACTAATGGGGCTAAGCATGAAGGAGAAGGGGGCTCAGAAAAGAAAAACAAATACTTCCCTTAATTACTCAGCTATTACCAAGATTGTGTTGGTGTTAATTGGAAAAACCTGTCTATAATATAATACAGAAACATAGCAGTTTCATACTTTTCCAATTAGTATCGAAAAATGAATTGTTAGGTAATTAAAATTTCTGCCAGGTTAAAAACAAATCGATTATAGTGTGATCAAAATTAAACAACCAAGATATGGAAACTTCTATTGATAATCGCGACCTTTTAAAAATTACAGGATACTGAAAAGTCCTGTTGTTGAGACATTAAGGGGAGGTTCTTGGTGTTTCCAAACACCCTTCTCCCCCATGTTTAGCCCATTAGTTTTAATATTTTAGTTTGGCAATTATGAGACCTTTCGCCCAATTTCTTTGCCAATATTAAGACCTTTCGTGACATTTTGGTGTCGTGTCTTTCCTGGCGAGCGAAAGCGAGCCTGTAAATCAGAAGGAAGATCATTTTGTTACCGATAAAATATAAACATTTATATTGAAGGGTGGTTTTCTGGGGTGTTTTTTAAGCACTATAGTAGTCTACGCAGTAAACTATAAGACCCCCCCCCCCTCTCATTAATAGACAGGGGAATAATCACGACAAGGTGCGTAGCATTAGACAGATTTAGTTAGATACTTGAATACAATTAGTTAAACATTCACAACATTAGTGCATATAGCGTCCTCAATTTCATAATCTTGCATAAAGTTCACAACACAGTTTCCAAAACAAGCACTTATTCCTAAAAATACCCTTAACTTTTATCCATGATATCGTTTAACCTATACAAAGAAAACAAAGTCCTAGCTATATTATAACCAAGAAAGAATTTTTACATCACTCACAAACGACTTATGTACTGTTATGTACTCCATTGGGGTTAGAACAGGCTAACAGAATGGAAATGTAACAAGTGATGTATAAAGTCAACCCTCAAACCTGGATCTATGTAACAAAAAGGTATGTCTGAACGATACAGATAGTAGACTCTTATATAAAATATCAACATAAAAACCTACAATCACGTGTACAGGTATTTATTACTGGCCCCTCCATCATTGACGATTATGCCTATTACATAAGGCTACCTCTTCAAACGCTCATACGCGTAGTTTGAATCTACCGCCGCAGAGCTCAGAGGAACCTTCATCATAAGCACACGCAAAATCACTCATGGTTCGTCTTTATGATTGGGTTCTCACTACGAAAAAACTTCGTAACAAATAAAAAATAAAAATAAAATAAGAATAACTATTCATAAGCTTTCCATATTCTGTGGATGTACTTCTGTGGATTCTTGGACCAGACGCTGACTAGCGCATCCTTCCGCCTTCCTTGCTCTGCGTTCACCCCACCCGGACGTGTCCCCCACAGTGCTCCGCTTTGATTCCGCATTCTTGCGTCCCTAGTGAGTTTTTTCTCATTTGTTTACTCTGGGATGTCTTGAGTAAGGTTAGGATTAGCGTAGCAGGGGTGTCATGGGTGGTTTTCTCGCAGAACAAGTGTATTTTGGGTCGTTTTATTGGGGCGTCTATTTCGGACGGACCCTCGTGGCCGGGTTGAGGACGCTCTGAAATGTTTTTTCGTGTTTAGCCATCTTTAGTCCTAGCTTGTTAGGCGGCTTTAACTACGCGATGTCGGGCTTCTAGCTATCTTTCAGATGGAGTAGCCTTGTTTATTTTTTACTGACGTTCCTTGTGTTTTTTCTTCACGTAGTGGAGTTCTTTCTGGGTCCCGAGTCAGTGTTACCCTTACCGGGTTTTTTCTACGATGTTGATGTGGCTGCTGTTCCAGTTTTGGTGGGATGAAGTGCTTTTCGATTGTGTTTCGACGTGTTTCAGGTGTTTTCTTCACCTGATATTCATGCTTTCTCTACCAGGTCACGTGTGTCAGCCTCAGATTTAGAAGTATCTTACGGAAACTATAAACCACTAGGGTGCTCGGGTGAGGGCTCCCAATTGGGGAGTACAGGCTCGCAAGCGAGTAACAGCCACAGCCAAGGTGTATGGCGATACTCACAGCCCTGGCAGGACGGCACACATCCTTTTGTAATGCAAGTAGTGGCTGACATCCACCGGGATGCCGATGTCCCATCTTCTATCCCAAATCTAACATGGCGGCATGTGGAGGTCCCGGCTTCGGAGGGATCTTCCCATGAGAGGCCACACTTAACCTCTGAAGTGCGCATGGGGGGTAATGAACACCTCTGCCTGTGCGCATGTATTTGAGCTGTTTCCATCACTAAAATATTTATTTTACCATAAATAGCACTAATACTTATCCATATGCACCTATTATAGGTTGATTATAAAGGTATTAACCTGTTACAACAATAAAACAAGTGAAAACAGCGTTTGGATGGTCAAAATCGGCGATACAGGCCGGGAGTTACATAATGTATGGCTGAGGCAAGCTCCTCTCCCGCCAATTTTCCCCAAGGCTGGAGAGACACTGTCGATCGATACTCTCTCTCTCTCTCTTGTACTCGCTTGCTAACAGTGATGATAATGTCCTGCTTGCAACTCGCTAATGTTAGCACGAAAATATACCACAGAATAAGGGAATAACAGGGAAAATAGGTGATAACTGAAGGAGGGGAGGAAAGTGGGGAAGGAGGGGAGGTAGAGGAGTGATATTTTGCATGGCCCAGGGGCAAAAAATAAAATAAAAAATTAAAAAATAAAAATATTTCGGTGTTTTAAATTGATTTTTTTTTTCCCTGACTCTTAAAAGTCTTCCCGCAGTCCGCCGGGGGAACTCTTAAGAGTCTTCCCGCGGTTCCCGGGTTAAGGGATGAAGAACAGCGTTCTCTGGTCTCAGAGATGGAAGTTGAAGAGTCAGGTCACCACCTAGAAGACTCTCAGGGTACTGTCGAATCTCCACGGAGTTCGTCATCTGCTAGGTATGTAACTACAAAAGAGATTGATGGGTTACTATTAAATGCACTTAATAAGTTCTTTGGCCCTACGCCGGAAACTCCTACAGTTGGTATGGAAGCTCCCGCGACGTCAACGAATGTGCGACCTCTGGCTACATCCATTGCTTTAGCTAAAATACCTAACCCTCCTCTTGTGTCAGATTCAATTTCCACTGTGCCAGGCACAGCAGCTCTCACTACTTCCAATGTGCGGGTCATATCAGACATAACTCCCCCCCCTTTAGACAAGGCACCAGTCAGAAAAGGAGCTATGCCTCTTTTATACGGGCCTGATGAGTCATGGGTAGCAATGTTACCAACTAAGCCAGAGGCAGCACAAGCTACTATTTCGGGGGAGCTCCCTGTACCACATGAGTGGGTAATCCAAGGCAATAAGTCTAGAAAACTCAGAGCATTGGATAGTCAAGGCGATGTTTTAGATGTTCATATTAAGGCCATTCCCAGTTATTATAACCATGACTTTTTTGTGTATGCATCAACGCCAGCCCTACCCCCTGCCTCAGCTTCAAAGCTTTTTTCTGACTGGACTAAGAATGATGGCTTTAACGACGTCAAGACACTTTCTGCTTTGACGCCGGAATTGGATATGTTTCTGATCACAGACTCAGCCTCTAATCCAGTCTTGCAGGTGGGGCAGTTGGGTACGGGACCTTGGGTGGACTGGGAAACAGAGGCTCAAAATTTTGCCACTACTTTCACTACAAAGTCTTCTCACCAAATCCCTCAAGAGCACCATTCTTGGTTCTCTCTTCCGGTTTTTAGTGCCGGAGGAGTCCCCTCTGCTTTGTTTAATTTCTTGGCTGCCCCTAAAATCAATTTGTGCGAATTAAAAGATCCATTTAGCACGCCTTCCCCAACTCACCTAGACCGCGAGTTTAGGTTAAGAGGTAAAGCGTTTAGACTGTTTTCACAATATATTGTTACTCAGCAAGTAACAAAGTCTCTGTTACGCTCTTCTCAGGCAATCGAAACTGCGGAAGTCAGGAAGGCCATTGAACTTTCCCGGCGCTTGCTTCTCCAAACTTCCATTCAGTCTTTAGGAGATATTCGGACGGCCTTATTAGAGGCGGTTCGAGCAAGGCAGGATCTGAGGATGTTTTTAGTAAAGAAACTTCCTGACCGTATTGCAAGCCAAGTAATTCTGTCTCCAGTTCTAACCCCTTCTTTGATTTCTCCAGCAGTTTGGAAGACTGTTTTCAATATGGCACAAGCATTCAAACAAAGTCCCTCTCAACCTAAGAAGCCTACCTTTACTTTCCCTAAACCCAAACCAGTTTCGAAAGCTCAAGCTAGTGGGTCGAAGCCTTTCATCAGCCTAAGTCCTCTTCCACCCAGGGTCAGGCTCACGTCAGGTATAAACAGGGTAAATTCTCAGGTAAAGGCCACAGGTTTCACCAACGACCAGGTCAGGGCCCGCCTCCAGCCAAACCCAGCCAGTCATCCAAGAGTACACCACCACCAGCAAAAAACTAAGGTCTCTCTCACTCCCGGGGCCAGTCAAAGGTGTATTGGAACAGAGTGTAGTCCAGCCGGCGAACCCCAGTCTGCTAACTGGGTCATTCCGGGCGTGTCATCAGGCATGGCCATTAAGATCATGGGCGAGGACTGTGGTACGCAAAGGCATCACTTGGCAGTGGCTCCGGCGACCTCGCTTACGTCAGCCGACAGAGGCGTCTCATGTTTCTTTAGAGGTGGCGTCACTAATTCAGGAGATGATTAGCAAGAGTGTCATTATCCCAGTCCCCCCGACTTACCCGGTGTTTACATCCAAACTCTTTCTAGTACCAAAAAGGGACAGTATTCAGATGAGGCCGGTCGTAGACCTGTCTTATCTGAATCTCCACATTCACAACGTGTCCTTCAGGATGCTGACAGTGAATCAAATCAGGCTAACACTGCCGCCGGGAGGGTGGATGTGTTCATTAGACCTGACAGATGCGTATTGGCACGTCCCGGTCAACAAGAGATTTAAAAAATGTCTGGCTTTAAGAATATTGCATCAGACTTATGACTTTAAAAGGATGCCGTTTGGATTAAACCTAGCGCCACGCATTTTCACAAAATTAGTCCGGCAAGCCCTGATGCCCATTTTAGAACAAGGGATCAGGATCTTGTGGTATCTGGACGACTGGCTGGTGGTGGCAGAGACAGAAGAGTTATGCAACACTCATGTCAACATTACGTTAAACCATGTCAAATCTCTAGGATTCAAGGTCAACTTGGTAAAGTCAAACCTTGTTCCTTCACGAGTAATTCAGTGGATAGGGCTGGTCTGGGACACAGCGTCTCTCACTCTGAGTCAGAGTGTGGACAATCGAAACAGGTTTCGCAAATTTTTTTTTATGTTTCTCCACAGTCGGACTACGACACGAAGACTCTGGGAATCTCTAGTCGGTTCTCTCAATTGGGTTCAACTAACTGTGAAGTTCGGCCAGTTGAAAGTCAAACGTTTAATCTTGGAGGGCAACAAATATTTCCCACTCTTACCGGCGGGAAAATTATGGCCTATCCCAGCATTAATACACAGCTTACTAGCGGTCTGGGCGAAGAGGGAAATGTTGCACTCAGTCATGTCATGGACCTCTCCTCTGCCGACGGTATGGGTGGACACGGATGCGTCAGGGACGATAGGTTGGGGCTTTCAGTCAAACCTCGGGCATCAGGGTCAAGGGCTTTGGTCCCCTTCAGAAACCTCTCACATAAATGTCAAAGAGTTACTAGTCCCCTTGTATTTCCTTCAGGTTCACGGCTCTACTTTACGGGAAAAGTCGGTGGCCTTCAGGATGGACAATCTCAATGCAGTTCACTGCATTCAGAAACAAGGGTCAATGAGGTCTCGGAAGTTGCTAGACGTGTCAGAAAAGATTTTTGTGCTAGCCAACAAGCTGAACATTCATCTTCATGTATCATATCTCCCAGGCGTAGCAAACGTCTGGGCAGACGTGCTGTCTCGGAGACAGAGCACAACAGTAGAGTGGGCACTCAAGCAAAACATTTTCGATCAAATGATTGCAGAGCCTTACCGTCCACAAGTGGATCTGTTTGTGTCAGAGGAGAATCACAAACTCCCTCGGTACCTCACACGCCGGACATTAACGCCGGCGGGGGGGGGCCCGACGCATTGGTGACGGATTGGAACAGGTGGAGTTCCATTTATCTGTTTCCGCCACCAGACGCTTCTCTAATGTGCCACGTAGTCAACAAACTACAGGATTATCGAGGCGTGGTCTCGTTAATCATGCCCCTGTGGCCGGCGCAGTTGTGGTACCAGCAATTGAGAATGTGGTGCCCGTACCCGGTGTCGCTCCCGGTCGGGTATTTCCACTTAGACACGATTGGCAACCTAAAGACCTCGCTGACTTTTGCATTGTGGACATTCAGGAGGCCAAGTGGCTAACACCGTATGGTAGAAACGTGACAGATAAATTTATGAATCAGTACACACAATCTACCAAAAAGCAATATCAATCTCATTGGCAGTCCTTTACTTCTTGGATAGTTAGAACAGAACAGACAGTACCTCCGGTGGCGTTAGTTTTTCATTATTTAAACTATTTGTTTGAACAGAAACGTCTATCTGTAGTGACTCTAAAAAATCACTTAACAGCTATCAGGGTGCCATTCTTTGACCTTACAGGTCTAACCATACCACAGGCGGAAGAAACAGGTTTCATGAGAGCATGCTTCAAACTCCGCCCACCTCCCCGTCAGCTCATGCCTACCTGGTCTCTTGACAAGGCGTTATCTTTGCTTCATTCCCGTCTGTATCAGAATACGGCAGATTTTGAATTACTATTAAAAAAGGCTGTGTTCCTTATGGCTCTGGCAACAGGTAGCAGGGTGTCTGAGCTGGCGGCGATGAGCAACACCCCTAATTGCATAAGGTTTGGTAGACTCAATGATTGCATTCATATTGCACCTTCCCCAGGGTTCATCGCCAAGAATGAACATAGTGAACATGTTTCCTCAGAGTTCACGGTGCCGGCGTTGAAACGGGGGTAAAGTGCTCCATAATTTGTGTCCTGTATAAGCTTTAACCAAATATATGAGAGTGGCACCTCTTAACCGACAAGGTGCTTTATGGGTATCGAGTACATGTAAAAGGTTAATGAAACGAAAAATGGCTTTTCTGCTAGTCGAAGTCATTAAAGAGAGTAATCCCGGCGTAGTGGGTAGGGCCCACGATTTACGCAAATGGACAGCATCTTTACGTTTTCTAAAAAAAAAATCTGTTGAAGACATAGCTACTACTCAACTATGGGCTTCAAATCATACGTTTTTAACTCGATACCTGTCGGTAGCACTAGACAAACCATCAATGCCGTGTATAGCTTTACGGCAAAGGGTCTCGAGAGGTCTCAAGTCACTTATTGTTTAGGTTAAGAAAGAGGGGGGGGGGGGGTGCAGTCAGTGTAACATAAGACACCCTAGACCCCGCCGGAGGATATGTACAGAGTATACGTACTGTGATACAATGTATAAGTGTTGTGATTAAAATTTCTCTGTTGTAATGCCTACGGGAAATGTGGTTGAAGTACAATGGATGTAGTACAACAATGGTTTCTTTCAGCTATGCGAGCTGTGATACAATGTATAAGTGTTGTGATTAAAATTTATCTGTAGTAATGCCTACGGGAAATGTTTTTAAAGTACACTGGATGTAGTACAACAATGGTTTCTTTCAGTGGGATACACTGTTGAAGCAATTTAATTTTAAGAGTTCTTGGTAGTTGCAACTCCGAGTAGCATTTTAGTAAGTACATCTGCGATAGTACAAGAAATTATTTAATTGTTGTGTCTAATTTTAAGGAATATACACATTAGAATAATGGGGTTTATATGTGCACATGTAAACATAAAGTTTTATTTTTCACCACTTAATTTAAGTGGGGTGCCTTTAACTTTCAGATCTGGGAACAGATTCTCATAGTTACCCTTTTTTCCTCAAGCAGGCTTCTTTAAGCACGCCCCTGCTTGTACCCCTTTTTATATGTTGTATAAAGTTTATACATAAATATATAATTTTTACAAAGTAAGAATACTATGTGGTTGTTTGATTATCTGCCTATTCTATTTGCAATGGTTATGATATGATTACGAATGTCCCCCTCCAGTCTTAGATATCAGGCATAATCGTCAATGATGGAGGGGCCACTAATAAATTTTAGGTTTGACTCCTGCAAGGAGATAAAGAAAACCTAATATTTAGTAGTGGCCCCGTAATCATTGACGACTGGGGCCCTCCCGACCATCCCCTTTCCATTCGTTGATGTATTAAGGATTTTGCTATACTTGATATGTCAGTGAAGGCGGAAGGATGCGCTAGTCAGCGTCTGGTCCAAGAATCCACAGAAGTACATCCACAGAATATGGAAAGCTTATGAATAGTTATTCTTATTTTATTTTTATTTTTTATTTGTTACGAAGTTTTTTCGTAGTGAGAACCCAATCATAAAGACGAACCATGAGTGATTTTGCGTGTGCTTATGATGAAGGTTCCTCTGAGCTCTGCGGCGGTAGAGTCAAACTACGCGTATGAGCGTTTGAAGAGGTAGCCTTATGTAATAGGCATAATCGTCAATGATTACGGGGCCACTACTAAATATTAGGTTTTCTTTATCTCCTTGCAGGAGTCAAACCTATAATATACACAAGATTCAAAATATTTAAACTACATAATCATATTAAATCAAGATCTGCCATTAGTAAACAATGTAGATATTGATAGTATAAAGTGCTTCATGTAAAAGGCAAATATGTAGAAACAAATTGTACGTATATTGATATATGAACAAAACTTTAAAATATCTTAAAATTACATAACTAACTAGGCTGCTTGTTGAAAGGCAATAATGGGGTAAGGGAGGACTGGAACAGACAGTGAATGGGGGGCTTGCATATACATGTACACTCTTCAGCTCGGCCCTAACAGAGATGCACTGATACTTTCCTAAGAGAAGAGTATGCATTAAGCCCAGCTCAGGATCCCAACGGTTATCCAGGGCACTACAGTAAGGAGGTTTAACTTTTGTCAAACTTGGGCAACTCAGCAGATCGGAAAAAAAGGCTTTAAAATCAAGGGGAGAAGGTTCAGCATATGTTAGTGTGATGAAAATAGGTTTTATATGCTGTAATCCTACGGTAGCTCTGTTAATTATATTGTACGACCTATGTAAGAACGTGTATTACTCAAAGTGTAAGCAAATTTAACCCCTTGAGGATTATGACGCATTTCGACAGTACATTCTGGCAATCATTAGGCAACTTTACACAACTTATGAAGGATCCGTGGTCTCAATTAGTCCTCTAATATCCATATACCCTGCCTAATCTGACTATAATAATATAATAAGAACCAGAATATGCTGTCAAACGCGTCATAATCCTCAAGGGGTGAATAGAGGATATATGACGAAACAAAACATACGTATATATATATATATATATATATACTGTATAAGTGACAAGTTTCCAACGTATATTTTGGTGATTTTTGAAGTTATAGACTAGCAGTCTATCTCTTCATTTTGGGATTTTTCTTCTATGATTAAAGTATTTTGTTGATGAAGGGCTGGTGAACTTTTATACAAATAATCATTGATTTTGTTCGATGCTCCATTCACAATCGCGAGGAAAATACATATAATGTTATTTTTATAGTAAATATCAAATTGGGCTATATGTTCAATCTGTGATAATAACAGGCATTGATATATTAAAAACATAATATATGTTATAGCATATAAAGGCTATGAATTGAACCAATAAACATCAAATACTTATGAAATCAAAAAATAAATATCAGTAACAGATAATTAATTGATTAAAGAATGTATAATTATATATACAACGGAGTAATGCAATGTTAATACTGAAAATGTATACATTGTCTTATAAGAATCAAAGGTATTCCCAATATTTATGCAACCATCACTTGTAGTGTTATTCGAATTATATGTTGCAAAGTACATCCATATTATCATGGCCTCTGATCACTAAATACATTTTGATTTTGGTCCCCACATACTTCGTCAATCGTCAATGTTGTACATTTAGTTGCCCTACTTACACCTTATATCTCAATGTTGTACATTTAGTTGCCCTACTTACACCTTATATCTCAATGTTGTACATTTAGTTGCCCTACTTACACCTTATATCTCAATGTTGTACATTTAGTTGCCCTACTTACACCTTATATCTCAATGTTGTACATTTAGTTGCCCTACTTACACCTTATATCTCAATGTTGTACATTTAGTTGCCCTACTTACACCTTATATCTCAATGTTGTACATTTAGTTGCCCTACTTACACCTTATATCTCAATGTTGTACATTTAGTTGCCCTACTTACACCTTATATCTCAATGTTGTACATTTAGTTGCCCTACTTACACCTTATATCTCAATGTTGTACATTTAGTTGCCCTACTTACACCTTATATCTCAATCTTGTAATCTGTTTGGTTATTTTCCGTTGTAATCGTTAATTTTTCAATAAGATTTTCACAATGCAATGGGCAAAATGAGTATAATATTCTAATGAGTACGAATCACAACAAGAACAACAAATATTTCTAAACATCTTCCAATTACTCAGACATATTGTTGGTTGGATTTCAAATCGCTTGATCCATAGTCCATTCAGTATAGGTAGGCCAGAAAACGTGACTCAAAACCTCTGTAACTCAAAAAGGGCTAGACCAAATGAGCTGTATATTTCCAAACCTATTCCCCGGCTGACCCCTTCCAAGTGGTAACAATATTAGCTTGATTACTGTAGATGATTTAGAGTTATAGATGTTAGTGGTCACGATATTTATCCAACCTATAACGAATGAACTATAGTTATTCCTAAGTTAGTTTCTTTGTCATCGATTTTGGACTAAATGTTGTTTAGTGCATGTTTTGTTCTACATGTGTGTCTATTACATGAAGCACTTTATTAGTTTCAGTATGTATATTATAACCCAAATAATATTTAATCTGAAAAAAAAAATAATAATTAGATTAGACAACTTAAGTATTTTTAATCTTGTGCATATACTTATATAAAAACATCCTGGTCCAACTTTAAAATGTGTGGTATTAATTAATGTTTATCTACCTTAGATACAATACTACATATGTAATAAATATTTATTTTCGGTTACATTAGATTTGTATGTATTTTAAGCCATTGAGGATTTGCTTTAATAATTAATTCTGGCTCTCGTTAGACTATTTCATTCAGGAAGGAGTTGTGGGAGCCAGAGGGGTGATTTGACACTTTTTACCCCTTTGACTACTAGAGGGCCGTCCAAAACTGAATAAAATCGCATAATAATAGCCAGAATAAACTATCAAAAGGCGTCATATTCTTCTAGGGGTTAAATAAAATTATCCAAAGCCTCCCTTTAGTGAAGTGAATTTGAGCAGGACATAATACTTAATGCTAGATTGATGTAAAAGATGTGACAAGACTTATTTAGGCCCGTAGACATAATGATTATATATATATATATATATATGCTTAGCTTTGAAATAAAACAAAAACATTAGTGTCAGTTGAATTTCCTGTTACTTGTAATCACCTGTCATTCCAATCTTTAGTCAAATCTGTATCAAAAACATCCCTTCTCAATACAACTTCCTATGTATATAAAGTATACCCTATGTTAAATACAACTTCCTATGTATATAAAGTATACCCGATGTTAAATACAACTTCCTATGTATATAAAGTATACCCTATGTTAAATACAACTTCCTATGTATATAAAGTATACCCTATGTTAAATACAACTTCCTATGTATATAAAGTATACCCTATGTTAAATACAACTTCCTATGTATATAAAGTATACCCTATGTTAAATACAACTTCCTATGTATATAAAGTATACCCTATGTTAAATACAACTTCCTATGTATATAAAGTATACCCTATGTTAAATACAACTTCCTATGTATATAAAGTATACCCTATGTTAAATACAACTTCCTATGTATATAAAGTATACCCTATGTTAAATACAACTTCCTATGTATATAAAGTATACCCTATGTTAAATACAACTTTCTATGTATATAAAGTATACCCTATGTTAAATACAACTTCCTATGTATATAAAGTATACCCTATGTTAAATACAACTTCCTATGTATATAAAGTATACCCTATGTTAAATACAACTTCCTATGTATATAAAGTATACCCTATGTTAAATACAACTTCCTATGTATATAAAGTATACCCTATGTTAAATACAACTTCCTATGTATATAAAGTATACCCTATGTTAAATACAACTTCCTATGTATATAAAGTATACCCTATGTTAAATACAACTTCCTATGTATATAAAGTATACCCTATGTTAAATACAACTTCCTATGTATATAAAGTATACCCTATGTTAAATACAACTTCCTATGTATATAAAGTATACCCTATGTTAAATAAACTTGGTAAAGGTGACGGAAAGAATATAAACGTCATTTGAGGAGGATCATTTTACTGGCAACGTTGTGCAGATCGCTAAAACAAAACAAAAAGTCTATGAGGTCAACACATGTTAAATAAAGTCTATGAGGTCAACACATGTTAAATAAAGTCTATGAGGTCAACACATGTTAAATAAAGTCTATGAGGTCAACACATGTTAAATAAAGTCTATGAGGTCAACACATGTTAAATAAAACCAAATATTACCCCATACTAAAGGCAATGTCACACGAGCAATTTGGGGGGCAATTTTCTACGATCAAGCTTTTTCTAGAGATATTTTTGGCCAATTTTGCATTATTATCGGCAACTAGACTTAATTTATATAACTCTAAGAAACTGATATATTATAATAATTTTAACAACGAAAAAAATGCCACACCACAATTGACCGAAAAATTGCCGGCATAATCGTTCGTTTGACACCGCCTTAAAATTGAAGAGCTTTCTACTATTTTATCCATCCTCCCTGTATGTTGTGTGTGTGTGTGTGTGTGTGTGTGGTGTGTGTGTGTGTGTGTGTGTATGTTTGTATGTGTGTGTGTGTATGTGTGTGTGTGTGTGTGTGTGTGTGTGTGTGTCAACTTCCCTTCATTACACAAGTCAATTCCTTAAATAGACTAATTCCAGAGTCTGCCAACCAGAAAATTGTATATATAAGTTTCATTTTTCGCAGAGAGTTACTTGAGAAATGTTAGCCTTTTTACAACGAATAGTTCACTAATGAAAAATGTCGTATAAAGTTTGCAATTATCAATGATATAAAGAACAATTTATATTTATGTTCTAGATTAAGTAATGCAAATATGCGATTTAGATTAATATACAGTAAATATATTCGTATGTTTTCCTATGTGTATGAAGGAGACAAAATACAGGTTGCCTGTAACAAGTGTCTCCCCCAAAGCCAAAAGAGTGACAGAGTCAAAATTCAAGGGGCGTTGGGGTGAAAATGCCTGGACACACGAAGTTTAAAGCAGTTTAAGTCATAGGGTGAAGGAAAGATTGATTGAGGGAGAGAGTTCCAGAGTTCACTTGTTGAATAGAAGAGGAAAAAATACAGAGAAAGTTTGTCAATTCTTGAGTTGGAGAGCAGTCCAGAGAACAAAATTCTTGTTCTAACTCAACTTAACAAGAACTTGAGAGAGGTGGATTTAACTCAGAGTGACACGAGAGCTTTTTCCGGTAATTTTCTATCAGAAACAGATATGTGCCAACATTTCGGAGACATCTTGCATTGGTATCGGAAATTACACTGTATTGTTATTAAGCCCTTGAGAATTATGACGCGATTTAGCAGTTGTTTTTGGCTATCATTAGACGATTTTATTCAGGTCAGGAAGGACTGTGGGAGTCAGAAGCACAATTGAATTGGCTTTTACCTCTTAGAGGACTCTTCCTAAACAGCATAAAATCGTTTAATGATAGCCAATATATAATGTCAAAATGCGTCGTACTCCTCAAAGGCTAAAAGTTTAGTAAGTGTCATAAACAAAATTGCCGGTGAAAATTGCTGGAGATAACGCTTCTGTGACTCCGGTTTAAAGTGAGCGAGCTTTTCTGTAAACATCTTGACCTTCTACCGATAAACCAAGCCGCCGGAAACAAAGGACTCAACACGGAAGCTGCCCTCAGGGGTAATGTCAGCAGCTAATACGGTACACCCGACATTTAAACACACATAAATCAATAACTCGTCAACAAAGATAATTGGATATTATGTAGATGTACTTCTGTGCTAGGTTTTAAGGCCGATACTTGCTTGTATCGAGTCTTTGTTGAAATGCTTAGTCGGTTCAGTTGATGTGTTATTGTAAACGTGTACATACGCATGCGCGCTTGTGTGACTATGTGTGTGCGTGTGTACATTTAGTTATATGAAAATTTAATATTCATATAATATATATATATACAGTATATATATACACACACACACAAATTTGTAAAGCTAATTTGATTAGCCTGGATCTTCTCATTAAAATATACAGTATATAGAGTAATATATTATTTATGTTTTTGCTTTTAAGTTACAATTCTGTAACACGTATTATTATACGACACATTGTTCATTATTACGTTCCCTATATTTCAAGTAACTTTATTTTGATCTTGTTTCTACGTATATAATTTATTCCATGGTATTCTCATCTAACTCAGCATTGTTTAGCCCACACGCTTTGTTAAAATTAGCTGATAATATATTTGCTTCAAGTGTGTTTTTCTTTCAACTGAAGAAGATAAAATGTAAAACTATGTGTGGTGGCAATTTGTGCATGAAACAACACGATAACAATGACATCATATTGAAAATCCTATGTTTTAGTATGCAAATATAATATATAAAGCATGATTTATGAGTTAAGTTTATATAACGAAAATACACTAATGTATTAAATTTAAACACATTCTGATTTTGTTTTTGTTTTTTTAATGTCGATTTCTATATTTGCAGGCATAACACTATTCGGTTTAAATAGTGTCCTTGAATACATATGCTATTTATCTAAAATTAGTATTATTATAATAATTATTATTTTGATATAATTACTGTGTTACAGCCAGACGGGGCACTTGAGGCACGTCCGTTATTATACAGAATATGCGTCAATACTCACTGATATATTGAAAGACAGGATTTTTCTTAAGGTGGTTTAACAAAATTGCTTTGCCTGCAACATGTTATGCTAGTTTTATAATAATTCTGCCTGTTACATTAATCTAGCTTTGGTCTAGTTACCAAACTTCGTGCAAAAGAGCCCCGAAACGTTGTCTGATAATGTTACTGGTGATAAATTAGCTCTCGTGTGAATCCGCCTATATAATGTTGAGCAAACTGTATAGAAGAAACACAAGGTAGGTCCATCTACCTATCTATTTATGTGCCAGACGTCTTGATCCGTGAAGGGATGTCCACGAATGAATCGACCCCATGCACCTCTCTTCCCTGTCAGCCGGAGCCCATCCTCCCACCCAACACCACTCTCACTCATATACCTCTCAACTCCATCCTTCCACCTCACTCTCGGTCTGCCTCTGCCTGCCCTTCCACTTCACTATCGTACACTCTCTTAGTCATTCTCTCGCTCCACATATGTTCCACATGACCGAGCAACCTCAAGGTGTTCTTTGTCATACTCTCCAGCTCCTGCTCATCCACACCACAATGCTCTCATACTTTCTCATTCGTCAAAATTAGCCAACAAAAATTCGTATTTACTATATTTTAGTTTTAGCTATGAGATTTTTTTTACTTAACTAAACTGAAGCAAATATTTGTATGCAGTTTTTGTCTACACCCAACACCCTATTCAGGAGTTTCTAACATTCTTAATAGGTATCTTCTTCTTTGTTTGCATCTTTTCCCATTTCTACGTGGGGTTGATGGTTCTGATCAATCTTCTTCACACAGCCTAACATTCTTTTAAGTATGGACAGCCAAATTTGTCAGCGCAGTTACACCCATACTTGAACTGAGGCTATGATACAAAATATGTCGTATTCCCTTTGGTGTTCGATGGCGCTTTTCATATTGTATTCTAGCTGACATTAAGCTATTTTTGTCAGCTTAGGAATGACTTCTATGGATCGGCTGGGATACAAACTATGTCAATTAATCATTAAATTCCCAAAGATCCTACATCGTATTACGAATGGCGTAATAATACTGAGAGGGTTATGAGCACCCGGATTGAAAAACAAAATTAAGGGAGATTTTTGTTCGGGACCCCTTTTCCCTCATGTTTAGGCTAATTAGTTTTTAATTGTAAATGTTCGCCCCATTAGTTCGGGGATATAATGAAAAAATAGAGAGGTCTAGGGAGTAAAGTAAAAACTATTTTTTTTTTTAGTTTTGGCATCTTTAGTAAAAAGAATAACACAATTGCACTCAAACAAAGGCATTACAGTATATTCAATCTGTGTTAGTTTCGTAGAACCTTTTTATTATAGAGAGGAAAGTAAATCAAAACTGTTGTTGTTGTTGTTGACGAAGATCAAGTTCAACGACTTTAAGACTATTTTTGTGTCCGAATATTGAATGATGGTACTCTTAAATATGCATGAAGAAAGTATATACTGTACTGTATATTCATACACATTTGTATATACTGTACTGTATATTCATACACATTTGTATATACTGTACTGTATATGCATGCACAGTTGTATGTGGAACTGAAATTGTCTTCACATACCATAATGACAAGAAAAGTTGATAAGCCTTTTTTTCTTTTTTTTTTTTAGATAGTTTCTGTCATAACTAATATATTTGTATTATCTAAATGCATTTACTTATTTTGTATTAATATTATATTTATTTATGTATATATTCATTTATTTATTTTTTTATTATTTGCATTTCTGAATTTTGTCCACCTTGTATAATCTGGGTATATAGAAACTCTAGTAAAACGGTGGTTATGTAGGTAAATATTATAGTCCTAATTACTAACTATGGCAGCCTGGTAGTGATGTCAATAATTGGTTTATAAACGGTGGTTATGTAGGTAAATATTATAGTCCTAATTACTAACTATGGCAGACTGGTAGTGATGTCAATAATTGGTTTATAAACGGTGGTTATGTAGGTAAATATTATAGTCCTAATTACTAACTATGGCAGCCTGGTAGTGATGTCAATAATTGGTTTATAAACGGTGGTTATGTAGGTAAATATTATAGTCCTAATTACTAACTATGGCAGCCTGGTAGTGATGTCAATAATTGGTTTATAAACGGTGGTTATGTAGGTAAATATTATAGTCCTAATTACTAACTATGGCAGCCTGGTAGTGATGTCAATAATTGGTTTATAAACGGTGGTTATGTAGGTAAATATTATAGTCCTAATTACTAACTATGGCAGCCTGGTAGTGATGTTAATAATTGGTTTATAAACGGTGGTTATGTAGGTAAATATTATAGTCCTAATTACTAACTATGGCAGACTGGTAGTGATGTCAATAATTGGTTTATAAACGGTGGTTATGTAGGTAAATATTATAGTCCTAATTACTAACTATGGCAGCCTGGTAGTGATGTCAATAATTGGTTTATAAACGGTGGTTATGTAGGTAAATATTATAGTCCTAATTACTAACTATGGCAGCCTGGTAGTGATGTCAATAATTGGTTTATAAACGGTGGTTATGTAGGTAAATATTATAGTCCTAATTACTAACTATGGCAGCCTGGTAGTGATGTCAATAATTGGTTTATAAACGGTGGTTATGTAGGTAAATATTATAGTCCTAATTACTAACTATGGCAGACTGGTAGTGATGTCAATAATTGGTTTCGTCAAGTGTCAAAGAGAATATTATGAATATCACTCCAAGCACTAACTTTGCAAATTAAGTATTTCATTATCATATTATTATTATTTGTATCACTATTAGTAGCAGTAGTAGTAGTAATATAGTTATATTAATGCTATGATATAATCATTGATACATAATTTTCTTCTTGTTATTATATTTCGTCGATCAAATAAGGTAAAAAGTGTCTGTTTGTTGTGTTACACGTAATCCTTTACAATCCTGATGAAGACTTTCATAGTATATTGCAGGTACACTCCGTTAGATTGCCATCTAGCTCAGTACCATTTGTATTTCTGCTATTATAGTGTAATAAAGTAGAGTATTGACAAACACAATTAGCAGACTTAACCTAAACGCTAGTTTGTTCATTTCTGTCTTCTACTTTCTTATGTTCATGTTTGTAAATAGCTTAAATATCATAAATAAAAGAAGCCCTGGGTCAGCTGGATATCTTTCCGACTGTACCATCAACCGAATATGTTCAGCTTACGGTAGTTTGAAGGATGACGACAACATTCAGCAATATTGTAGCCTGATGAAGGTATATGCGAAACGTTGTCAATAAAGTGCACCTCCTCATAATTATGGTGTTTATAATTATTATGTCAACTTTGCTGAGTTGAGTTATTTATTATTTATTTATTTATTTATTTATATATGTTATTTATATATTTTTGTGATGAACCTACAGTATATGCAAAACGTTATCAATACAGTGCTCCTCCTCATATGGTGTTTAGATTTATTCTGTCAACTTTTCTGAGTATATATCACTAAACTTGCTACACCACTAATAGTATCATGTCTCCAATATATCCATACCATTCACCATAACCAACACTGTCCTCCTGACATAAAGGAGAGTTTTTTGTTTGATTCTGGACACCCTTCTCCCTCATGTTTAGCCCCAGTAGTCCTGATATTTTATGACATCCGCTCCATTAGTTTGGCGATTGTAAGACCTTTCGCCCCATTTCTTTGTCAATATTAAGTCCTTTCCAGCAATTTAGGTGTCGAATTTTTCCTGGCGAGCAGCCGAAACAAATGTATCTCGCAGGGGATTCTTGTGGGTATTTGATAGGGATCTGGGAAGCAAACTTAAAAATAAATATATATATATATATATATATATATATATATATATATATATATATATATATATATTATATATATATATATATAAAGAATATATACAGGCACGTGCAAATCAATGAATGATGCAGCAGAAGACATTAGTATTCTGTCTGTCACCTGTCGAAATATTCAATATCTTGGCAGCTGATTGTTAGATACGTAATATGAAAATAATGGTGAACAATTGTGCCTCTGAATCATATTAACCCCATGAGGATTATGACGCATTTATTTGTTTGTTCTTTGGCCTCATTATACAATTTTATTCAGGCTAGGAACTATATGGAAGTCCGAGGTTCAAATGGACCAGTGTGTATCGTTTTAACTCCGGCATATCTTTCCTGGTCTGTACAAAATCGTGGGATGTTAGCCAAAACGATCCGTTATAATGCGTCATAATCCTCAAGGGGTTAATACGTTTCTACAATTAAACATATATTTGGCAATTGAAAAACTCTGTAATAACTGAGTTCTCAACCCTTCCAAAATCCGATGACGCATTTCTTTTCTGTTTTCTGGCTATTAGTAGACGGTTGTATTCAGACTAGATAGGGTATGTGGAAGTCAGAGTTTTAATTGAGATATTCTGTACCCATATACTTCCCACAGATCCTTCCGAAAATGTATAAAAATCGTCTAATAATAAGCAGAATCTGTAAATATGCGTCATAATCTTCAAAGGGTTAATAATAAACAGATCATAGTCTAGGTTATGGTGTTATTCTGGTGATTCATAGGACAGGTTACAATATTGTATGTGTGTATGTATGTATACTAACTTACTCAGGCACATACACCATAGCTGGGGGTGGCCGACTCGAGACAGAGCTCGAATAGAAACATTTAAAGTTCCAGTTCTTAGGGTTCGGGTCCACTTTCTTGGTCCCTCCCCCCTTTCTCTGTCTAATTTTTATATATATATATATATATATATATATATATATATATATATATATATATATATATATATATATATATATTTATTTATTTATTTATTTATTTATTTTAGTATTATATACATATTTCTTTAGATTTCTATCTATACCTCTAGCTATGAAGCTTTAAAAATAACACACACACACACACATCCCCAAGACTGCCCGTCGAGATAATTTTGTACATTTCCTTCCTGAATTACAGGCTAGCTGTCGCTCGCTATGAAAAAATCGATGCCTAAATGGTACGAGAAAGGTCTTAGTAAATCTTAGAAAATTCGCTAAACTAATGTGGCGAACATCTTAAAATCTCATAACTAATGGGGCTAAAAATGAAGGAGGAGTTCCAGAAAATAAGAACTCCCCTTGATGGAGATAGTTTATACCCATTTGATACCTGGAAATAAGAACTCCCCTTGATGGAGATAGTTTATACCCATTTGATACCTGGAAATAAGAACTCCCCTTGATGGAGATAGTTTATACCCATTTGATACCTGGAAATAAGAACTCCCCTTGATGGAGATAGTTTTTACCCATTTGATACCTGGAAATCTTTCCTATGCTATTTAAAATGACCTAATGATAATCACAATTGAATGTCATAGTGTCCTAGGTAGTCGAAGACTTTTTACCTGTGGGAGCTCCTTGCTAATCTGAATGAAAACAAATTCTGATAGGTGTGTTCTACAGTATATACCATTATATTCAGCGTTAGTCTTTGATTATTTAGCTTAGAAAATATCTGAGGAAGTGCAATTATTAATCGATATCTTAGCCCTGTATAAATCGTCTATTGTTAGCACAAATACAATGAAAAACAATGCAACGTTACTGAGAGGCCTAACTCATTTATTCTTAGAGGTTACTCGCACTTTGAGTACATGCGTATTCAATAAATTCTAAACAAAAATCCTATGTTTGATATGGTTAATCCTAAGATGTCTACTGATAAATGATATCACCCAACAGTAGCCAGAATGGATATATAATTATGTTCATTTTATCTTTAATGTGTTTTAGATTAATTTAGTTAGTCTGATGCATTTCGAATAAGGTTACATTAACCTATTCTTCTGAATATTATTTTCAAATGTAGCCTATACTCACGAAATAATATGGTATTGATTTCTAGCAAAATACGATCAACGGTAATCAATAATACATAAATGTGTATCGATTATCCCTTGAGAAAGCAATCCAAACCATATATACAATTAAGGTAGATGGCGCCCATTTTCTTATATTTACTGTAGTTTCTGATACCGAAGAGTATGTTATCCTGTTCTGGAATGCGCTCCGGAGGTGAAGGAGTTTTAATCGATTTGAGCCATGTACTGTATTGATCGGTAAACATAGTGACGTAACTTATCACCATTGGTGGGGACGAAAGTGGTTACATAAGTCAATGTGGGATCTTTTAAAGGGAGGGTTTTAGTTTGCTCCCTAGACCTCCATCAAGCTTTATAAAAATACCCGCAACATCCCCCTTCGAGACAAATTCATACATTTTTCGGTAGAAAAATCTTCTTCCAAATGTGCAGGCTCGCTAGCGCTCGCCAGGAGAAACTTGACACTTAAATGGCACGAAAGGTCTTAAGGTGGATAAGGAAATGGGGCGAAAGGACTTGATAGCGTAATGCATTAGTGCGCGGAATTTTGATGTGAGTATCCTAGGTTCAAGTCCTTGGAGTGCTACATGTATTTGTTGATTTCATTAATTGAGTTTAGAGGTGAAGTTGGTTGGTGGAAAAAACATAATACAAATATTGGGGTTAAGCATGAGGGAGATGGGGTTTCAGAATAAACAAAATAGCTCCCCTTAAATCACCACAATATTTAGGTAAAGATGGGATATAGTTTGGTAATTAAGGTTGTTAAATTTCATACTGATTTTCAACACCCTTCCCAGAAGGTTGGTATGATTATCCACTGTCTTTAATATCCCCTATATTTAAATACCACAAGGGTTATAGGCATATCTTGTATATCCCGCGTACCTCGCGTGTGGGAAGCCAGGAGTTCGATCCCCGTTAATTGTACTAATTCCAATGATCTCCTAAGCCCTCTCTGCAGTGGCGAATATCAGAGGAGCAGTAGAGCAATGTCGCCTTTACAATGTGAATGCTAGCACCTGATCAGCGTGATTGACCGGATTACAATGGTTACAGACTATATTCACAACAACAGCCACTCCACCACCTTAGTAACATTCAACATAGCTTCACACATTACACTCAGCAGGGAGTGTTGCAAAAGGCTTTAAGTTTAATCCCTTACATTCACCTAACCTGATCTGATCTTTCCTGTTCAATTTCATTACAGTACACCCACTACTTTTCCAGTTTTCTAGACATTTAGGTACCATCATCATTATCAATGGGGGCATATGCCATGCCAGTGTGTAGCCACACACACCCTCCGATTCCACTCCGGGGGATACCCCTGGGCGAGACTCCAGGCATATCCAACTCACATCAAATATCCTATCGCAAGATTGGCCAACTTGCTTCAGCTATAAACTCAATGGTATTCCCCTAGGCCTCCTCCACTCAGGGTTGTCATCTGTAGAGACCACTTGGTGAGCAGAATCAGCCTCAGGGAGGCGAACCACATGACCATATTGCCGAAGTTGGCGTTCACAGACCATGGAACTAATGTATTTGTATCAGTTTCTTGAGTAGTCGCTGGTTTAAGATGTAGTCATGCCAGCGATAGTCCATGATCCTGTGAAGACATTTAGTGCCAAAGGAGTTGATGCGTCTCTTCAACTCACTGTTAAGTGTCCATGCCTTAAATCCATATAATAAGACAGGGAGCATGAGTGTCTTGAAGATTTGCAGCTTCGTCCTTCTGCATAGGTATTGAATGGTTTACCAATGATTTTGTAACCATTTCCCTTTGTGCAATTTGACTGGTCGATTGTAAAGTACTTACTGCAGTTCAAATTGTCGATGCCTTTGATGATCTTGAAAATTTGAATTAAGTCAACTCTATAATCTCCACTGTGTTAAGGGAACAAAATTTAATTCCTCTAAACGATTCTCATAAGGTATAATTTTGGAAACTCTAAATTGAACTCGCTCCAGTTTGTCTACATCTTTTTATTAGTATGGCCACCAGGACTGAACCCAACAGTTGTAAAGAGTGAGGATTACATCTTTGGATATATTTTTAAAAGATCTGCCTATAAAACCTATAATTTTGCTTGCTTTATTAACAACTTCTGTACATTGTTGACTAGGTTTTAGGTTACTCGATATTGTTACTCCCAAGTCCGTTTCTTTGTCTACACTCTTTAGGTGGGTGCCATTGGTTGAATAGTTTGCTTTCTCATTTCGGTTTCCAATGTGAAGTTCTTTGCATTTATCTTTGTTGAAGCTCATTTGCCAGATATTAGCCCAATATGACAACCTATCTAGATTGTGTTGCATATCTTTAACATGTTCATTTGTAAGTATAGTATTTGCAATTTTTGTATCATCTGCAAACTTTGATATTGTACAGGTTAGACCGTCGTCTATGTCGTAATGTAGATTAGGAAGAGAATTGCCCCCAATACTGATCCTTGAGGTACACCGCTAGTTACATTGGTCCATGTTGATGCTTTCCCATTTATGACTACTCTTTGCTTTCTTTCTCCGAGCCAATTTTCTATCCATTTAAAAAAGTTGCCTTGTATTCTGTGCGCTTTAAACACCTACTGTCCCAGCGACTTACAATGGCCGACAGTAAAAAGGTCACTCGCCAGTACCAGCACCGTACGACGTACGTCAGTAGTAATCGGTCCTTGTACTGAGCGGTACCTGGCACCATGACTTGTAAACACTGCTTTGAGATCTTGGCAACACTTCTCAGAGTGTATCTAAGGTCCCACGGGCAAGCTGGCTCAGTACTCGTCCAGCTTTCGGGATGAGAGGATGCTCTCTCTCGACTTTGAAGCCATTTTGGCCACAATGCTTGGTACTGGAGGTTACATTTATAGTACTACCCTCTGGCACAGTAGGGGTTAACTTCATTAATAAGCGTCTATGCGGAACTTTCTCAAAGGATTTTTAGAAGTCAAGTTATATAATATCTACAGCTTTACTTTCATCAGATAGGTTAAGGATGTAATGGAGGAAGTCTAAAAGGTTGGTCAAGCAGGAACGATTATTTAAAAAAACATGTTGGGTATCCTTTAGTAATTTGCTTCCCTCCAGGTGGTTTATGAGTCAGTCTCTTATCAGAGTTTCTAGAATTTTGCATACAACTTAGGTTAAGCTGATCGGGCGACAGTTACTAGGCAAGGATTTGCTACTTTTTTTAATTATCGTGGTAACGTTCGCGAGATTCCACTCATCGGGCACAATCCCAGTTGTCAAGAACTTATTGAAAATAAGTGTCAGTGGTTTAAAGAGCTCACATTTAGCTTCTTTAAGAACTCTAGGTGAAATCGTATCGGGTCCAGGTGATTGATTTTCGTTGAGTTTATCTAAACATCTCTGTACCTCTCTCTCTCTGTAATGCTGATATTGCTAAGAGCATCCGAAATGTCTAGTTGTGCTGGTGATGCTGTAGGGATATTAGTAAGGTATTCTGTTGTAAAAACTGATGCAAAGGTGTTGAGAGCATTACTCATTTTTGCATCATCTTTAATGTAGTCTCCATTTTCATAATTTAACGGTCCTATCGTTTAAGTCACTACCTTCTTCTTCCTGATGTAACTGTAAAATTCTTTCGGGTTTGTCTTATATTGATTTGCAACATATATCTCTAGCGTGTTTTTACTTTGTTTATTTTACTGTTTGGCTTTGCGTCGCACATCTATTAATATCGCTATATTTTCCTGGTTATCGGAGATTTTTAATCTATCATGAGCATTCTTTTTGGCAAGCAGACACTCCGCTATTTCTTTATTCCCCCACTTATGCTTATTATTATGCACTGATTTTTGCTGTTTTTATGGTATGTACTCATGTACTGCGTTTGAGTAAATTGTGGTGAAAATTTTCTATTATTGGTATATATCATCATTGTTAATCAGAAAACTCCAATCAGTTTCTTTAAGTATTGCTCTAAGTTTACAGAAGTTTGCTCTCTTGAATTTCGGGATCTTCTCTTTGCTGGCATTGAGTTTGTTGCTATTAAAGTGATGATATGATGGTCACTGTTACTGAAGTCATCACCAACATTCAAAGTCTGTATCAATTCTTCTTTTGTTGCAAGTACAAGGTCAAGGACGTTATTTCCACGGGTCAGAGATCCAACAAATTGATAGAGCGAACTCTCTTGAAAGTTTGCATAAAGATCTTGTCCAGAGTGTGAAGTAAAACTATCTCCCCACTTGATCACGGGTAAATTGAAGTCGCCAAAAGGTACGGTATCTTGCAAGTTACTTACGTCTTCAATTTGCTCATAAATTTCTTGGTCAGTTTGCACTGAATGAGCAGGAGGTCTGTATATTAATGCAAGTATTATCTTTGTACCTTTCTTATTTTTCATTAGCACAAAGGATGTGTCAACGTTCACAATTTGAGGTTTTGACAAGAGGATCGGGTTAAGACTTTATTTAACCCACTGAGCCCCAGCTAGTTATAAATAAATGTACCACCAGGGACCGGCAGGCTTTGAATTTGTTTTGTTTTCCAGAAACAATAGCGAATGGGTTAGGAATGAAGGAAAAACCACAAAAAAACGATCAAAAAGGTCAAAAATTGGTCCTACGGAGCCCCCGAAAGTCGATTTTACAAGAGTAAAAAATTGAAGGCAAAAACACCCAAAAACCATGTTTTTGCGTGCTCATGCGCACGCGGTTGGACTTTGAGAGTTGTCAACCATCGGCAAGGTTCCGTGGGATACTTACACAGTTCCCATACAAATCTGAGCCCTCTAGGTGCCATAGGACCGGAGTAATTAAGATTGACGACACGTTGTCGTCGCTGGGGTTTAGCGTTACATACATTGCCGACGACACGTTGTCGTCTCGTCGCTGGGGTTCAGTGGATTAATAAAAAATAAAACGCCACCTCCATTTTTATTAATTCAGCCTTTCCAAAACATTACATAACTGGGATGTGAATACTCTGCTAAAAAGTATCTGTCTTCTGTATTCAGCCAAGATTCTGATATACTAATTACATTCATAATTTTCTGTAAACACTAGTTCCTATAAATCTGAACATTTATTGGGTATGCTACAAGCGTTTGCATAGAAAACCTTTAAAGTTGTGGTTTTAGAATTCATGAACGCTCTTTAATCAAATTTTTGGTTCTGGTCGGATCTACATTTATGTACTTGTTTGTCCTTTGTCCTCGCTGTCCTAGATCCTCGTCCCTGGTAATCCTCGGTTAACTCTGCTTCTTTTCCGAAAATCTTTTACTGCGTCGTAAAGCAGGCAGCCAAATCTTGCTGCTCCCACCTGGTTCAGATGGACTCCATCCGGTCCAAACAAATGATCTGCGCAGTAGAAGGCATCCCAGGTGTTGACGAATCCAACGTCCTACTCCCTGCAGAGGTTAGCAAGTCAATGATTCATGCTGGTTGCTATTTTGAAGATCCGGCTCTCCACACCGATACTGGGTATGATCCCTGATATGATGACTCTGCTTGACTTTTCCTTATACATCTGAATCAGCTTCCGGTACTGTAGCATGAGATCCTCCGATTGAGTCCACTGCACATCATTAGATTCGACATGAATGCCGTACGTTGTGCTTGAGGCGGCAAACTTCGAAACTTCGTTCACTGCGGCTGCAACGTCGTCCACTCCGCCGCCCAAGATACAGAAGCGCTTCTTGGTCCTGGGTGCCCAGGCACAGAACTCTGTGAGTTGGCCACAAACCATCAAATCTCCTATGAGCCGAATTTCTTCCATTTCTTCTACGTCGTCTAAGTCCGCAAGAATCTGGTAACGGTTCTGGCACATAATTTCGGGGATGATCTTCCTTGTGATGGGGTGAACGTTGTTGCTCACGACGCGAAAGTTGTCCTGAGGGAGAGTGGAGTCATTATTTGATTCTTCCTGGTCTGGTGCATGTACTGAAGCGGGTACATCAGGCTGTTGGAAGATGACGCAGTATCAGTAATTTCTTCATTTGATTATACTCCTACATTGAGCATTGCAAATTCTTAAAGTTTTTCCAGCTTCTTGGTGAGGGCGTTAATCTTGATGTTAGATTAATCCAGTTTTTTTGCCAAATCTTCTCGGAGCTGGCAGAATCGGCAGACATAAACCTCGGGCAGGAAAAAATGATAGGGCCAAACTACCAGAACAGCTCGTGCAAGAGCGAGACATGGTGACAATTACAAAAATTCAAATCACTTCACTCACTTCAAGTCACTACTAATCACTTGTCTCACTTCATAACACTTAATTCACTTCAATTCAATTCAGATAACTTTACTCACTTCAAACCACTTCACTAAATTTAAATAACTTCACTCACTTAAAAGAACTTCACTCACTTCAGATCGCTCTGACCCAGGAACTGTCCTGTTCCCCTTTAGAGCTAAAATTGCATGCCCAACCCTGAGTAATTGACTGTGGGCTTTAGAGAACTTGACAACATCACCATATTTATTGAGATATTGACTTTACTCTACATTTATATATTTATGTATTTATTTATTTTTAGCTTAGAAGAACCTCTCATGGTCAGTGGGGTATAAATATGTAGATACATCCTCTTTGTGCGATGATTTATTTAATATGTTATTCTAACTTGCCTCGGATTATATTATTTGCTTAGTCTAATGATATATAGATATTTCTATATAACTACAGTTACACCATGCCTACCATCTTTACTATTTTAGCGAAGTGTTAACAAAATATCTGCTTATTTCTAATTTACAATAATGCGTTACTATATGTTTCCTTAACTTAGTCGAAGGGTTAATAATATGTTACAGAATTCACCAAGTTCTATTTATTGAGAATACATTGACAGGAAATGAATATACATAATATTTCCTTCTCAGCATAGATGTTTCAGCAGCTTGTAACTCTGGCGAGGCCCAATTGTTCGTTGGCAGCCACCATAAACACCACACTCACATTCTACTTTGCATGCCAGCAGCTGAATAAGTCACTCCCATACTACTGATGATGTTTAAATTATATTCACGTAACATAAAACTTTTATATAAGTAGCATGGCTGTGTTTAAGGAGTATCGGTGAACTTGTCGCATAGCATTGAATCTAAGTCAAGTGTAAATAATGAAGAGACATGGGAACACCCCCAGAAAAATTCGAATTTGTGAGACACTCCCCGGGGTGGACCTAAGGCGCCATGGGAAAGTGCGTTGATTTTCTTACGATACATTCCCCTGCCATGTCGGGACTCAAACAATAATTCGTGGCCAACTAATTTACTATAACTACGCAGCCACAATATAATCTCAGTGAACGGGTTTAAAGGGACATGGGCCGGTTTTCTGGACCATTTTCACCCTCATGTCTACCCCCATTAGTTTTCAGATTTAATGACGTTCGGCCCATTAGTTTGGCGATTTTAATACCTTTTGCCCCATTTCGTTGTCAATTTTAAGACCTTTCGTGCCATTTAGGTGTCGATTTTGTCCTGGCGAGCGACAGCGAACCTGTAATCTTAAGTGCAACCGGCCTTCGGCCGGGTTATATTTCTACCGAAAAATGTACAAATTAATCTAGAAGGGGGAACTGATGGATGTTTTTTTAAGTTTGATGGAGGTCTAGGGAGGAAATTTTAACAATAATAAATAAATGAAAACATCTACCAAAAAGTAAACCATCCCCCCCCCCCCCCCCTTAAGGTGCGAGTCGTCGTGTAGGGTGCGAGAACGGCGAGGGTTCCAGAGCTTCTGGGGAGTCGGTGCGTGGGGCCTGACGCTCCAGCAGAAGGGTAAGGGCCCCGGTAGACAACCCTAACACCAGCAGGATGAAGGCTCCCTGGACGTGACCCAAGTTGAGAACCCCGTCACCTTGTTTCTGGAAAGCAAAGAAGGAATTTTATGTTAGCTATATAACTACGCCACGCAGGCTATGCAACTATCTCACCATGAAAAGGCATTATGTAGCCTTTAAGGGGAGATGGGCCGGTTTTCTGGACCACTGTTTTCCTCATGTTTAGCCCCATTAGTTTGCAGATGTTAAAATGTTTGCCCCATTAGTTAGTCAATGTTAAGACCTTTCGCCCCATTTCTTCGTCAATATTTAAACCTTTCGTGCTATTTAGGTGTAGAATTGTTTCCCTGGCGAACGATAGTGAGCCTGTAGTGTTGGAAGAACCGGCCTTCGCCGGGAAATTTTTCTACCGAAAAATGTACAAATTAACCTAGAAGGGGGATCCAATGGATTTTTGTTTTTTTTAATTGGATAGAGGTCTAGGGAGGAAACTAGAAAAATAATGAATACATGCAAAAATCGCTCAAAAAGTGAACCATCCTCCTTAAGATCATGTGTGCATTACCGGTATATGAGGTACAACCCCTAAATTATTATAGATCAAATTCTAGGTTTTGTAGATCAAGTAAGGTAGAGAAAGTAACTCATGATAGACAGGATACTAATGCAACTAGAATAATACCTTAAAGTCAGGGATACTATGCAACTAATTAATGGAACCCGAGACATAAGATGATACAAGATCAGATAAGATGTGCTGACTCAAACTTTCTTAAGGGGCCATGGGTTGTTTTTCTGGTCACCCTTCTTCCTCACGCTTACCCCCAATAGTTTCAGATTTTATGACGTTCGGACCATTAGTTTGGCGATTTTAATACCTTTTGCCCCAGTTCGTTGTCAATTATAAGACCTTTGGTGCCATTTAGGTGTGGATTTTTTCCTGGCGAGCGATAGCGAGCCTGTAATCTTAAGAGTAATCGGCCTTCGGCTGGGACATTTTCCTACCGAAAAATGTACAAATTAATCTAGAAGGGGGATCTGATGGATGTTTCTTTGGGTTTGATGGAGGTCTACGGAGGAAACTAAAGAAATTAATAAATAAATGAAAAATCTACCAAAAAGTGAACCATCCCCCCTTAAACATGTCCTTATCACTTACCCATATATTACAACATATTATGCTGCTTGAGATCAACCCTCTGGGGTGTCTTCCGAATTACTATAATAGGCGATAGAAGTGCATTTGTACAGCCATTTTTAATTTGTGTACCGTATATGGAAAATGTGTCTGTAACTGATAATTCTTCACAAAATATAGTACCAGATTATTGTATTGAGAATTGGGTAAGCTTGCAACTCTTGATTTTGTTTTTTCTCTTATGTCAGAGTCAGACCAGTACTTTATCGTTTGATATTTGTCAGGGTTTGTTAACTCGCTACACTTCACCACGTAAATGTGATAAATGTGTTGTTTTCTTGTTATTGTTTTGATTATCTAATATTCTGGACTACAAAACTTTCAAAGTTCCTTGTAAAGAAAGTATATTTCTGTAAATATATAACTTTACCAGCGCAAGATTGGACTACCAGTGAATGTGATGTCATCCAAAAGTGATGTTATCAGTCCATATACAGTTTATGAACCGATTCTACTGCAGCATTTTATAAATCACCACATACCCGACCTTTAGTCCAAAAGATCTTTAGACTCGGTTACTCCGACTCGAGTGGCATTACAACAATTGAAGGTCAACTAGGATCATGGTATCACCTGCATAATGTTGACCTTGTTTGCCAGAAAATGTTAAATACTGTCTGTCCGACTTTACTGACTTGAAGTTCACCATAGGTAAAAACAAAACAAAAATCGATTTTAGGTCGCAGCACATGGCAGTGTTGTTTCTTTAGTTAAGACAAAGCATAACTATATAATCATATCAGGTATTCCATAGATATGCAAAGGTTGTCACAGTGTCCCATTATGCAATGAGTAAATAGCCTCTTTAAGGCTGGAAGTAGTTTCAGTCAAAAATCATGTCAGCCCTACACGAGGTCAGTGATAATTTCGTAGGTGGTTTCGAATTCTCATCAACAGAGTATGAACAAAGATCTTGTAATACGTATAGAGCAGTGCGACACCACACCAGTTGTCCCAGTCCTGTCCATCCTCAGATGATAATAATGCCCTCTATTAGTTTAGTATTATTGATTACGTTAAGATAATACACACACACACACACATACACACATATAGACTCTCTCTCTCTCTCTCTCACACACACACACACACACACACACACACACACAAACCTGTTGCTGAGATCCATGTTCCTTGAGGTTCCTCGCGAGGTGTTGGTTAAAGAGGTATTGAAGGATGCCGGTCTCCAGGAGGCGGGCCAGGTCAGTGTCCAGCTGGGCCGAGTATGGTGTGTGCGGCGGCAAGAACCAACTGAGGTACCCGGAGAAGATCTGGGGGAGCATTATGTTGTGCAGTATGGTGTGTAAAGCAGCGGGAACCAACTGAGGTACCCGGAGAAGATCTGGGGGAGTATTATGTTGTTCAGTACTGTGTGTAAAGCAGCGGGAACCAACTGAGGTACCCGGAGAAGATCTGGGGGAGCATTATGTTGTTCAGTACTGTGTGTAAAGCAGCGGGAACCAACTGAGGTACCCGGAGAAGATCTGGGGGAGCATTATGTTGTTCAGTACTGTGTGTAAAGCAGCGGGAACCAACTGAGGTACCCGGAGAAGATCTGGGGGAGCATTATGTTGTTCAGTACTGTGTGTAAAGCAGCGGGAACCAACTGAGATACTCGGAGAAAATCTAGAAACCCAACTGCAAAGAACATTATGCCATCAGTCAGCTCATTGCAAGCCAAAGTAAACAAAAAACATCCACAACCAATTAAAGTGTATATTTGCCCAAGTAAAATTACAGTACGTTCGTTAATCTTTGCTTAATGGCCTCAGAGTAGCTGTATTTCTTGCAATTCCTATCCCCTTCTGGATCTACAGACCCATTCCAGTCATATATGTTATCACTCTGTCTCTCTCTCTCTCTCCTCTCTCTCTCTCTCTCTCTCTCTCTCTCTCTCTCTCTCTCTCTCCTCTCTCTCTCTCTCTCTCTCTCTCTCTCTCTCTCTCTCTCTCTCTCTCTCTCTCTCTCTCTCTCTCTCTCTCTCTCTCTCTCTCTCTCTCTCTCTCTCTCTCTCTCTCTCTCTCTCTCTCTCTCTCTCCTTAACTGAATAAGGAAATCGCGAGACTCGAGTCGGTACAGCGTAGAGTGACAAAGCTAATTCCATCACTGAGAAATAAACCATATTGCGAAAGACTAAAGAGATTAAATTTGTCTTCACTCAAAAAACGAAGATTGAGGGGTCACCTAATTGAGTGTTTCAAGATATTAAAAGGATTCGATAAAGTTTATACATATACACTTTTCACAATCAATAATTCTAAAATACGTGGAAACGGTATGAAATTAAAAAACTGGAGGGTGAACCTACCGTAGATACTACAAAATGTCTTCACCTGCAGTGTAGTAAGCGAATGGAACACATTAACAGCCAAAGTGATGGAGAGCAATGCAATTGACGTTTTCAAAAGAAGAGACTAGACTTATATCTAGAGGATGCTGGTCTATAATTATAGTATGTGTGTGTATATGTATATGCATGTGTGTATATGTATATATGTGTAGGCCTATGTATATGTGTATATGTATGGGTAGAATGTATGTGTACTGTATATATGTATGTATGTACAAATATATACAGTATATGAAAAAGAAAAAACAAACATCCTATTTCCTCCTTTAGTATAAAATTTCCAGTAGATGGTTTATTGAATCTGCTGGGGCCATTCTACTAACTACGTTTCTTGCCGGGCCCAACAATCAGAGAGATTGGTGGGTGGAGAGAGAGCCTTCCAAATTACTAGCCATGTGTTAAACCGTAGCATAGTTTTTTTTTTGTTTTTTTTGTTTTTTTAAGGCCGGACTGCCTAGTAGGGACCGCAAAGTCTATCCTGTGTATCTAAGTAACTCTCTCATGGTGCCCGAGCCGTGAAGGTGCATATTTTTATCAAACATCTCTTTCTTTTTTTCTTTTTTTTTCCCTCTTCCTATCTTCATTTTGAAGAAAAAACACAATTTTAACAAGGAAATATTTTTCAGGAAGGATACCATTTACTGATCTTTTCTTCTACATAACTTATAATTATTATATCTTTTTCATGCAGCGCCAACGACTATACAGTATGACCTCACGCCTACTGGTCTGCCTGTAAAAGAAAAAAAATAGTGAGACTAGCAAATTAATGTTACTCGCATGCTTTAATATAATGTAATATATTTGTAAAGAAAAACAAAACAACCACTACCAAATACCAACCCCAAAATATGCATCCAGCAACAGAACTAACGCTTGCATAACTCATTGTATTCATATCATAACTATTTAGTAGTATGTAATGGCAAACAAAGTATACAGCTAGACACTCTCCTGTTGAAATTTATATACATTTTCCAAGTAGGATTTCCCTTCTCCTTAATGTATATATATATGAAAAGGTTAAATATCCTTCATCACGCCGTGGTAGAGTTGGTTAAAGCATGGACAATCGTCCTGGCTGTCGGTGGTTAAATTTTCGCTGAGAGTATGAAAACATTTAGTAGCTCACGTGTATTTGTGAGATATTCTTAATGTACCCATAATTACATCATTAAGGGGGGTGACCTGCTTTTTGTTATTTCTGTCCTTTTCTCTCTTTCTCGGGCTTGTATCCATTTGGCCCCATTCAGCCAACTATTTTAAGACGTTTTTCCCCATCTAGGTGTCGATTTCTTCCTGGCGAGCGATAGCGAGCCAGCATTATATGAAGAAATCCGGCTTCGCCGGAGAAATTTTTCTATCGAAAAATTTGCAAATTTAGCCTGCTGTCTAACAAAAATAAAAAATATGCTGGCTCGCTACCGCTCACTAGTAAGAAATTGACACCTGGATGGGGATAAACGTCTTAAAGCAGTAGGCTGAATGGGGCCAAATGGATACAAGCCAGAGAAAGATAGAAAAGGACAGAACAAAAACAGGTCACCCCCCTTAAGAGTAGCTCTGTAACATTTATCTCTGTTGGCGACTATTCACTTTCCGCCGTGGCCTCTCACCTGCTCGTCCATGACATAGGTGATGCCCACTTGGTTATACTTGACCCGTAGGAACACCAGGTAGATGTGGGATTCAATGAGGGCGAAGGTACCGTTACCGGCCGCGAACATCGGGGGGTCGTAGTGCAGGTCGTTGTCGTAGGGCATGAGGTACAGATTCTCCCCCAGGGTGGCCAGGGCGGGCTCCTTGGACACCTTCAGGGCTTCAGGCACAAAGCTCCCGTAGTCGTTCATCCCCAGACTAGTCAGGGAAGAAGAAAAACATTGAAACAATGAACTTATAATATTACAAAATGTGCTTAGCTGTTTATGAATCACAGGAAAAGTAAAAGAAGGAAAGAAATGAACAGAAAATAATAAAAACTGCTTCGACAATTAGGAGATGAACGACAATGCTTAAATGGTACACATACAATACCCTCAATACTCACGTAGTCCTATATGCCACGACTTACAAATTACGAAAGGAAACGCGAAAGATAAATGAAGAAAACTATTTCAAGCCTACTTCCAATATTCGTTCATCCCAGAACTGCCAAGATCGGGAAGGAAGTTGCAGGCAATGTAAACTGATACCCAGGGGAAAGTAAGCTTTGACTAATGAAGCAAATTAATAAGATGTACAGTAGTTTTATTTTACATTTATAGATATGTGCCAAAAGTATTGTATTATACGTAATCAACGCGATTCGACCCACTGTTCGGCAGTGAAGTGTAAGGTACTGAAGAATAATCACCTTAGTGTTCTATGAAATATTTACGTAACTTAAAGTTTCTGTGTGTGATATACTTGACTTTAATTGCACCTGGACATTTTGATAACATCAACACACTTGGAAATAATGAAATATGAAATTAAAAGTGTTTTTTGTTTTGTTTACAAGCAATATACCCTATGGAAGGGTATATTATTACGGACACTTTTCTTATTATTTTCATACCTCATGCTAACTCAAAATGTTGACAGTTTAATCAATATGATAAATAACTTACTTCATACTGGACTCAGACAGATCCTTGACTGTTTGTATGAGCCTGGGGTAGACGGGCACGGTGAGGACAGCCACCAGGTTACTGACATAAGCTGCATCCAACAGGTACACCACCACCCACCACACCCCCAACCACACCCGCGCCCACCACACCGACCCTAACCGCCTCACCTCACACTCACTCATAGGCTGGTTTACTAGCCCTGCAGCCACCTGGAAAAGTAGTAGTTGTTGTAGTAGTAGTAATAGAAGTAGTATGAAGTCTACAACCAACACAAATTAGCCATACCAAAACCCAGTAGTACGTATATAGTACCCAGTAGTACGTATATAGTACCCAGTAGTACGTATATAGTACCCAGTAGTACGTACGTATATAGTACCCAGTAGTACGTATATAGTACCCAGTAGTACGTATATAGTACCCAGTAGTACGTATATAGTACCCAGTAGTACGTATATAGTACCCAGTAGTACGTATATAGTACCCAGTAGTACGTATATAGTACCCAGTAGTACGTATATAGTACCCAGTAGACTCATTTCACACTCACTCATAGGTTGGTTAACTAGGCCCGCAGCCACATGGAATGTATGTTGTAGTAGTAGTAGTAGTAGTAGTACTAGTAGAAGTAGTAGTAGTAGTAAAACTAGTATAAATTCTACAACCACCACACATAGCCACACTCAAGCCCACCACACAGTCCTTAGTACCCTCATATCACAATCACTCGTGGGCTGATTTACCAGGCCTGCTGCCACCTGGAATAGTAGTAGTAGTAATAGTTGTAATAGTAGTGACAGTAGAAATATATATTCTTCACCCATCAAATTACCCATGCCAATCAGAATAACCCTATCATAATCCATCACCTCCACCTCGTTTATGGGCTGATATACTAGACACTCAGCTGTCCAGAATAGTAGTAGTAGTAGCAGCTGGTTAACCTTTCCAATCAGATCAATCCATTATATGTTCCATGCCAACTATAATCTATGCACTATAATTAGGCCAGATATCTTTACCTCTAACCTCTGTATCTTAAATAGGGCTACAGCAAATGAGTTGCAAGTATGCACACCTACTGTATATTCTGGCTGACTCTTCCCAATTGGTAAATGTATTAGTTATTTCACTCTTGTAATGTTTTAGTTCTAGAGGGTAGTGAACAAAACGTTTGGCCTACTCTTAATAGATAGACTATGCATGCAGGTGATTATATTCAGCTTAGGAAGACATCTGTTATTCTTAAAGGGTTACTTGAGGTATTCGTTAGCTCTTCGATGTGTTGAGATCGTTATTAAGTTAAGTAAAATCATCTGTCAGTAGCAATATTCAAGTAAATTAATCGTCTTGTGGTTGAAGGGGTTATTTAGCCTCATAACCACCTGGTACATTCATAACATCATTGTATTAATAGGTTGTTGTTATAAAATATGTAAATGTATTCATTAGCAAATTGCTGTACATATTTGAATACTCTAAAAATTCGCTCAGACCAACCCAGGCTAAATCCTTCACGATTTTCCGGTTATAATAATGTTGTATGTATGGACGGAGACTCGGAGAGGTATAATTGATGTCTAATATGTGCTGCGTTTATTGTCAGTACTACACCATAAGGGAACAGATAAGCTCAAACATGTAATAACATTTTATATTTCCAATGCATTTGTAATATACTGTAGAAGTATCCCCAGTACTCAAGAAATATATTATGTATACATTACCGATGTTAAAGATATGATAGCAATTTTTATATGAGAGTCAGTTCTATCTAAACATATTTATTTGCCTTTATAAAAGAGTTCACTCTCAAAGGCTCAGCCTTTAACAATGTGAAATATGTTTTTACAATGTATTTATATATTTTTGGCTAAATACAAATATTTCAGTTTCAGCTTCAAAGTTAAGCAATTGTGCCGAAAGAGCTCTTACATTGCCTTACATTATAAATATACAGTGTATATCGATGTCTACGTATGAGCGATGCCAAATGGCTCACATACACATTAGGGGAGGTGTGGTGGAGTGGTCTTGCCACTGGCCTGGTAATCCAAAGGTCCCGGGTTCAAATCCTGATGTATCAATGGGAAGATATTATTGGGATGGAATTTGTGCTGTACCTGGTATCAGTGCATTACCACAAGCCCACCGAAACGTCAATAAAATACCCTCATTGTTCCCTGATTAAATAGCACTGTATGAATATTCCCATATTCAAAATATGCTATAGGGGTGCAATGCCTGGTGAGTTATCTGCTCAACAGGTGGCGTTGTGTGTGTGTAAGTGTGAGAGTCCGAGTGTAGGGGGTGAGACAGTGAAGCACGGGAACGAGGTGGCTTCAGAGATGGGGTCGTTTCGGGCCATGAGTGAGCACCGTGCCTCATGTGAAGGCAAGATGGCAGGTGCTCGTTGTACTCTACGTGCTTCACATGTCTCACTCCCTAGACTGGAACAAGACCTCACGGGCTTCACTGTTCATTGTAAAGCGGTGAATGTGAAGGCTCTCAGCCTATGCCCGAGAGGAAGTAAGTTGGAATATAGAAAAAAAAAAAAAAAAAAAAAAATTACAGAATTATAAATCCCTCCAAGTAGGCCACGTTGTTTAATTGTTTAGTAACTGCCAAGCGATTCGGCTCAGCTTAGAAAGGACCTTTAAGAATAATTTGGTTAAAAACTATCTCAATTAACCCTCTACTACCTACATATCCTTTCAAGTTTAATACAATCGTCTAGAGGTAGCGATAATAAAGCAATATGTCATTCTACCAAGGTAAAGTCATTCACATAAGTTCACTTCTTGACCCTTTCAGAATACCATCACGCATCTTACCCTTTTATTCTATCTCCTGGTAAATTAATGTATTAAGTTTGGAAAAAGTGTGTGGGATTGCAAGGGATAATTGAGACAGTTGTGAGCAGCCTGGCTGTTAGAAATGTTCCCCAGGGTAAGTCAAATTGTTTGATGTTAGACACAAATAAAGTAAAATGTGCGTCAAAGTACTGAAAAATGGCTAACCATGATTGTTTAAAGGAATACTGCTAGTAAGATGGAATTGTATTGTATATTTATCATATTAACTAACTTTACAAAATAAACTAACTGATCACATAATCGTGAACACTTGAATGTTCTTGTCCAAGTAAAATATTAGAAACTAACATTTAGCTAACTGTACAATGCCATGTACAATGTTTAGCTAACTGTATAATGCCATGTACAATGTTTAGCTAACTGTACAATGCCATGTACAATGTTTAGCTAACTGTACAATGCCATGTACAATGTTTAGCTAACTGTACAATGCCATGTACAATGTTTAGCTAACTGTACAATGCCATGTACAATGTTTAGCTAACTGTACAATGCCATGTACAATGTTTAGCTAACTGTACAATGCCATGTACAATGTTTAGCTAACTGTACAATGCCATGTACAATGTTTAGCTAACTGTACAATGCCATGTACATTGTTTAGCTAACTGTACAATGCCATGTACAATGTTTAGCTAACTGTACAATGCCATGTACAATGTTTAGCTAACTGTACAATGCCATGTACAATGTTTAGCTAACTGTACAATGCCATGTACAATGTTTAGCTAACTGTACAATGTCATGTACAATGTTTAGCTAACTGTACAATGCCATGTACAATGTTTAGCTAACTGTACAATGCCATGTACAATGTTTAGCTAACTGTACAATGCCATGTACAATGTTTAGCTAACTGTACAATGCCATGTACAATGTTTAGCTAACTGTACAATGCCATGTACAATGTTTAGCTAACTGTACAATGCCATGTACAATGTTTAGCTAACTGTACAATGCCATGTACAATGTTTAGCTAACTGTACAATGCCATGTACAATGTTTAGCTGACTGTACAATGCCATGTACAATGTTTGTACCATATTAACTACTTTCACCTAATTTGTCTTTCTTGGTAAGACTTATTAACCAAACTGATCGAACCTTGAATATACACTGTAAATATCAAGGGCTTAAAAGGGTATATCGAATCAATTGGGTATATTTATAGTGATATTCCTTGTTATCCTTATATTACATGGGTTTATTAATAGCAACATACCTTCATAAGAGTATACTTTTATGGTCACTTTATATGACCTATTGCATATCTTCTATAATCCTATAAGTTCTGTCAGGGTAAGTGTAAAGGGGTTAAGGGAGCCCACTTCGCTTTTTTTCTCTTTCGCTCCCTCTCTCTTTGGCTTTTATCCATTCGGCCCCAGTCAGCCTACTGTTTTAAGACGTTTACCCCCATCCAGGTGTCAACAGTTTCCTGGCGAGCGGTAGCGAGCCAGCATATATACAGTATATATATTTGTTTTGACAGCAAGCTAAATTTGTACATTTTTCGATAGAAAAAATTCTCCGGCGAAGCCGGATTTCTCTATACAATGCTGGCTCGCTATCGCTCGCCAGCGACACCTGGATGGGGATAAACGTCTTAAAACAGTTGGCTGAATTGGGGCCGAATGAATACAAGCCAGGGAAAGAGAGAAAAGGAGAGAAAGATAAAAAAAAAAACGGTGACCCCCCTTAAGGACGATTTATGCTTTAGAACTAACCAAAGTTAAGTTATGTGAAGGTAGGATACGATTCTGTAACGTGTTCGTATTTGGCGCCATGGTATATCTAAACCTGGCGTCACACGAACACTTTTACCATGTTTATATTGGCCAAAATCCAATTCTGGCCTGTGATTGTATTTGTACAAATGCCGAATTCAGTAAATTCATTCAATTTAGTATATAATTAGTACCTGGATTTAAGGACTAATTTATATAAAGTGGGTAATTGAAAGCCAAATCAGCGAAAATTTGGTGACAAATGCTAGCCAGAATCGGTAACAGGCTAGAAAAAAGAACCCCGAAAAATCTGCCCGTGTGACGCCGCCTTATGGAGAACTGTGCCTGATGTCACCTTCAGAGCGATGCCGATAGGGTCCCCAACGCGATGAATTTTATGGATGAGTAGCCCGAGGATCGAAGACACCACCAGCGTCCCGAGTATGATCAGCACCCACAGGAAGGTAGAGAAAGGGTACAGTATATTCTTCCACTGCGGCATGGGTGGGGGCCGGCGAATCAGGAAACCGAACCCGTTTGCTTGGTAAGGGTAGGTGAAATCAAAATCAGTGGCTCGCTCTTGGTTGAGAAGCATCGAACTGACGACTATATGCTTCCCTCCATGTAGTAAGTCACCCATCATGCCTGTCCAGGTTCCATTTATTAAGGAACCCCATTGAAGATCTGCAGGATAGTCTTGGCTGACAAAAGTAAAGTTGTACTTTTGCCCAATAATATCTACGGCATCAAGATTCATACCAACACAACGATGTTCATCATCGTAATAGAGGAAAGGTTCATCGTGACACCATGTAGATAACTGAAACACTTCCCCTTCAAAATCTTGAAATCGGGGTGGAAAAAGCATGCGAAGGTTGTAGAACTTGACGGAATTCCAGCTACCCATATATGACTGTATGAGAGAGCGACCATGACTACTGAACTGTTTGGGAAGACTTGTGTAGACAAAAATTCTTGGAAAGCCCGCCTGGACTACTGAGCGAAGGAGCAAAACAAACTGTGAGCGCTGGACGACGGGGTGAGCGAGAACTGCCGTAGTGTTGACCGTCTGATTGAGGCAGAACAGAACCAAGTATTTTGGATTCCAGTGAGCATTGTTAGCCAGCAGGAGGAGGAAAGCAGTGGGGTCGTTGTAGAAGATAAGGACAGCAGCGAGGAGGGTACCCTTGGTGTGGTGGGTCGGTAGGGAACCATAAATTAGGGAGTGTTGCGAGGTGAGGACCACGGGTGTCAGGGAGGCTCCGGATGACGCCACTACCCTGCTAACATCCAGGTGACGCTGACTATGGCTGTCGGTCACCAGCAGGAGGTTGTGGCCCCACAGCGGCTCAGACACCAGCGTGAGGAGAGCCTGGCCAGCAAGGGTTTGGTCACCTAAAGGAAAAGAGCAAAACGTTAATATTATGACTATGGGACTCTTCCTACACTACAATAATAATGTGTTCACTAATATCAAAACTGGTGCATTTTCAAGTTATATAATGATTGAATATAGGATTGACTGGCCAATTTGAGTGCGATGGTCAACGATCCTGATTAAAAATATCCATACAAATAATTAACGCTAAATAAATAACTTTAGTATGAAAATGTACGAGAGTAATACGTTTAATGTTAACACTATATCAATTCTCCGGCTGAGTGCAAGACAGGTCAATGTCCAGAAATGCCAATGAAAACATAATGTGACAAAACTATATCTAAAAGTATGTTCTTTTATTGGTAAGATAGCCATTGTTTTCCTCCATTAATAACATTTATGGCGCTATTGGAGAAGGAGATTGGTTCTCTCTTCCCTATAGATGTACATGTCTTTAGACAGGTTTAATTAACCAAATTATTTACTGGTAGTTCTAGACATTTGACCTCGGCGGGAAAATTATAACTTTACTTATACATTTGCTGTGTTTATTTATATCAAAATCGCGTACTAATTGGAATACCACATAAGAATTAGCTAGTCTACCCAATACTATAGTACAATCATTATAGTTAGGCCAATAATCATAACCCTTAACCTCTGTAACTCAAAATGGGCTAGAACATAATTATGGGCTGTAAATTTCCATACCTATTCCCTGTCTGACTCTTCCCAAATAGCAGAAATATTAGCTCGATTACTCTAGTCTTTTATGAGTTATAGAGTTTATTGGTCAAGATTTGTGGAATACTTATAATGAATGAACTATAGTTTGGGCGTTATAAATATATCTATGCCAGCCTGAATTTGTTTTGCATAACCACTTTTAGTAGATGGCTCACAATGAACATTTGGGGACAGGTTGCTTGCATTCCTACAACATAATAGGAGCCTAGACTCGTGCATCAGTATTGTAGTTTATAAAGTTATAGAGTATGCCTATACACTCTAAATTTTTGTGTTGTATTGTGTGTTGGTGAACATTCTATGATATAATAGAAGTAAGCACAACACTAACAAATGCTCAATATTATATGCCGAAGATATATTGGGAATCGAACGCAAATCAGAAGAATTACAATTACAAGTTGCTGCTGTGACTAATCAGCCACACCTCCCCTTACAGTCGAATACATAAACTTCAAGTTTAAATTAAATCAAACAAATTCCTACCTTAACTATACTCTATTGTTGTCCAGCTGATAGTAAATTTCAATGTTACTATCTTGGTTACTCAGCTATTACGTTGATTTTGTAGCTAAATATGTTGCTAATTATGAAAACTTGGCATTAATACGACGCAGAGACATAGTAGATTCATTTTTTTCTATTAAATATCTACAACTCATTTGCTAAGGGATTCCTTTTGCTCTAAGCTGTAATAAAGTAGACTATGGAAGACAAGAACAAATGATAGACATGTATAGTAGGTTAGTAGAGACTGTTAAAGCTCCTTGTGACTGAGGTGAGGTTTTCATAACATAATGGACTATGGCACTGATTAATGATTATACATAAACTAAGTAGCATCACTAATGGGTATTAATAAGACAGGTAGCGACAGTACTCATTAGGCGATATTAGAAAGCTTACAGTAGATTTAAAGAATTGAGTCGGCCATTTAAGTGATGAAAGTAAAAATACAATCGGGAAATGAACTTGAGAGAGGATAATTTAAGGCAACATAAACAACATAATACTGTACACAAACACTATAGATCCCACTTTAAGTCTTCGTCTACGTTATTGCGGCTATCTGTGTTACTCACGGCACTGTATGCCTGACTTTAGAGAGAGAGAGAGAGAGAGAGAGAGAATGAGACAAGGAACTGGAGGTCTCGAAAAGGGGTTCCAGTCCTGACGTTATTATTGACTTTAAGTGTGCTGGCTAAATAATCCAATAGGGTTGATAGCCTCAAAAAGTCCTATTTTAACTAACTAAGAGCCAACTATCTCACCTGCCCCAATGGAAGGTTGTAGTGTGAGAGCAGCCATAGCCAGGTTGGCAGCCATCACCAGGACCAGGAACAGGTACAGTTGTTTGATGCTTGGCGGCATGATGATCAGTGACTCCCAAACACTTCACTCACTACTTACCTAAACATCTTGACCTTAGCCTCTTTGGTAGGTTTGTTATCGGCGCTTTCCAGTCAGGTCAGAATCTGCGCATGATGGAAATGTCACATAATTTATTTTTCTATAAACACCCCGACCTTTTCTGGGCCTTGTTGTTGACTAAGATTTGTGGAGAGACAATGTAAGAAGTGTGTGCTTGTTTTAGTAGAAGCATTTCTTTTGACAGTCAAATATATAGTTTTGCAGTACATATATGAAGGATTGCAGTTAACTATAATAATAGACATATGACATTGTTACATCAATCCTGTGTGTCCTGAACATAAATGTAGCAAATCAGTATTGTAAGATTTGTCTTTACTGTACATACTTTCACTTTCCTGTTTAAGTGAATACACACACACACACACACACACACACACACACATATATATATATATATATATATATATATATATATATATATGTTACAGCCTTTTTGCGAAATGACCGGGAGCTTTGCAAAATGACCAAAAACCTAGCCTTTTGTAACATGACACTTAATGTCTGGCCCATTTGCAAAATGTCCAGCATATTGGCCTTTTTGTAAAATTACCTGTGCCCTTTTGCAAAATGACACCAAACGTCTAACCTAACCTAACCTAAAATGTTAAAAAATGACACCAAACGTCTAACCTAACCTAACCTAACCTAAAATGTTAAAAAATGACACCAAACGTCTAACCTAACCTAACCTAACCTAACCTAAAATGTTAAAAAATAATATTGTTTCGATTAGGCCTACCCAATTTTTACAAATATATATGTTTACAGTTATTTACAACTTTACAACAGGGCAATATGCTGTTTTTTTTTGTAAATTGGCCAGACGTTTGGTGTCATTTTGCAAAAAGGCACAGGTAATTTTACAAAAAGGCCAATATGCTGGACATTTTGCAAATGGGCCAGACATTAAGTGTCATTTTACAAAAAGGCTTGGTTTTTGGTCATTTTGCAAAGCTCCCGGGCATTTCGCAAAAAGGCCACTTTTTTAAAAAGACCGTAACATATATATATATATATATATATATATATATACCTTCCTAAAAAAATACATTTCACCCTAGAGATTCCCTAGGCTCCCCTAGCAACATCATCAATTAAAAATGTTTAACGTCAGTGCATTATTTTGTTTTCCTTGGAGAATCCGTCCAATTGAAATAGTTATGCAATACTTAGTATTTAATTTTATTTTAAGTATTCTTCTAACCGCAAACAGTCAGATGAACAACTTTATTATTTTTACTAACAACAAGATATTGTATTCAGCTACCGGAGCAACCTCTTATATTCAAAGGAGGTAAACTCGTTATGATCTATCAAATCCTTTTGTTTCTGAAGAACATCATTGTAGGTTGCTAATACAAATAATCGCGTTTCACTTTTATTTCAAATAGTATGTTTTTCTTGCTTGTACGATATTGTCTTTAGTTCTTGTTGTAATTTTCCCAACAATTAAAATGTGTGTGTGTTTTTTTTTTTTTTTTTTGTTTTTTTTATTTATGTGCGTGTGTTCTCTTCTATAATATTAAGCATTGGGTAGCTCATTTGGAAAGGACAGTGTGGCTGAGTGATTACTAGACTTGTAATCCTACTGACTCGGGATCGATTCCTGCTATAAATGGGATAGATATTGCTGGAAGTCAAATATGTTGTACTTAGTTTCAACATTTCATCAAGAACTCATTGACATGATAAATTATGATCCATAGGATTTAGTTTTGTATACAATCCATCGAGGAGGATGGTAGTGAACACCGAAATTGTTTGAGTTATACATATATCTGTTATTTTTTAGTTTATTTCTCGATCATTAATCCCCTGACGATTATGACTCGTTTTGACAGTTTATTCCGGCTTTTATTAGACGATTACATTATATTTTGTTATCGCATAAAAACAAAAACAAAACAAAAATAGGGGGAACTTGGACCTAGAGCGTCAATCAAGATAGTATTTACCCGGGCAAGAGGGTGTGTGGATCAGATTTTTGCAGTAAGACAGCTGTGCGAGAAGTATTTAGAGAAAAGTAAGGAGGTTTTGGGGGGTTTTATGGATATGGAAAAAGTGTATGATCATGTGGATAGAGACAGTCAAGAGGAAGGTGCTAAAGATTTACGAAATTGAAGGACATTTGTTAAGAGCAGTCATGAGTTTTTATAAAGAGAGCAGAGTGTATGTTAGAGTAGGGAATGAGTTGAGGTAAATGTAGGTCTGTGACAGGGTTGTGTTGTGTAATGTCACCGTGGTTGTTTATTGTATACAGGGTGTCCCGTGAGTTTTGTCAGATACTTCCAGAGATGAAATATTAAGTAATTCTAAGTAAAAACTGTTATATACACATAGGCTTTTTGGGACATTGTTTTGCAGTTATGGGCCCTTAAATGCTTCTTCTTCTTTTGTTTTTATTTATTTATTTATTTATTTTTATTTTTGTTTTAACCTCGTTTTTTCTTCAATAAAATAAGGATAGGAAAATATCTAGGAAGTGTATTATGAAGCATGATATCATTACTTCAAAAGTGACTAAAAACTTCACTATCCTATAATTTTCTTCATATTACCTTGACATTGAGTTGAATTTTACAAGCAACCAACGAAACTTAATTTTAAACTTATCATCATAGAAAGAAGAAAAGAGCTTTTCATGAAGTACTGATACCATACAATATCATATTGCATTTAGCGTTATCACCATTCATATTCTTTACATGGAAACTTGGTAAAAACTGACAAGAATCATACAAATTCCTTCCTTTTTGCTTGTCAGTTTTAGGTGTTTTGCTATGTTTATCTCTTTGTGTCCTCTACATGAAAGAAATGGATATCAAACTGAGTAGTGTATGAAGGAGAACGGTATAAATACGTTAAAGAGACATGACAAACTACTCTGTAGCTGTCTTCGTCTACCCGTGGCAATGCAGTTAATATACAACCTTGTGTTTTATTTGAAATATTCAACTCATTGTCATGGGAAAATGGAGAAAGCTACATAATATTTGTTGGTGTTTTCTATGAAGAATTGATAGGATACATTATCATACACTAATTGCTTTTTTCTCTATACCATTTTATGAAGGAAAACTGCTTTAACACTCAAAGAGCAGGTGGTGGAGTATATTTCACTGTCCCGCCCAGCGTTTTTTTTTTTACCATAAATGGGGTTGTTTCCGTGCTCTTTTTCATGCATAAACAAGAGCCAGAGCGTAATACAATAATATATCCCTGAAAGGGCATAAATTGAGCTTTCCAATGACACCCGAACCATCCTTCTACGATGGCTGGTTGTCTTGCAACGATCGTGCAACCGAAGGGCAAAATCGCTAAAATACGGTCATTTCGTTACATAATTACGTGTGTAGCTAGTGAGGGAGGGTGGAGTAGTGTGGAGTACATGTCAGTGGGCCCACGACGGTCGTGGCGAGCGGTCATGAGGTAACCTACGCTCCTCCCACCGCTCGTCTCTCTCTCAGAGCCAATATTGCGCCAAAATTGCACACGAACTACAGTCCGCCGCCGCCACATAGTCCAGATTTTTAGAGGCGGACTTAAGTCCGCCGCCGCTAAACAAGGGTTAAAAATGACAAACAACACAACAATTTCGACTTTAACCCCCTCAGACAGGATATATTAACTTACTGACGGGTTGGCAGACCGCCCGGTATTTCCCCCACAATAGTCTTTCTCACACTGAGGGACCGTTAGGAGTCGGAGGAATTTTGGGTTGCCATCAATCGACAGATTATGATCTAACTTACCTAACTTACTGAGCTCAAAATGATGCAGAAGCGTCATATAACTTATTATTGAGCTATTTCACTAGGCTCATATGACGCGGTAGCGTCATTTGATAGTTTTGGGTGGAACCGTCATATGACGCAGTAGCGTCATATAAGACAGAAAGGGTTAAAGGATCTTAACTGCAACAAAATGCCCCCAGAAGCCTTTGCCCCCAGAAGCCCCCAGAAGCCTTTGTGTATGGATTTGTTTTTACTCAGAATAACTTAATCTTGCATTTCTGGTAGTATTTGACAAAACTCACAGGACACCCTTTATGGATGGTATAATGAGGGAGGTAAAAATTATATCTATGAGTAGAGGATTGGGTTTAGTAGGAAGCAAGGTGGTGATTGGGAGTTAAATCAGTTGCTGTTTGCTGATGACACAGCATTGGTGGAGGGTTCTGAGGAGAAGCTCCAGCGAGTAGTAAAAGAGTTTGGTGTGGTGTGGTGTGTGGGAGGAGGAAGCTGTGGGTGAGTGTCAATAATAGTAAAATGATGGTGTGTAATAGAGTTGCTCATACGGTAAATCTAAATATACGACTGGATGGGAAAATGTTGGAACAAGTGGAGTGTATTAAATATATAAAAGTGATAAGCAGGGATGCAGGTGTGGGAATGAAAGTAAGACAGAGAGTGTGTGAGGGAAGGGAAGTGTTTGGAGCAATGGCAAGTATGTGCAAGGTGAGAAATCTCGGAATGAACGCTAAAAGTGCAATGTATCAAGGGATAGTTGTACCAACAGTGATGTATGGGGCTGAGACATGGGGTCTGAATGTACAAGAGAAAAGAAGCTTGGATGTGATGGAGATGAGCTACTTGAGGAGTATGTGTGGAGTGACGCCTAGAGACAGATCAAGGAATGAAGGGATATGCAGAAGAGTGGGACAACAAGAACCTATATTGGCCAGAGTGGAAGGAAGGGTGCTATGTTGGTATGGACATATTGAATGAATGTAAGGAACATTTGTTTGTTGTTACCGTAAGGGGTTAAGCTTTGGTTTTATTGTTGTTTGGTTGATTGAAGATTCTGGGTCGATTCTCGTTCTGGTATATTTTCTCATGGTATGTAGACTCTGGTTTACCTCCTTTATTATTCTATTATTATTTAAGCAATAGTAAATGCTGCCACCGTATCTTTATTACAAATAAATATAATGTTGATACTTATAGGTAAAAGGGATTTAAAATGTTCTTGTCCAGCCACTGGTTTATTCTGTTTAAATAATGAGGACTTCGAGGAACAAACTTCTAAGGAACAAGTGAATGTAGATTTAAATATTACAGGGAGTTTTCCCCCAAGTAGGGAGGAATAACTTCAGACCTCTTATCGAGACCAAGTCCTCTGTCTAAGTGTTCTAAAACTCTCTCTCTCACCTCTCTCTTCCCTTCCCACACACACCCCACAGACGTGACGGAAAACTCCGTTTCACGTGGACAATGCCTGGAGAATCAAAAGTGCATGAGTAAGGTCTAGCAATGTAATATGAATGGGAGATGAAGGGCTTACAAAGAGAATATAGGCTATGCATCAGAAGCAAGGGGGAATAGATCGAGAGGAAGACACCTCAGAGGATATGGAGAGATGGTGTGAAAAAAGCATTGGTAGATAGAGAGATGACTGAAGAACAAGCAAGAGAAGTGGTGATGAATAGGAATGCGTGGACAATTATTGTGAATAGATGAGTGATAACGTGGTCATAGGGAGTGGGGGTCGAGCACCAGTTGGACTAGATAATAGTCCATCAAGCACCTGGCCTGGAGAGCCGGATAATATATGAAGAGCCTTGCCTGGAAGTAATGTGGGCGGGCATTGTGGTGTAGTTCCGCTGCGTGTCTGCCTGTTGTGACCGGGACCTGGGAATCTTTTACTGGAGACCCCTCATGGGCATTGATCTCTGGGTCATCTCCTGGGCAACCTAGATGTGCGTGATATTCTTTTTATTTTTTGTTTTATTTTTTTCTTTCTGTTCAAGTCAACCACCCCCAGCAATGGGGTATGTACCTGAGTATACACATACATACATACAATTATAATACAAGCTCCAACATACCGATGAATGTTGTTGCCAAAGGTATAATGGCCTAGGGTTGTGGATGTTTAAGAGTGTGGTCACTTTTGTTGTGGCCATTAAGGAGTGTGATCTTTATAATTGTGATCATATAGGAATGTGGCCGTTTTTGTTGTGACCATTAAGGAGTGTGGGTTATTTTATTTCAGCAAATTGAACTACAAGCCCCAACACTCCTTGGTATGTTGTTGTTGAAGGTATAATGACCTAGCTGTACAAACCCCATCACTCCTGGAAATGTTGTTGCTGAAGCTATATTTGCCTAGGTCTCTCTCTCTCTCTCTCTCTCTCTCTCTCTCTCTCTCTCTCTCTCTCTCTCTCTCTCTCTCTCTCTCTCTCTCTCTCTCTCTCCCTCTCTTCTCTCTCTCCTCTCTCTCTCCTCTCTCTCTCTCTCGTCTTGTCAAAACCTCAAATTGTGAAATTGCAGATGTAAGTAACTCACAAGATACCGTAATTTTTGGCGACTTTAATTTACCCGTGACCAAGTGGGGCGATACTCTTACTTCACACTCCGGACATGACTTGTATACGAACTTGCAAGAGAGTTCGCTTTATCAATTTGTTCGAACGCCGATCCCGTGGTCGTTCTTGACATTGTACTTGCAACAAAAGAAGAATTAATAGAGAATTTGAATGTTGGTGATGAATTCAGTAACAGCGACCATCGTACGATAACTTCACTTTAAAGTTTACTAGTAACGAACCAAATAGTAGCATCGAAAAAGTCCCTAATTTCAAGAAAGCAAACTTCCATAAACTTAGAGCTATGTTTAAAGAAACTGACTGGAGCTTTTTAATTAACAATAACGACATAAATACATCTTGGAAGTTATTCGAAACCACTTACCTAAAAGCAGTGCAAGACTGCATACCATCGAAAATACGGCGTCCAGGCCATAATAATAAGCCAAAATGGTGGAATAAAGATATTTCAAACTGCCTGCTTGCTAAAAAATTTGCTAATGATAGATTAAAATCCTCACAAAATAACGAAGAACGGGTGAAATTTGTAGAGCTACAACGCAAAGCCAAAAAGTTAATTAAGCAAAGTAAAAAGACCTTAGAGTTACATATTGCGAATCAAAGTAAAACAAACCCGAAAGAATTCTATAGTTATATCAGAAAGAAAAAAGTAGTTACTTCAACTGTTGGACCGTTAGTCGATGAAAATGGAGAATACACCAAAGATGAAGTACAAATGAGTAATGCCCTCAATGCCTTCTTTGCATCAGTTTTTACAACAGAAGACCTCAGTGATATCCCTACACCATCGCCAATTCAGATTGATAATTCAGATGTTCTAAGCAATATCACCGTTACAGAGAGAGAAGTATTGAATTGTTTAGATAAACTCAAGGTAAATAAAACGCCTGGACCGGATACAATCTCGCCTAGAGTTCTAAAGGAAGCTAAGGATGAGCTCTCCAAACCACTGACATTACTATTCAATAAATCCTTGCAGTCTGGAACTATGCCTGATCAGAGGAAGCTAGCCAACATAACACCGATATTAAAAAAAGGCAGCAAATCCCTACCCAGTAACTATCGTCCAATTAGCTTAACCTCAGTTGTATGTAAAATGCTAGAAACGGTCATACGAGACAGACTCGTAAATCACGTAGAGGAAAATAACATACTTAAAGATACTCAACACGGCTTTCGTAAAAAACGTTCCTGTTTAACAAACCTCTTAGACTTCTTCCACGATATCCTCAACCTCTACGATGAGAGTAAAGCTGTAGATATTATATACCTTGATTTTCAAAAGGGCTTTGAAAAAGTTCCCCACAAACGTTTACTGCTAAAACTAAAAGTGCATGGAATACAAGACGGTGTGTTGAAATGGATAGAAAATTGGCTCAGCGACAGAAAGCAAAGAGTAGTCATAAACGGTAAGGCATCTAAATGGACCAATGTAAGTAGCGGGGTACCCCAGGGATCGGTATTAGGACCAATTCTCTTTCTAATTTACATCAACGACATAGATGAGGGTCTCACCTGTACAATCTCAAAATTTGCTGACGATACAAAAATTGCAAATAGCGTACTCTCAAAAGAACAAGTTGACGATATGCAACATAATCTAGATAAATTGTCATGTTGGGCCCAAATTTGGCAAATGAGTTTCAATGCGGATAAATGTAAAGTACTACATATAGGATACCTAAACGAGAAAGCAAACTATTCGATGAATGGCACTCAGCTTAAGAATGTAAACAGAGAAACCGATCTGGGAGTAACAATATCGAGTAACCTAAAACCGAGTCAACAATGTTCAGAAGTTGTTAAGAAGGCAAACAAAATAATTGGCTTTATAGGCAGGTCATTTGAGCATAAATCCAAAGAAGTTATCCTAACCCTTTACAATTCCTTAGTCCGCCCTCTTCTGGAATACTGCGTTCAATCCTGGTGCCCTTATTACCAAAAAGATATAAACAAGCTAGAACGAGTTCAACGTAGAGTTACCAAAATGATACCTAGCCTAAAGAACAAACCATACGAAGAGCATCTTAGAGAATTTAATCTATTTCCTTTAACCCAGCGCAGATTAAGAGGAGACTTAATTCAAGTGTTCAAAATCATCAAAGGCATCGACAATATGAACTGTAGTAAGTACTTCACTATCGACCAATCTAATTACACGCGGGGAAATGGTTGCAAAATTATTGGTAAATCTTTTAACTCACACGAATCTAAGAATTTCTTCTTCAATCGAGTTGTCAACTTGTGGAATGGGCTTCCCCGAAACGTTATAGACTGCATCACCGTTGATTCATTTAAACTCCGCCTAGACAAATATCTCGCATCAAACCCGCGACTGACTGCGTTTGTAAATGAATAACTTTATTATATCCCCCCCTCAGTTACTAACCCCTCTGTCCCCTACTAACTTCCTAATCCTGCCACGGATATTAGTTCCAGGGCAGTAATTCCCTTTCCAATGTTCCCTTACCCACTCTAAACCACTGTTTGGACACTTGATCCTCAATGTTTTGGAGGACAAGCAACCTAGAAGGGTCACTAGATATGTTGTTGCTTGATTTCCTTTGTACTCCTTTGTACTCCTTTGTACTCTCTCTCTCTCTCTCTCTCTCTCTCTCTCTCTCTCTCTCTCTCTCTCTCTCTCTCTCTGTTACGTATATGTATACCTCAGAGTTACGCATAAATGGTATATCAGCTTTCCGAGGGTAAATAAGTACTTCAGATATATTATGTTGTGTCTACCAAATTGAGCAGCACAATATTGCTGGGTTCCCCCAACGCAATCATAGAAGCATGCAGTTGACAAAAACACTTATAATTCAAATATCAATATTACTTTATTTATGATTTACGACTGCTATAGGGCTCCCAATATCAGTTCTTATGTTGGGTGTCTATTCTCAGGTTTATGAAACACGTCAATCAATATTTATATGTGTACAATACACCGACTCAATTCACAATAACTTCACTATTACAGAACCGTTGAGGGGACACAAATAAATAGCTTAAAACCTATTCTGGTACTCCCTTAGTATGCATGCCAAGTATGGGTTTTCCATGTTGAAAACTGAGGGAGCTTGGGGGGGGGGGCGATGCTTAAAACCTATTCTAGCACGCCCTTCGTATGCATGACAAGTATGGGCTTTCCATGTTGAAAAGTGAGGAATTAGGGGGGGGGGCCTCCACCCCCTCTCCGCTTAAAACCTATTCTGGCATCCCCTTAATGTGCATGCCAAGTATGGGTCTCCATCTTGAAAACTGAGGGAATAATATATTATAAAATAATCATAAACTGTTCTTTTTTTTTACATATTTTGAAAATTATTTCCTTGAGCATCAGAAAACCCAGATTGGCGACTAATTGTACGTGAAATATTTTTCAAATAATTACACTTAACATTAACAATAGGTTAGGTTAGATTATGTTAAGTTCGTTCAGATTATACAGTATACCTGACACAACATAATTTGGTGAAGACATTATTAGTTTTTAAGATGGAACATGGTTTTTCCTACTGTTTTTCACATGATTCATGCAATTTTAGCACCCATTTGTTGCGGATATGCCCCGTTTTGGCCATACCCCATCACACCAACAATGTCCATCTTTTGTCAATAACCTAACCTAATAACCTAACCTAACCCGGGGGCTGCTGCTCCCAGACTCCCACTGGTATTATCATCGATTCAAAGGATGAACAAATTCTCAAGATGGCTGCCTTTCCTATAATATTATCACATACTGTATATGCTTTCATTAATTTTATTGGAGGTGTTTGGTGTTGTGGTGAAATTAATAAAATATAGATTATCAGTAAGTTCAGGGATATTTCGTAGCGAGGCCATTTTATAGGAGAGGTGTGGCGTAGTGGTCTTGCCACTGGACTGGTAATCCAATGGACCCGGGTTCGAATCCCAATATGTCAATGGGAAGATATTATTGGAATGAAATTTGTGCTGTATCTAGTATCAGTGCATTACCACAGCACACCAAAATGCCAAATAAATACCCTCATTGTTCCCTGATTAAATAGCATTGTATGAATATTCCCATATTAAAAAATATGCTACAGGGGGGCAATGCCTAGTGAGTTAATTGCTCAATAGGTGGCGTTCTGAGAGTGAGGGTCCGAGCCTGTGAAGCACGGAGGCGGAGCAGCTTCAGAGATGGAATTGCTTCGAGCCGTGAAGCTTCGCATGTCTCACTGCCTAGACTGGAGCAAGACCTCACGGGCCTCACCGTGTTCAGCGGTAGAGTGTAAAGGCTATCAGCCTATGCCTGAGAGGGAGTAGTTGGAATATATAAAAGAAAAAAATATATGATCTGTGCCCCATGAATATTCTTTCCTCTCACTTAACCCCTTCAGACTCATATGATGCAGAGGTTGCCAGATTAGTGTGACGTCTACCAGCGTTGGCAGAATCGCCTCTCGTTAGCCACTAGAGCTCGCCAGGGACATCGAAATGGGCTACAGTTATTCGAGAATGTTGTTCTTTCTTTCCTAGTACTCGCATTGTCACAGACAGTCCAGTGGTGGTCTTTAATTTCGTCTGTGACAACGGGAGGTATTTTATATCATTAATAGAATATAAGATGCATTGTGTAAAGTTAAGGAGAAAGAGAGATATAGGCAGTGTGGTGGTAATATGTGCGTGTGTATGTATGTGCTGCCTCGCTCGGAGGAGTTTTCCCGCTCGCGCGGGCTTTCCCTCACCTTTGATTGGATGGTGGATCCTGGCGCGTCCTAGGGGCCTGCAGCCTTGTGACGTCTCGGCCCGTGATTGGCCGACCATCGCGCCCTTGCGGGCTCCTGTGTAACTAACCTCCTCCATGAGGGTTCCCAGGAGCTGCCCTCCTCAGGACAGGCTTGGCGCGCATGCTTCTAACATCCCCTTGCATACTCTCCCCCGATCACCACCTTTACCACTGTTTCTCTCACTCGATTCTCTCTTTCCATACTCTAATCTTTATTCAATTACTTATCCCCTTGGGTTCTGCATACGGTTTCCATAGCCGGCCCATTGTATTGCATGCGCCGTCCTCTGAGATATTTACATGTACTTAGAATAGGTTTGAGGGTTCTTAGTTAGTTTAGGAACTTTAGGTTAAGAACTCTGTGTGTGTCTCCATTATTGATTTGGTGTTTCTGCTCTTTTATTTAATGCTAGACTGGGATAGGGTAACTGTAGTCGTTGTCTCCGATGTGTGTACGGTTTGCTTATACCTACACGACTTCGACCGGTCCTGTGGTAGCCTGGGTTGTCTTTTCGGCTGCATCTTTTGCGAGTGCAGCATTGTGTTGACTGAGGGCTTTGGCCTGTTCCAGTTCCACACTTTGCTGCCTCTTTGCTTGTCTTTTGAGGGTCGCCAGGATAGAACCAGATACTTGTGATATGGATCTATCAAGAGAGCACCCCAGTCAATTAACGTAACTTAAAGGATGCAGTCTTAAGGACATCGCTAGGCTGCGAGCCTGTCTTGCTCAACCCCAGTTCCTTACCTAGAGTATCCCAGCTAGACATTATTAATTGAGTAGACACTTGTTAGTATTTAATATAAGCTCTTTGATATGTACGCATTATTATTCACAGCATTTATTAGTCTAGGTTGTTGCTGAGCCGCACAACCATAGCAGACTGTTTCGTTGATGAGGAAGTACTTCTTTTAGTGTCGAGCATTACTACCGTTGCGCATTTATAGTATTCTCGTGTCAGTTAACATTATATGTCCTATCTTTTAGTGTATTCAGTCTACACGTGTGGTGTCCTGCCTCCTGCCTTTATATAATTTAAGATACGAGCATCTTATGAGCATCAGACTTTCTTCAGAAGTTTCCAGGTCTATGCTGTCCTCTCTCCCCTACTCACCCGCCGGCTTTAGCACCGCCAACAGCTCCGCATCGCCACTGAGAAAACTCGATTCTAATTTGAGTATTTCATATCCCTATTCCCTTTATTCATTGCATGAACAGTAGTTAACCTGACAAGCGCGATATAGACCTAGGTGCTAGGGTAGTTATTTGTGCATTTCTAGCCCTGGATTCTGACAGAATTAGTTATATATACAATATAAAGCATTATTTGTTTTCGGTATGCTTTTATTTTACATAGGCCTATATGATGTATATATGAACCTTCAAGAGTGCTAAAATAAGTGGGAAAAGCATTTGGGTGGTGAAAAACGAAGATATTGGCCACCCGGTCATAATCTCAGGCAAGAGAGAGCCACAGGCAGCCCTCCCCTCTCGCTGTCTGGGAGTCAACTGAGACGAGCGGGGCGGTGTGTGCCGGTGTCTGGGTGTTGCATAACGATCTTCTATGCAACCCACTTGTGCTACATTATGGCGGGAGAGAAAAATAACCGATAAATGATGATAATAAGAGGATAAATAGGTGATAATTGAGGAGGGGGGGGAGGGGGGAATAAGGTGGGGAAGGAGGGGAGGGGGAGGGGTGAGAAACACATGGATGAGTACTAGAGGGGAATTATCTCACCTAGAGACAAAATCCTTTGTTTTGATAGGCCCTTTTTTTTTTTGGAAGGCTTTTTTTATGGTCTTGCTTCCGTGAGGCCTATCGCGTTCCCTATAGGAAGCCTTCCATGAGGCCTATCGCGCTTGCCGGGTTAAGTGCTTGTTTAACCTCCACATAGTTCTGTAGTTGCCGTGCATGTTATTTTATTGCTTTTCTGACTGATAAACATTGTTGTTTAAATTTGTTATCCTAGCTTGTAGCAGACGACGCACGTGGACCTCTAATCGACCTAGCTTTGTATTTTCTTATTAACTAGTAGTTATCGTATTCAGTATCCTACTGTAGCTATATATATCTGTAATTTTAGTTGTTGCTTGCATGATCTTGTAGTAACCTTTGACTGATAACTTTGTTTATCTAAATATAATCCTGCTTGACTAGCCTACAGTGACACCAGCGCCATCTGTTGATACAGTATATTAACCCCTTGCGTGCAGTTACACTTTATTCTTATATAATCTCTATTTGGTGAATTGTATATTTAGTTACATATTCTATTATATATATATATATATATATATATTTGTTTTGCTTTTTTAGGTAGGTTATCACCCCTGGTAGCCTAATTCTGCATATTTCATAATTTTTGTTTTCGGTTATTTTTGTTTTCGGATAGTCTAGGCTATCATCCCTGGTGGCCTATTTCTGCGTACTTCAATTTTTAAATTTTCAGTTAGGCTATCACCGCTGCTGGCCTATTTCTGCATACCGGTATTTCATATTTTTTGTTTTCGGTTATTTTTGTTTTCGGTTAGTCTAGGCTATCATCCCTGGTGGCCTATTTCTGCATACTTCAATTTTTAAATTTTCAGTTAGGCTATCACCGCTGGTGGCCTATTTTTGCGTACCGGTATTTCATGATTTTTGTTTTCGGTTATTTTTGTTTTCGGTTAGTCTAGGCTATCATCCCTGGTGGCCTATTTCTGCGTACTTCAATTTTTAAATTTTCAGTTAGGCTATCACCGCTGGTGGCCTATTTCTGCGTACTGGTATTTCATAATTTTTATTTTCGGTTAGGATAGGCTATAACACCAGGTGGCCTATTTCTGTTTAAATAAAAAAAAAAAAAAAATCGGTTCGGCTATCACTGCGTATTCAAATTTAATTTTGTTTTGTTTTAATTTTTGGTTAGGCTATCACCGCTGATAACCTATTTGTGCGTATTTCAACATTTTTGTTTTCGGTTAGGCCTATTTAAGTGTAGTGAAGTGAGTGAAGTGTTTGAGTGAAGTGTTTTTAAAGTGAGATAAGTGTTTTTAAAGTGAGTTTAGTGTATTTAAAGTGAGTTAAGTGTTTTTAAGTGAGTGAAGTGATCTGAAGAAAGTGATCATCACCATGTCTTGCCTGTACGAACTGCGCCGGTAGGTTTGGTGCTTCCATGTTTGCTCCTGCCGATCCACAAGTCTGCCGACTCTGCCAGCAACGAGAGGATTTGACAGCAAAATTGGATGAAGCCCACAACAAGATCAACGCCCTCACCAGGAAGCTGGAATCACTCCAAGAGTTTGTAACACTCAACGTTGGAGTATCACTAACTCCAATTGTTTCAACTCCAACATCCACCACCGCCCCAACGTCATCTGCCAACAATCCAACACCTGCAGTAGCCACTGCAGCATCTTCTGACAAACCTGAGCCGACATCAAACCAGGACAGCCCCCCTGTTCACCTTAGTCTCTCCCCCACTCCTCATGCAAGAAGCCTGCTAGCACGAACAGTACCAACCCCTCGCCCCCGTTCTAACCACTCCTCTCCCCGACCTGTACGCAGAGTCCCGCCACCACAGGTTTCCGGATTTACACCAGTGAGGAACGGTGCACGGCCAACGCAGAAAAGGTCTCATCTACCAGTCACAATGTCAAACAGATTTGAGATATTGGTAGAGATGGAAGACGAACCAGAAGAGACCAACCTCGTTGGGGATTCCATCCTACGAGGACAGGTCGAAGAGTTCTGCGACAGAGTCCCAAATCGACGAAATATGATTATGCATCCCAGGAGCTGGACTTGACGACATTGTGGAAGCCTTCGAAGATACCACAAAGGATGCAAATGAAAATACCCTTTTTGTCATCCATGCTGGTTCAAATGACGTCATGCGCACCAGATCCGAAGAGTTGATGGAGAAATATCGCAACATGATCCAGCACTACAAAAACAAGTCAAAGAATATCATCATCTCAGGCATTCTCCCCAAGATCGACGCACCTGACAAATTCTACGACAAGGCCTTCAACACAAATAGCCGACTAAAATATTTGTGTCTGAGGGAAGAAGTTGAATTCATCAACCTCTGAGACAACTTCTACAACCAGCCTACTCTGTTCCGCAAGGATGGCACTCATCTAAACCCTGTGGGTTCAGCACGCATGGGTCGTCTCCTACACGAAGCAGTCCGCAGCCATGGATCAAAAAATGCCATCCGAGAAGAAGCAGCAGTGACATAAATCATCCAACGCCAAGCAAAAAACAGAGGCAACCGAGGACCACCAGCGATAAGGACCGAAGACAGCGAGGACCGAGGACAGCCATGAACAGAAATGTAGATCCGACAGGAACCAAAAATATTATTAAAGAGCGTTCCGTGAGTTCTAAAATAACAAATTTAAAGGTTTTCTATGCAAACGCTCGTAGCATACGCAATAAATTTTCAGATTTAGAGGAGCTAGTGTATACAGAAAATTATGATGTGATTGGCATAACAGAATCTTGGCTCAATACAGAAGATAGAGACTTTTTAGCAGAGTATTCACTTCCCAGTTATGTAATGTTTGAGAAAAGCTGAATAAATCGAAATGGAGGTGGCGTTTTACTTTATATCAACGAAAGTCTTAACCATACCCTCTTGTCAAAACCTCAAATTGTGAACGTCGACACATCTTTTGTGCTAATATAGAATAATAAAGGTACAAAAATAATACTTGCGTTAATATACAGACCTCCAGCTCAATCAGTGCAAACTGACCGAGAAATTTACGAACAAATTGCAGATGTAAGTAACTCACAAGATACCGTAATTTTTGGCGACTTTAATTTACCTGTGACCAAGTGGGCGATACTCTTACTTCACACTCCGGACATGACTTGTATACGAACTTGCAAGAGAATTCGCTTTATCAATTTGTTCGAACGCCGACCCGTGGTAATAACGTTCTTGACATTGTACTTGCAACAAAAGAAGAATTGATAGAGAATTTGAATGTTGGTGATGAATTCAGTAACAGCGACCATCGTACGATAACTTTCACTTTAAAGTTTACTAGTAACGAACCAAATAGTAGCATCGAAAAAGTCCCTAATTTCAAGAAAGCAAACTTCCATAAACTTAGAGCTATGTTTTAAGAAACTGACTGGAGCTTTTTAATTAACAATAACGACATAAATACATCTTGGAAGTTATTCGAAACCACTTACCTAAAAGCAGTGCAAGACTGCATACCATCGAAAATACGGCGTCCAGGCCATAATAATAAGCCAAAATGGTGGAATAAAGATATTTCAAACTGCCAGCTTGCTAAAAAATTTGCTAATGATAGATTAAAATCCTCACAAAATGACGAAGAACGGGTGAAATTTGTAGAGCTACGACGCAAAGCCAAAAAGTTAATTAAGCAAAGTAAAAAGACCTTAGAGTTACATATTGCGAATCAAAGTAAAACAAACCCGAAAGAATTCTATAGTTATATCAGAAAGAAAAAAGTAGTTACTTCAACTGTTGGACCGTTAGGTCGATGAAAATGAAGAATACACCAAAGACGAAGTACAAATGAGTAATGCCCTCAATACCTTCTTTGCATCAGTTTTTACAACCGAAGACCTCAGTGATATCCCTACACCATCGCCGATTCAGATTGATAATTCAGATGTTCTAAGCAATATCACCGTTACAGAGAGAGAAGTATTGAATTGTTTAGATAAACTCAAGGTAAATAAAACGCCTGGACCTGATACAATCTCGCCTAGAGTTCTAAAGGAAGCTAAGGATGAGCTCTCCAAACCACTGACATTACTATTCAATAAATCCTTGCAGTCTGGAACTATGTCTGATCAGTGGAAGCTAGCCAACGTAACACCGATATTAAAAAAAGTCAGCAAAAATCTACCCAGTAACTATCGTCCAATTAGCTTAACCTCGGTTGTATGTAAAATGCTAGAAACGGTCATACGAGACAGACTCGTAAATCACTTAGAGGAAAATAACATACCTAAAGATACTCAACACGGCTTTCGTAAAAATCGTTCCTGTTTAACAAACCTCTTAGACTTCTTCCACGATATCCTCAACCTCTACGATGAGAGTAAAGCTGTAGATATTATATACCTTGATTTTCAAAAGGCCTTTGACAAAGTTCCCCACAAACGTTTACTGCTAAAACTAAAAGCGCATGGAATACAAGACGGTGTGTTGAAATGGATAGAAAATTGGCTCAGCAACAGAAAGCAAAGAGTAGTCATAAACGGTAAGGCATCTAAATGGACCAATGTAAGTAGCGGGGTACCCCAGGATCGGTACTAGGACCAATTCTCTTTCTAATTTACATCAACGACATAGATGAGGGTCTCACCTGTACAATCTCAAAATTTGCTGACGATACAAAAATTGCAAATAGCGTACTCTCTAAAGAACAAGTTGACGATATGCAACACAATCTAGATAAATTGTCATGTTGGGCCCAAATTTGGCAAATGAGTTTCAATGTGGATAAATGTAAAGTACTACATATCGGATACCTAAATGAGAAAGCAAACTATTCGATGAATGGCACTCAGTTTAAGAATGTAAACAGAGAAACCGATCTGGGAGTAACCTAAAACCGAGTCAACAATGTTCAGAAGTTGTTAAGAAGGCAAACAAAATAATTGGCTTTATAGGCAGGTCATTTGAGCATAAATCCAAAGAAGTTATCCTAACCCTTTACAATTCCTTAGTTCGCCCTCTTCTGGAATACTGCGTTCAATCCTGGTGCCCTTATTACCAAAAAGATATAAACAAGCTAGAACGAGTTCAACGTAGAGTTACCAAAATGATACCTAGCCTAAAGAACAAACCATACGAAGAGCGTCTTAGAGAATTCAATATATTTCCTTTAACCCAGCGCAGATTAAGAGGTGACTTTATTCAAGTGTTCAAAATCATCAAAGGCATCGACAATATGAACTGTAGTAAGTACTTCACTGTCGACCAATCTAATTACACGCGGGGAAACGGTTGCAAAATTATTGGTAAATCTTTTAACTCACACGAATCTAAGAATTTCTTCTTCAATCGAGTTGTCAACTTGTGGAATGGGCTTCCCCGAAACGTTATAAACTGCATCACCGTTGATTCATTTAAACTCCGCCTAGACAAATATCTCGCATCAAACCCACGACTGACTGCGTTTGTAAATGAATAACTTTATGTTATCCCCCCCTCAGTTACTAACCCATCTGTCCTCTATTAACTTCCTAATCCTGCCACGGACATTAGTTCCAGGGCAGTAATTCCCTTTCTAATGTTCCCTTACCCACTCTAAACCACTGTTTGGACACTTGATCCTCAGTGTTTTTGGAGGACAAGCAACCTAGAAGGGTCACTAGATATGTTGTTGCTTGATTTCCTTTCCTTCCTTTGTAGGACTATACTTCACTTTCTTTCAGATAGGAGTGAAGAGTTTATTGTTGTTTAGAGTAACTGTATTGAAGCATCTTTTTATTGTATTAAATCTTGCAGTGATTTAATTGATCTTTCCATAGATTCCTTTTTATGCATTTTAACGTAACTTGCATCTTGTTTGTTATCAGGCTATACCAGTGTGGGTTAGCCTGAAGTAGAGTACATTTATGTCCAGTTAAGGATACCCCGTTATCGCAGATTAACTCTGGAGGGTATAGGTGTTTTTGTTCGCCGGCATATATAAGTTCGAGGGTTTGGATCTAGCGTACCGTTGTTGCATAGTGCCCTATTACTAGTCCAATCATTAAGTGCCCTTGTTTTATTCGTAGCCCCGGTCGTAACATTAGCAATTAGAAATAGAGTTCTCTCTCTCTAATAATTACCTCTCCAAAATTAGTTTTCTGCCCACAGCTAACTCAAAGACAACTGCAGAGGTTGAAGTAACTAAACTAAAGGTTTCTAAATACCCCTGATGGTAACAAAGGCTTTAAAGTATCCCTAATCGGCTCAAAATTGCGTCATATGTCGGAGAGGGTTAAGCATTAGGCTACCATAGTGCGGTGGGAATATGAACATGATTCGATTAATATCCAGTATTCGAGAATGGATAATAAGTCGTAGGTGTGAGCATAAACCTATAACCGTCTTGATGGTGTAATGGTTAAGGTGTCTAAAAATCTGTGTGTGATAACCTGGGTTCGAATCCTGGTGGATCACATAATTATATCTATCTATCTATCTATTGCCTGACGCCGTGATCCCCGAAGGGGTGGCCACGAACGAACCGCCCCCATGCACCTCTGTCCCCAGTCAGTCGACGCCCCTCCCCCCAACCAGCACCGCCTTCGTTCATGTAGTTCCTCACTCCATCCTTCCACCTCATATTCGGTCTACCTCTCCCCCTCTGTCCCTCCACCTCGCTCTCGTACACCCTCTTAGTCATTCTCTCGCTTTCCATACGTTCCATATGGCCGAACCATCTCAAGTTGTTCCTTTTCACACTTTCCAGCACATCTACCTCCACACCACACCTCCTTCTTACTTCCTCATTAGTCTGTCTATCCCTCCATGTAACTCCGCACGCACTCCTTAAGTAATTCATTTCCACTGCTCTCACTCTTGGTCTGAGTCTCTCAACCAACGTCCATGCTTCGCTTCCGTAAGTCAGTGTCGGGATTACCACACTGTCATACAAGGACTTCTTCACTTCCATACTGACCACCCTATTTCTTGTTACTGCTTTTAGCGTTCCTACAACCCTCTTCCCCTGTTGTACCCTCTCCCGCACCTCTTCATCCATAGTCCCATCTTTACTCAACACACTGCCCAGATACTTAAAGAGTTGACGATCTCCATAGCCTGACCGTTCAGCTTCACCTCACACTCTGTGACTTCACCCCTTTCGAAGACCATAACCTTTCTCTTCCCCGTATTTACCTTCAAATTCCGTTTTTCGCACACTGTTCCAAACTCATTTACCAGACCCTGCAACTCCCATTCATTATCACTCATCAGAACTGTATCATCCGCAAACAGCAGTATAGGTAGCTTCCACTCAATTCCCTCCCTTTTCAGCGATACACCAACATCCACTGCTCTTGATAGTATTTCTTTCATAACTCCATCCATATATACAGTAAACAACCACGGGGACATCACACACCCCTGTTTCAAACCAACATTCAGGTTAAAGAACTCGCTCTGCTCACTCTCCACACGTACTGCCGCCTTTGCACCCTCATACATGCTCTTCACTGCTTTCAGCAACTTGCCCTCTACTCCGTATATTCTAAGTACTTTCCACAAACCTTCTCTATCCACTCTGTCATAGGCCTTCTCCAAGTCCATAAAGTTAACATACACCTTTTGTTTCTTCTCTAGATACTTCTCCACAACACAATTCAGGGTAAAAATCTGATCTACACATCCTCTTCCCTTCCTAAAACCTCCCTGCTCGTCGCCTATCCATTTCTCCGTTCTCACTCTCACTCTCTCAATCACTACCCTACTGTATACCTTCCCTACTACGCTTAGAAGACATATTCCTCAGTGGTTACCACACACTCCTCTTTCCCCTTTGCCCTTATATAGGGGGACTATTATGCCAGTCTTCCAGTCATCAGGTGCACTCCCCTTCTCCCATGCTAGTTTGCACATTTTCCATACCCATTCTATCACTATCTCACCACCATACCTCAACATTTCGCCACACACTCCATCTGTTCCTGGTGCTTTCCCCAACTTCACTCTTTTCATGGCTTCCCACACTTCTGACCTCCTGATCCCCACCTCCTCCTCCACTACTTCTCTTCTTCTCCCTCCCATACCATATCCAGCTATGTTTGCTGTCTCTTCATTCCTTTCATTTAGCAACTCACTGAAGTACTCCCTCCATCTTTCGACTCTCTCTTGCTTCTCGGCTAGCATTCTCCCATTCTTATCTTTCACACCCTTACTGTTTCCCTTGCTACCTTCCCTAACTTTCTTGACTTCTTTCCAGAACAGTTTCTTACTCTCCCTCCATTTTACACTCAGATTCCTTCCAAATTCCTCATCTACTCTTCTCTTACTTTCCTTCACTACTCTCTTCACCACCCTCTTACTCTCCACGTACCTCGCTCGTTTCTGTCTCTCGGAATCTTCATTCCCTCTACTACCCAACCACTCTCTATATGCTTTCTTCTTTTCTTCCACAGCTATTCTTACCTCTTCTGTCCACCATGCTGTACCTTTCACTCCCCTCCCTCTTCTCCTCACTCCACACACCTCCTCACATGCTGCACAGATCTCATCCTTAAACACCTTGCTCATCTCCTCCACTTCCTCCATAACTTCCAGGTCGAACCCACCTAGTCGTCTTTCCACTGCTCTCCTGTACTCCTCCCTGACTTCCTCCTCCTGCAACCTCTCCACCCTCCTCACCATTCCACCCTCCTCTCGCCTCCCTCCCGCTCTCCTCACCCACTTCTTTTGTATCCTAACCTTAGCTACCACTACATAATGATCAGACAGACCCCCTCCAATACCCCTATACACCCTAGCATCCATCACAGATTTCTTCATTCGTTCATCCACACATACATAATCAATCAATGACTTTCGTTCCACCACTGTCTTATCCTTCATCGTCAACATCCGTTTCCACGTATACCTGTGGATCATTCTGTGTCGGAAGAAGGTGTTGGCTATCCACAGCCTCCTCCCCACACATACGTCCACAAGTGCACTACCATTCCCATTCACCTCTGATGGTACCCCACACCCTCCCACCACTCCCTCAACTTTCCTATCACCCACCTTACCATTCATATCCCCAATCAGAAATATTCTTTCGTTCTTGTCAAACTTCTCCAGGCACGCCTCCACATTCATCCAGAACTCCTCTTTCTTTCTTTCAAGTATATTCTCTGTCGGGGCATACACGCATACAATCACCCACGTTTGTATTCCTACTTTCATTCTCACCCACACAATCCTTGAACCCACAGACTCATACTCTCTTACACATTCCTTCCATTTGCTACTTACAAACAAACATGCACCTTCTCTCGCTGTTCCTTCACTCACTCCAGCACACACACCCATTCCACACTCCCACTCTCTCACATCTGAACCTTTCCATTTGGTCTCTGTCATTCCACATACATCCAGCCTGGCATTCACTAACACTTCCAGAACCTCTCTCTCTTTTGTGCCATCATTCATGCCACTAACATTCCACGTAGCCATTCTCAGAATGTCCGAAGGCATGTCCTTAGTCGGTCGTGGTTCGTCAACGTTGGTTCCGTCCGCATCCGAGGCTGTTCGTTCGTTTTTCTTTGCTTAGATATTTTTTCCGGGTGGGGGTCGCAAGCCCACCGACCCAACCTCTTTAGTCGCCTCTTACGACACGCAGAAGGCACGTGGGGCATATTCTATTCCCTAACCCCCAGGGGGGGTTCATTGGAGGTGTTTGGTGTTGTGGTGAAATTAAGAAAAAATAGTTTAACCCAGAGTCTCATGAAAAATACTTAAGTTTTCGGTGGTAATGACATAGGCCTATATCGGAATGATGGACGGGTTATAAAGATTGTATAAATGTTATAAAGATTAGGATATCTCGCACATGTGTGAATCTAAAAAAATATCCCATAATTTTCTACTATATATGAATTTTTCATCAATGGTGATTTTTACCTCTCCATGACTCAAGGATCGCAACCATGTGTCGTTTTTATATAGTAAATATCTCGGGAATCATTTTTGATTTAGACATGCAGGAGATATCTCAGCCTGTGTAACATATATACAATATTAATGATCCATACATCATTCCTATATATCTCTTTACCTGCAGAAATTATTATTATTTTCATTATTAGACGATGTGGGTTAAAAAAGGGAAAGGCGGCCATCATGAATCAATAAAGATCTATTTCATGTTTTCCCTTTTCCACCGTAGTATTAGTATTTTGTCATTGTCTATATCAATGCTAAGACTAGTAGGGGTCTGGGGGGGCAGCCCCCAAGTTTGGCTAGGTTAATGACAATTTTTTTTACATTGTTAGGGTGATGGGGTATGGCCGAAACGGGACATTTCTGCAGCAAATAGGTGCTAAAATCGCATGAATCACATGAAAAACAGCATGCAAAACCATGTTTTGCCTGGAAAGCTCGCGTATGTGTAAATAAATGTGTTTACCGTATCTCGGAGATTAGAGTCAGTCTCCTGTAGAAATACTCTAAAAATCAATGTGATATTTTTACTTGTCTTTACTCTCATTAATATTCTAATGCAAGGGGCATTGAATCAACATAATATAGTCAGTCATCGAAAACCTTCGTTTTCTCTAACAAACGTATGAGATATTTTATATTTATGGGTAACTGAATTACAAATTACGATCGGCATATACTGTATGTAAGTTAACCATTTCAGTATCCCAAGTCGTATTTCTTCCTCTTTTTTTACTATCATTATGCAATGTTATTTAGCCTAGGAAGGAATTTTGGAAGTCAGAGATTTGAGTTAGTGGCGATAGTTTCCACCCCTTTGATTCCTAACGATCGATCCTAAACTGCATAAAATCATATATTAGCCTAATAGTCAGATGATAATAAAGAAACGTGTCATTATATTTTGAAGGGGTTAATATTATTTTGGCACTAGCCCATTAGTCTAATTACACGGGGAAGGTCAAAGGGGAGTGTGCGTGTGTGTGTGTGTGTGAGGTGGGGGGCAAAAGGGTGCTAGTTTCCTCACCATTTTAGGGCTGATTTCCCTTAGGTACGCCTTTTTCTTCCACACATAGCATTCTATTGCCATTTGCTTTCGATCCTTTACCACGCCGTGGTGTAGTGGATTAAAAGCTTGGACACTCGTTCTGAATGTCGGGGTTTCGAGTCCAGCTAGGAATATATATATATATATACTGTATATATATATATATATATATATATATATATATATATATATATATATATATATATATATATATATATATATATTTATTTATTCATTCATTTTTATCCACCAAAATTTAATGTGCCCGAGTCAAATTTTTCAAGATTCGTTAAATATGTGGACACACGGAGCTTGTAGCAGTTTAAGTCATAGGATGAGGGCAAAGTTCCAGAGTGTACTTGTCGATTGGAAGAAAGACTTGGAAAATCGGTTCACTCTTGGTAGAGGGTTTGACATAATTGAGGTGGGAATTATGTTGAAAAGCAAGTGTTATCTACTCTCAATAAGTAAGGAGGTATGATGGTATATACTGAGAAAGCTTTGAAGAACAATGTTTGTTATAATAGCGGTAGAAGGGAGAGAATGATGCAGTATTGTGGTGTGTAGAGAGAGATTGTAGAGAATTATATATATATATATGAAGAGGTGAGTTGATGAGACGAAATTCTTTTGACTCAACCCTTTCAAGAAGTACAGTATTGGTGGGATTTCCCCATACATGTGAACAATACTCGATACATGGGTGCACAGTACCCCTGTACAGAGCAAGAAGCTGTACGGGGGTTAGGAACCCACGGAGTCAGTTGAGCACACCTAATTTCTGAAAAGCTGTTTTAGAAAGAGTGGTACGTCTTTCCAAGTCAGAAAAAAAAGAGATACCTAGGGTTGATTTGTGTAATTTGGAAAAGTAAGGGATAATTGTGAGGAAGATTGTGACGGGTAGATGGATGGAGAAATTAAGTTATTGGAAGCATTGAAACCAACAAGAATATTTTATTAGAGATAAGCTTCATTACCACTACCAGATATCTGCCAAAATCTTGCATTCTTCAAAGAATCAAGGGTTATCCAGCATGGAATATATTACTTAACCCCTTCAGTACCGGTGACGTCCTTTTCATTATATTCTGGCACCTACTAGACAATATTATTCAGCTTGGGAAGGATGTCTACCCATGAAAAGGCTACATACTATCTCAATTAATCCTTTTAGCTATCATATATCTTTCCTATGCTTCATATAATCGTCTAAATGTAGCTGAAACCAAATACAAAATACGTCACCGGTACAGAAGGGGTTAATCCATCATATATGTGTAGACCCATAGTTCAAAGTACATACACAATTATGGAGCTATGTATTTCAATAGTATATAACAGATCTTGAATAATCATACATTTATACTTCGGCAACTTAACATTTGTATGCACTGTATAAATAAGAATTTATTCGTTCGGGACGTACCGATATTCTACTGTACTAACGGGAAGAATTTATTTTGATTACAAGTTTGATAAAAGTATATTATAATAAAACTTCATATACATAAAACAAGAACTGATTATCTCTCTATATCTAACGAAGACGAGAAAGACTGCTGTTATCTGATCATTATACAATTATAGTTCCTGATGAGTGAACATATCTGGTCGTGTAAATGTCAAATTCCTACAAAAACTCATGACATTCTCCTCCAAACTCATGTTACGAAGAGATCCTCACGTATGACAAATATTTTTACGCCATTTTCGAGCCGCAATAATTAAAAATTATGTAGGGACATTCTACTTTTGATCATGTGAAATTTAGATCTAGAGAACACACTATATATTGTGTAAGGTATCAGTTAAGCGGAATATTTATATATGGGTATGGACAGGAGGGGGCAGGAGGCTAGGAATCCTCCTCCCCTTGTAAAAGTTTCCTACTCAACGAGACAGAGAAAGGGGCGATGGAACGCGAAAATGGTTCCAGGCCCTAAACATTTAAACTTTACAGGTTTCTGTTCAGGCTCTGTCTCGAGTCGGCCACCTCCAGCAATGAGGTATGTGCCTGAGTACATACATACACAATGGACATATTTGCGTGTAGTAACGGCTCCCAAATATAGAACCTTATAGATTTACTATTTACGATAACCACTACCTCATAATTACTCACAAATATAGCTTTCAGTTATGTAGATAGTTTTGCCTATATGATTTTGTAGGTTGGTATATATACTAACAATTCAACATATACTTTATGTTCCTCAGTCAATGAATATACAGTATATGAGTGGATATATCAGTAATATGATTACTGTACTTCTCACTTCTCAGCTTGTTCTTCCTCTGTCCAATTGCTCTTCTTTCCTACTTTACTCCAGCCATCTGGTATGGTCTAATATTATTATTAACTCTTTCAGTATTGGAAAACGTATTTTATGGGATTTATTTAAGATATCTAGAAATCAAAGAGTTAAATACTCTTTCAATTAGCTCTCTAGGTCCCGCAAGTTCTTCCTAAGTTGAATAAAATCATCTAATAAAAGCCGGAATAAACTGTCAAAGCGAGTAATAATCCTCAGAGGGTTGATTATCGAGAAATACACTCACACTAACAGAGAAATATTATGTATGATTCAAACAATTTCTGAGTTCACTACCATCCTCCTTGATGAGTGTATAAAAAAAAAAACACACAAAAAAAAATGAGCCTACGGATCATATACGATAGCTTATGGTATGTCAGTGAATTATTGATGAACTATTGAAAACAAGTATAAAACGAGTTGACTCCCAGCAATACATATCCAAAATATTAAAACAGGAATCGAACCCGAGTCATTAGGATTACAAGTCCAGTGTTGTAATCACTCGGCCACACCTCTCCTTTCCAACAAGAGCCACCCAAAGTTATCTGATCATGATAAAGCTCATATAAAGGAACACAAAGAATTAATCGATTGCAAATTCAATTGTTAGGAAAATTGTAAAATAGAATGAAGAAACCTCATACTGTACAAACAAGAAAAACAGACCATGTGATATAAAGCTGGAAAGTGAATAAAACACAAAGGGACAACACTATAGTGATTTTTCAATATTCGGAATGTTGAGTCCTAATGTAATTAAATCAATATTAGCCGTATAAGTCTGAAACTGTTGTTGTTGTTGTTGTTGTTGTTGTTCCCCAAGCTGCCTGGCCGAACAGCCTCAAGGCCCCGAGCAAGGCCAAGGCCATAACCGAGTGCCCCCACAGAATCCTCCCTGCCGACCACAATAAAGCCTGGGTGACCGAAGCCACTCCATGGCGGGGAGCTGAGGAGGGTGCAGAAACGCCCGGGAAACCAAAGCCCCACCCAGGGCCCTGTGCCCCTCAGCAATTATGAAGAGAAAGTTGAGGGGCAAAGGAAAAATGTGACGCTTTGACTTCCAATCTTGGTAGATTGGGAGGTCAATCCACGGAAGAGACGCCGTCACTTGAGATCTAGAAAATATATAAGTAAAAGGAACAGTCAGAGTAAGCTATGGGTATGGCAGAGATCGCTCAGTTCTCACTCTGATAGACCAGCCCATCACCAACTGAAACTGTGATATGCATTAGCAACTTACAACGGTGTTATTCAGTGACAACAGAATTTAATTGATTAGAAATATTACACCTTCGAAATTATGAGGTTGTTCCGTAACTGAATACAATCTCTTAGTGTTAGTAATTAAGAATAATATAAGTTGTCCATCTGATTGTATGGGCTTAGAAGAATATTTGGGATATAATTAATTGCTAAGTAATGTAAAATTATTGCAAATGGAAGGAATATGTATGTGTGTGTGTGTTCACTTAAGAAAGATATGTTTCTACTCAAACATGCACCCACTTCTTACACTGTCTCTCCATAATCAAGTGTCAATCCACAACAAGGCTCAGAAAAGGTCGGGGTGTTTGTCAAAAATATAATTCATGTGACATTTCCGTCATGCGCAGATACTGACCTGACTGGAAAGCGCCGATAACAAACCTACCAAAGAGGCTAAGGTCAAGATGTTTAGGTAAGTAGTGAGTGAAGTGTTTGGGAGTCACTGATCATCATGCCGCCAAGCATCAAACAACTGTACCTGTTCCTGGTCCTGGTGATGGCTGCCAACCTGGCTATGGCTGCTCTCACACTACAACCTTACACAGCGACAGGTGAACTGGACTCTCGCTCTCAGTCTCTCTCTCTCTCTCTCTCTCTCTCTCTCTCTCTCTCTCTCTCTCTCTCTCTCTCTCTCTCTCTCTCTCTCTCTCTCTCTCATATACAGTGCCGTGAGTATTTTAGTGCAATATAAAATGTTGTAGGTTGCTTTACCTTATCCTCGCTCAAGTTTACCTCCTGGATGTATTTCTACTATAAAATCATCCTAGCTTCTACCACGTAATATTATTTTAGGTCGAATGGGATACACTCCCTTTCTACCTCGCTATTTTAGACAAACGAACAAAACAACAACATTATTTCATATAGGCATAAACAAATTTAGTGCTGTGATTACTTGAATGGAGAAATATGACTTCATACACTTTATTTTAGTTTCCACCTGACTATTTACCTGTCCTATTAATAACCAATCTTAGTGATGCTACTCAGTTTGATGTATAGTGGATTATATTTTCCATTATGTTATGAAAACCCCACCTCGGTCACAAGGGGCTAGAACAGTCTCTACTAACCTTGTTACTTAGTGTAGATATTAACCATTTGTTCTTGTCTGGTGGTTGAGGTCATGCTTGGTTTTATTCAGCTTATACTTGCTTGAAGTTTATGCATTCGACTGTAAGGGGAAGTGTGTCTCGAGTTTGATTCCCGGTATATCTGGGGCATATAATATTGGGAGTGTATTAGTTTGGGGCAGAGTTATATTATATCATCAAATGTTCATCGACACACAATTAACAAATATATATATAACATAAAAAACCTTGCTGTTGCCAACAGACTGATGTATAAAGGTATTCTCCAAAACTCGATATAATACAATACTGATGCACCGGTCTAACCTACTAAACTCTGTTCATGATAGGTAGGCCAGAAATCGTAACCCCTAACCTTTGTAACTCATAAAAGGCTGGAGCAAATCGGCTGTATCCTTGCACACCTATTCCCTGGCTGACCCTTCCCAAATGGTGGAAATACTTACTCAATTATTCTAGTCGTTTGGAGTTACAAAAGTGATTGGTCAAGATGTTTGGTTTACCGATAATGAACTGGGTATAGTATATTGTAGGAAGGCAAGTAACCTGTCGCCAAATATGGCATACTGTACCATCTACTAAAAGTTATGCTAAACAAATTCAGGCTGGCATAAATTAACATGTAGCAACCTAACTAGCATAGGGTAATTAGTTAATTTTAATGTGGTCTTCCAATTAGTACCTGATATTGATAGAAATCAACACATAACAAATGTGCAAATAAAGTTTTCATTTTCCGACTGAGTGCTAATGTCCAGAAGTACTAGTACATAATTTGGTTTATTAAACTATGTCTAAAGATATACACCTGGTAATTTTTAGGGAAGAAAGGGCCAATCTCCTCCTCCAATAGCACGTTAATATTACTAATGGAGGAAAGAATGTCTCTTTTTATTAATAAAGAAACAGACTTTTAGATATAGTTTTATCACATTATGTTTTTATTGGCATTTCTGGACATTGGCGTTTCTTGCACTCAGCCGGAGATCTAATATAGTGTCAAAATATAACTTAACTCTCGTACATTTTCATAGAAAAGTTATTAATTTAGTGCTACTTATTTGTAGGGATATTTGTTTTTATCAGTATCGTTAACCATCACATGCAAATTGGCCAGTCTATCCTATATACACTGATTATATAACTTGAAAATGCACCAATTTGGGTATTAATGAGCACATTATAATTGTAGTGTAGGAAAGGTGCCATTGTCATAATATTTACATTTTGCTCTTTTACTTCAGGTGACCAAACCCTTGTTGACCAGGCTCTCCTCACGCTGGTGTCTGAGTCGCTGCAGGGCCACAACATCTTGCTGGTGACCGACGACCATAGTCAGCGCCTCCTGAATCTTAATAAAGTGGTGGCGTCATCAGGAGCCTCCCTGACACCCGTCGTTCTCACCTCACAACACTCCCTGCTTTATGGTTCCCTACCGACCCACCACACCAAGGGTACCGTCCTAGCTGCTATCCTTATCTTCTACAATGACCCCACCGCCTTCCTCCTCCTGCTGGCTGACAATGCTCACTGGAATCCAAATCACCTGGTTCTATTCTGTCTCAATCAGACGGTCAACACTACAGCAGTTCTCGCCCACCCCGTCGTTCAGCGCTCACAGTATATTTTGCTCCTTCGCTCGGTAGTCCAGGCGGGCCTTCCAAGAATTATTGTCTACACAAGTCTTCCCAAACAGGTCAACAGTTATGGTTACTCTCTCATACAGTCATATATGGGTAGCTGGAATTCTGTCAAGTTCTACAACCTTCGCATGCTTTTTCCACCACGATTTCAAAATTTTCAAGGCGAGGTGCTTCATTTATCTACGTGGTGCGCTGATGAGCCTTTCGTCTATTACAATAAAAATGATGAAATTAATTGTGGTGGCATGAATCTTGATGCCCTAGATATCATTGGGCAAAAGTACAACTTTACTTATGTCAGCTATGACAACCCTCAAGATCTTCAATGGGGTTCCTTAATCAATGGAACCTGGAATGGCATGATGGGTGACTTACTACATGGAGGGAAGCACATAGCCGTTGGTTCGATGCTTCTCAACCACGAGCGAGGCCGTGATTTTGATTTCACCTACCCTTACATAGAAAACGGGTTTGGTTTCCTAATTCGCCGGCCCCCACCCATGCCGCAGTGGAAGAATATACTGTACCCTTTCTCTACCTTCCTGTGGGTGCTGATCATACTCTGGACGCTGGTGGTGTCTTCAATCCTCGGGTTACTCATCCATAAAATTCATCACGTTGGGGACCCTGTCGGCATCGCTCTGAAGGTGACCTAAAGCAGAGTTCTCCATAAGGCGGCAACTTACGGGCAGATATTTCGGCTTTTTTTCCTAATCCGTCACTGATTCTGGCCAGCATTTCTCCCCAAATTTGTGCTGACTTGGTCAACCATTAACCGATTTATATAAGTTAGTCTTTTATTCCAGGTACTAATTTATTACTAAATTGAATTAATCGATTTACAGTATGTGACTGAATTCAGTCTTTGAATCATTCACAAGCCAGAATCAGATATTGACAAATACAAAATCGGAAAATTGCTTGTATGCCATACCGCAAAATTAGAAAACGCTAAAATCCCTAACTTCATATACTCAACTTTGGTTATTTCTCAATAATATAAATTAATATTCATTAACACAAATGAGCAAACTTCCATATTTACACTGTCAAAACTTATAGGATTATAGAATATATTAAAATGGCTATTAAACTGTTCATAATATGCCTTATAATGGCATATTGGCATAGTGGCTTCATCACCTTCATGAATCACACGCCGGCACGCCACAATGTGGCATTCGTAGCCTAATCGTGGTGTATTCGGCATGACATTCCAGAAACATCAGGAAGTGTCGCGGAGTATCATGTTGAATCATAACGGGTCTGGAAGTGTCCCAACATGTTTGAACATGCTAAAAAATGTTGAAGAAGATTGTGGCTCCTGCCGATTTGTGTCTTTGTCGTAGGCGTTCCATAAGTGGATCTTAATGCATCGGAGGCAATAGTAGTTCATCAGAGCTCATCACAGGTGCTTTGAATCACATCTTGACGCATCTTAATGCTTTGTAGCACAAGAAGATCATTGCGAATACCTACGATGTGGCCAAGTTCCGGTGTGGGGGATCTTCTTTCATAAACAAAAGTATACAAAAATCATGTCAAACCGTCTGCTTCACCTCTACCCTACTTTTTTGATTTCCTTCAACTCTCTTTGGACACACATACATACACTCACAGACAATATTTACAGCTTTATTTAACAAACATTTTCCTATTATTACAAAACGAATTAAGGTAAATCACCTATATAAGCCATATATTACACCGGAAATACAAGAGATGATCAAAGAAAAAAATAAATTAGCGAAAAAATATGCCATAAAACCTATCACGTTTGGAGAGAGATACCGTTGGCTTCGGAATCAAGTTACGACCTCTATACGAACAGCCAAAGGAAAGGTTGGGCGGGTGCCCAACCCCGAAAAGGGTTGAAATAGGGGAGCTATCCCCCCGCCAAAGGCGGCTTTCTAGGGCCTTTCCTAGCTGATGCTGAGAGGATTGGGTTCTAGTCATGTGGTGATGGGCTGGTCTATCAGAGTGAGAACTGAGCAATCTCTGCCATACCCATAGCTTACTCTGACTGTTCCTTTTACTTATATATTTTCTAGATCTCAAGTGACGGCGTCTCTAACGTGGATTGACCTCCCAATCTACCAAGATTGGAAGCCAAAGCGTCACATTTTTCCCTTGCCCCTCAACTTTCTCTTCATAATTGCTGAGGGACACAGGGCCCTGGGTGGGGCTTTGGTTTCCCGGGCATTTCTGCACCCTCCTCAGCTCCCCGCCATGGAGTGGCTTCGGTCACCCAGGCTTTATTGTGGTCGGTGGGGAGGGTTCTGTGGGGGCGCTCGATTATGGCCTTGGCCTTGCTCGGGGCCTTGGGGCTGTTCGGCCAGGCAGCTTGGGGAACAACAACAACAACATCAACCACAAACAAAAGTTGGAAGAAGCTGCTGGTGACGGTAAAAAGGCTTGGAATATAATTAACTCAGTTCTAGGAAGACAAAAATACAGCTAATTAAGTGATACATTTATTCATAACAACAATGCAATTAAAGAACCAGATGTAATAGCACACCAGTTTAATTCATACTTTGTCAAAGTCGGAAAAAATCTAGCTGAAAACATCAGAGAGTCAAATGTTTCCTTTAATTCATACTTAACTAATCCACAAGCATCAACATTCTTAATGCCTCCAGTTACTACAGAAGAATTACTAAATACAGTTAGCCAACTGCGGGATTCCTCTCCAGGTTGTGATGGGATACCTATGAAAATATTACGAATCGTGATGCCTTCTATGTCACAAGTTGTTTTATACCTCTGTAATAATATTATGTCCTTTTTCACGGGAATTTTTCCCGATCATCTTAAAATTGCGAAGGTGTTACCAATATATAAATCTGGGGATAAGACGCTATTTAATAATCACCGGCCCATATCAGTTTTACCTGTTATGAGCAAAATATTAGAGAAACTAATGTATAATAGACTAAATTAATTTTGTTTATCGAACCGTATAATTTCTGATGCCCAGTATGGATTTAGGTGTGGAAAATCAACGGAAACTGCGCTAATAAAATTTAGTAATGACGTACTTGCAGCCTTTGATGATAGACTGTTTACAATTAGTGTATTTTTAGATCTGTCAAAAGCCTTTGACACAGTTGACCACCACATTCTATTAGAGAAACTCAAACATTATGGTATAAGAAATACTACATTCAGGTGGTTTGAATCTTACCTTAAGGACCGTAAACAATATGTAGAATATAATAATATTAAATCTAGTGAACAATCTTTAGCCTTTGGAGTTCCACAGGGGTCCATACTGGGCCCATTATTGTTTATTATATATGTGAATGATTTAATTAACACAAATGTACTATTTAAAACAATTATGTTTGCAGACGATACAACACTTTATGCCAGTCACAGCAATTTAAATACTCTAGTGCAATCAGTGAATAATGAACTAAATAATGTCTATTGTTGGATGACCGCAAATAAGCTAACCTTAAATATCGACAAAACAAAATATATTATTCATCACAGAAAAAAGAATGTTCCTCCAAATGTAGATTCCATTAAAATAGGAAATGCAATGTTAATAGAAGAGCAAAATATAAAATGTCTCGGTGTTGTAGTGGATAGGCAATTGACTTGGCAGTCACATATACAAACATTAACAAACATGATAAATAAACAATGTGGTATATTATATCTAACTCGTAACTGCTTTCCTTCAGAAGTACTTAAACAACTTTACTACTCCTTGGTGTACCCTTACTTGTCATACTGTCACACAGTTTGGACAACCGCAGGTAAAACTAAGATAGAGAGAGTCAAACTACCGCAAAAGAAAATTATTAGGACAATCACTTTCAAAAGAAAATATGATCACACAAATGAATTATTTAAATCTCTAAGGCTTTTAAAATGGGAAGACATAAACATATATTGCACTGCTATCTTTGTTTATAAAGCCATTAATAATTACAATCCCATAAATATATTTAATTTTCGTTTAAATGAAAGATATACCTTAAGAAACACAAGAGATTTAGAAATTCCATTATTGGCATCAAATCAATCTCAAAAATCGATTCATTATCATGGTGTAAAGGTCTGGAATGCACTGCCTCGGCATATTCTGGATAAACCCTCCCTGTCTAGTTTTAAGATGTCCCTCAAATCATTTTTATTGAGTAAATATTAAAACATCCGTCAAATTGTAAGTTACTTTTGTGCTGAGTATGTTTATGTGGTGTAAGTTTATGTGGTGTAAGTTTATGTGGTGTAAGTTTATGTGGTGTAAGTTTATGTGGTGTAAGTTTATGTGGTGTAAGTTTATGTGGTGTAAGTTTATGTGGTGTAAGTTTATGTGGTGTAAGTTTATGTGGTGTAAGTTTATGTGGTGTAAGTTTATGTGGTGTAAGTTTATGTGGTGTAAGTTTATGTGGTGTAAGATTATGTGGTGTAAGTTTATGTGGTGTAAGTTTATGTGGTGTAAGTTTATGTGGTGTAAGTTACTTTTGTGCTGAGTATGTTTATGTGGTGTAAGTTTATGTGGTGTAAGTTTATGTGGTGTAAGTTACTTTTGTGCTGAGTATGTTTATGTGGTGTAAGTTTATGGGTGCGAATTGAAAGAGTATATATTATATGTATGTAAAAAAAAAAAAAAATCGGGTTAAATCAAGGTGCCTTAAAGAGTTTTCTCTCATAAGGCTTAGCCAGTTGACTTCCATGTATTTAAATTCTGAACTTATTGTATATCTGAAGGCTAAATAAATATATTTGAATTGAATTGAATTGACACACACATAATTATTTATATATATATATATATATATATATATATATATATATATATATATATATATATATATATATATACATATATATATATATACAGTATATATATGTATATATATAATTATATAATAATTATAATTGTATTGAGTATTGTTCACATGTGTGGGGAGGTTCCTCTCACACCGCTCTCCTAGACAAAGTTGAAAGGAAGGCCTTTCGTATCATTAACTCCCGTCCACTCACCAACTCTCTGCAATCTCTCTCTCTCCGCCGCAATGTTGCATCTCTCGCGCTATTCTATCGCTACTATAATAATCAGTGTTCCTCAGAGCTATCCCAGTGCATACCACCTCCTTTACGTAGGCCACGTGGTACCCGTCTTGCAACTCAATCCCACCCCTACTCTGTGCAACTCTCCAACCCAAGAGTGAAACGTTACTCTCAAACTTTCTTCTACTCAACAGCTGAGCTCTGGAACTCTCTCCCAGAATCAGTCTTTCCCTCTTCCTATGACTTAAATTGCTTCAAACTCCGTGTGTCCAGGCATTTTGGCTCGAACGTCCCTTGATTTTGGCCCTGTCACTCTTTCAACTATGGGGGAGGCACTCGCTATAGGCAGTTATGCCTTTTGCCTCCCTCAATCACATAGAAGAAAACAAAATGTATATAAATATATATATACCGGTATATATTTTCTTTTCTTTTCTTTTTTTCTTGAAGGCATGTGAGATTAATTAATACAGCATAATTACCGAATGCCTCAAGCAACCCCTTAAGATTGACAGATTTCTTCCCAAGTTGAATATAACCTCAAGGTCTTTATAACTACAGTATAAATGCGCCTTAGACCTCAGTGTGACGCTTTTTCAGAGTGAGAGAGACAGAGAGAGAGAGAGAGAGAGAGAGAGAGAGAGAGAGAGAGTATTAAGTGTATAAGTATTTCGTGTTGATGAAGGCAATTTCACAAGGTGTAGGACATACTAACCCTCATCCGAGGTCGAGTCATCCTCTATTGCTTCTACTGCACTTTCGTTGTCAGTACCTGGTTCTATAGTTTATTCAATAATATTTTGACCTGAAATATTGATCAATAACCTTTATAACTAAAATATTACCAGAGTAGTTGAACTAGTATCTCTACTATAAGGGAAGAGCCAGCCAGGAAATAGATGCGGAAAATAACAGCCCATCTACTCTACCCTTTTTAAGTTACGAAGGTTAAATTAATAGTGTTCTAGACCAGAATTTAGTAGCACATCGGTGTTCTTCGTAGCTGTTTTTAGGGCTTTAGGCTCTAAGGTATTCTCAGGTGCACTGTAGGTTATTGTGGGTCATCGTAGACCGATAAAATTTGAATTTGACAGTTATCGTATCAATTTCTAGCACTTCGTAGGATTTTGTGTCATTTTATGAAGATATGCAAAGATATTCATATCAGTACATGTCGGCGTGGTATTTGTGAAGGTGAAAAAGCCACTTAATAATTAGCTCATATTATATAAAGGATATAAAGGTGTATCCCTATAAAATTATATACTCAATAAGATATACCTTTTTAATCCCTTGATATTTACAGTGTATTTTCAATGTTTTATCAGTTTGGTTGATAAGTCTTGCCAAGAAAGACAAAAGGCGTTAGAGTAGTGAATATGGTACGCATATTTGGAGCGTGGCTACAGTTAGCCAACAAGTTGATTCCAAAGAATATATTTGGACATATATTGTTTACGATTATTTTAGCTATGTAAATATTAATAATGTGCAAGATTAGATAAGCAGATAAAATAATGAACTACTGCACAGCAATACAATTCCATCTGACGAGTAGTATTTCTATTAAAATTCATGGTTAACCCTGCTTAGTACTATGATGCATTTTGTACTTTGGGGATAACATTAGACAATCTGACTCAACCTGGGAAAACTTTCAAGCTGATCAAATTTGTTTCATTCTTTTCAATCCATCAGACTCTTTCTAAACTTAATAAAATCCTCTAACAAGAGAGAGAGAATAAAGGGAAAAGATGCGTCATGGTTTTCTGGAAGGATTAAGAATTGAAATTATGTGAACGACTGTAGGTTAGCAGAATTAATTATTATTACCGCTACCTCTAGACGATTGTATTAAACATACGATGGATATGTAGGGAGTAGAAGTTTAACACCTTACGAGCGGCCTAGGCGGTAACTTCTACTTACCGCCCAGGGGGTGGTTTTACCCTAAATGGCCTTGTTTCCGTGCTCTTTTTCATGCATAAACAAGAGCCAGAGCGTAATACAATTATGTATCCCTGAAAGGGCATTAATTGAGCTTTCCAATGACACCAGAACCATCCTCCTACGACAACGCGTTCTCTTCTAACGATCGTGCAACACGAGTGAAAAATCCCTAAAATACGGTAATTTCTGTACATAATATCCTGTGTAGTGAGGGAGGGAGGGTGGATGTGTGTGGAGTAGATCTCAGTAGTCGCGTGGCTGCCGTGCAGAGCGGTCAGACCTGGACCTATGCTCCTCCCACTGCTCGGCTCTCTCTCAGAGCACATTACGTGCTCAAAATTGCATGCGACTATAGCCGAGCCCCGCTCTTTAGGTTGGGGTTCTCTTGTCCGACTATAGCCGGGTGCCGCCAAAGAGGGGTTAATTGAAGTTGTCTTTACCTCATATATTCCTCAAAGTCCTTTCTAAGCTGAGCAGTATCGTGTGTCCGTGTGTCCGTTGCTTTACTAAATAAGAAAAAAAACACGTCAGCTAACTTTGAGGGGCTTAACAACTCGAGGTGCAAGAGCGAAGTTTTGTATGAGAGTCATAATTATGACATCGCTATTACGGCACAATTCCTGTATTTCTAAATTGTAATTTATATATTTAACAAAACTAAAGTGTAAATACAATGTCAAATACATGGTTCATATTGATAAAGGCTGGGTCTTTGAGAGTGACCTCTCTTGAAAAGGCACATATATGTCTTACCTAGAGTTAAATCTCATGACATTTAGAATCGGTAATGTGTTCATATAATATTTCTTGAGTACTGGAGCTACTTCTATATTACAAATGTATTGGAAATAGCAAGTGTTATTCTTTGAAATGTTTGACATTATCTGTTGCCTAATGGTGTAATATTGACACTAAACACAGCACAAATTAGATATCACTAATACCTATCCGTACATAGATAAAACCTTATTCAAACAGGAAAATTTTGCTTAACAGAAATAACATTTAAAGTTCCTATTCTCAGGGTCCAGGACCACTTTCGCGTTCTCTCGCCCGTTTCTCTGTCTCGCACTCATACTCAGATGTTTTTTGTTTTTTTTCAGATAGTAATCTATTCCTAGATTCTATGCTATGCAATCTTAACCCACTGGACCCCAGTGACGCATGTGATGCGTTGGCAATTTATGTAACGCTAAACCCCAGCGCCGCATAGGGTGCGTCACGGTTAATTACTCCGGTCCTATGGCACCTAGAGGGCTCAGATTTGTATGGGAACTGCGTAAGTATCCCACGCAACAATGCTGATGGTTGAAAACTCTGAAAGTCCAGCCGCATGCGCGTGAGCGCGCAAAAACTTGTTTTTGCATGTTTTTCCCTACCCATTACTCCATGTTAATTCCGACTTTCGGGCGCCCCGTAGGGCCTCTTAATGACCTAGGGGATCATTTTTTTTTTTTTTTTTTTTTTTTTCATTTCTAACCCATTCTAACTGTTTTCTGGAAAACAACTTTGTTTGACAACCTGCTGGTCCTAGAGTGTACATTTATATTATATTGCCTGGGGCTCAGTGGGTTAATCTAGTCACAACCTGATGTAACTTTCTGCTACTGCTGCCTCATATTTTATGCTGTTGGTTTCGGTGCTAACAGTCTTGTTCCCCTAAGGTATATCAGTGCTGGCCTGAGCATCGAAAAAGATAGTCAGCACCTCTTCCAGGTCACTACTTGGCTGTTTCTTGGCCTATTCTAACCTAGAATAGAATCACCTAGCCCTGGGTTTCATCCCTCCAGATGTGTTAAACACATGTGGGGAAATACTGGCTTGTTGAATCTGTAGGATCCGCTCCCCATATGCCCTGACTTTTTCATGTTAGTCCCTCTTATGTGCAGCCTCCCTACATAACCAACGGGTACGGCTTCATGATTCGTCTACCACCCCCCATGCCTCAGTGGAAGAATATCCTGTACCCTTTCTCCAATCTCTTGTAGGCCTTGGTTATCACTACCAAGCAGCTTACGGTATTATGTCCACCAAGTTGGAGACCCTGTTGGCATTGCTCTTAAGGTGGCATTGTAGGCTTTTGAGAAAGAGAGGAAGAAAATGTTTGTTTGCAGCATACAAGTCCACAGTCACAGTTCGAAACAACTTCTATCTATCTATCTATTGCCCGACGCCGTGATCCCCGAAGGGGTGGCCACGAACGAACCGCCCCCATGCACCTCTGTCCCCAGTCAGTCGATGCCCCTCCCCCCAACCAGCACCGCCTTCGTTCATATATTTCTTCACTCCATCCTTCCACCTCTCTTTCGGTCTACCTCTCCCTCTCTGTCCCTCCACCTCGCTCTCGTACACCCTCTTAGTCATTCTCTCGCTTTCCATACGTTCCATATGGCCGAACCATCTCAAGTTGTTACTTTTCACACTTTCCAGCACATCTACCTCCACACCACACCTCCTTCTTACTTCCTCATTCGTCTGTCTATCCCTCCATGTAACTCCGCACGCACTTCTTAAGTAATTCATTTCTGCTGCTCTCACTCTTGGTCCGAGTCTCTTAACCAACGTCCATGCTTCGCTTCCATAAGTCCGGGATTACCACACTGTCATGCAAGGACTTCTTCACTTCCATACTGACCACCCTATTTCTTGTTACTGCTTTCAGCATTCCTACAACCCTCTTCCCCTGTTGTACCCTCTCCCGCACTTCTTCATCCATAGTCCCATCTTTACTCAACACACTGCCCAGATACTTAAAAGAGTTGACGATCTCCATAGCCTGACCGTTCAGCTTCACCTCACACTCTGTGACTTCACCCCTTTCGAAGACCATAACCTTGCTCTTCCCCGCATTTACCTTCAAATTCCGTTTTTCGCATACTGTTCCAAACTCATTTACCAGGCCCTGCAACTCCCATTCATTATCACTGATCAGAACTGTATCATCCGCAAACAGCAGTATAGGTAGCTTCCACTCAATTCCCTCCCTTTTCAGCGATACACCAACATCCACTGCTCTTGATGGTATTTCTTTCATGACTCCATCCATATATACAGTAAACAACCACAGGGACATCACACACCCCTGTTTCAAACCAACATTCAGGTCAAAGAACTCGCTCTGCTCATTTTCCACACGTACTGCCGCCTTTGCACCCTCATACATGCTCTTCACTGCTTTCAGCAACTTGCCATCTACTCTGTATATTCTAAGTACTTTCCACAAACCTTCTCTATCCACTCTGTCATAGGCCTTCTCCAAGTCCATAAAGGCAACATACACCTTTTGTTTCTTCTCCAGATATTTCTCCACAACACAATTCAGGGTAAAAATCTGATCTACACATCCTCTTCCCTTCCTAAAACCTCCCTGCTCGTCGCCTATCCATTTCTCCGTTCTCACTCTCACTCTCTCAATCACTACCCTACTATATACCTTCCCTACTACGCTTAGAAGACATATTCCTCAGTGGTTACCACACACTCCTCTTTCCCCTTTGCCCTTATATATGGGGACTATTATGCCAGTCTTCCAGGCATCAGGTGCACTCCCCTTCTCCCATGCTAGTTTGCACATTTTCCATTCCCATTCGATCACTATTTCACCACCATACCTCAACATTTCCCCACACACTCCATCTGTTCCTGGTGCTTTCCCCAAATTCACTCTTTTCATGGCTTCCCACACTTCTGACCTCCTGATCCCCACCTCCTCCTCCACTACATCTCCTCTTCTCCCTCCTATACCATATCCAGCTATGTTAAATTACAATAATAGTAAACTTAGGTGTGGCTGATGGTGTAGTGGATGTACAGTAGACTTAGTATCCCTCCTCCTACTACCATTATAACAGTGTCTACTACTATTGTAGGTGGTCGCAGGTCTAGTTAACCAGCCGTTGAGTGAGGGAGAGGTGCCGTGGGTGGTTGTGTGTGGCTGGTGGTGTAGTTGGTAAAGAGTTGATTCTCTTCTTCCACTTCTTCTTACTACTACTATTATAATAGCTTCTACTAATCATTAATTTCAGGTGGCTGCAGGTTTAGTTAACCAGCCGATGAGTGGCATGGAGATGGTATGGATGGGACAAATATGGTGGGCTAAGGTGTGGCTGGTGGTATGGTGGGTATCGGTGTACCTGTTAGCTGCGGGTTATGCAGGGAACTTGGTGGCAGTGCTCACCGTGCCAGTCTACCCCAGCCTCATCACCACTGTTAGAGAACTGGCACAGTCTGACATGGAGTGAGTATAGTTAAAGTTAAGCGTCTGATATTTTGGGTAACGTTTGATCCGCAAATATATTCTAGTAATAATTTCCCCTAGGGAAATTACAGAGCACAGGAGTTTGACGAGATATCAATAAGTTAGTTTTCTATAAGAATATAATGTACTAATCGAGGTACCCTCACCCTGTGCAGGTTAGAGAGTATTCCCTATTATGTACTGTATATAATATCTCAATCCCAATTACCCCTATCCCCAGGCAGAACGACGATAATAAACTCTGCAAGGATCATATGCCATTGGTGACAGGATAACAAGTAAAACTGGTGCAATTATTTTGTTTTATTTTGTATATATTTTGTTTAATATTATTATTTACTAACATTATTCTTCGTTTAAATCCATTCCCGAGACCCCTGAGCACCCATGCCAAGTCTCATCTCCATAGTCTCTCTCTTGAGTTTGGGGAATAGAGGGACACCGACAATTTAATATACAGACTATAACTGTATACAATATGTATTTATATATAACAAGGTATGACACCAAACCCCTTGGTGGTTGCCGACCTGTTTAGATCCGTGCGAAGCGAGGACCTCTAGTCGCCACATGTTGTTGTTGGTGTTCTTATTTTTATTCTTGTTAGGGCGACACTTATCAAAAAAGGTTATTTCTCATTTATTACTGAACCAAATTTAATTATTTTTTCACATGCATATACGCTGATCTATTCTCTAGGCTGTAACAGAGCCCTTTGTTTAAATTTCAGCCTGGGCGCCCCTCAAATCACCACCTTTTTCAGTAGTACGACGTTTATCAAAAATTGCTTTTTCTCGGTTATTACTAAACCAAATTTAATGACCTTACACATGCATATATATGATCTATCCTCTAGGCTGTAACGGAGCCCTTTGTTTCAATTCCTCCCTGGGCGCCCCCCAAATAGCCACCTTCTGCAGTAGTAGGACGCTTATAAAAATTTGCTATTTCTCGGTTATTACTGAACAAAATTTCATGAGCTTACACCCGCTTATACTCTAGGCCGTAATGGGACCCATTTCTTACATTTATTTCTGGGCGCCCCGATAATCGGCGCCTTCTGCAGTAGTGGTGAAAAGTGAAATGGCCACCTGTTTGGAAATTGCTAAGGCATATTTTATAGAACTCCATATGCATAAACGCTTGCTTATTGTTCAGGTTGTAAGGGGGCACTTTTAATATACTTCGCCCTTGGCGGTTAACTATAGAGCCCCATCTACAGGAGTTGATTGAAAATTACATTGGCTGTGTTTTGGGGTTATTGCTTTGCCAATTTCATGCATATGCATAGGCCTACTGTATAATGTACTCTGATCTATTCCTTGACCATATCGGAGCCCAATCACCAACTTTAGCCCAGGGCGCCTCGCTACTGTCTCCCTTCTACTTTACAGGAGTGACGCAAAATGAGATCGGATATTTGTATGTGATTAATGAACCACATTTTATATAGTTTACGTGCACATACATATACTTCCAAATTTATAATTGGATCCAACATATCGGCCATGGCGCCGCACCACAGGGCTCCTTCTAAAGGAGTCACGGAAAGTTAAAATGGTTATTTTGGGGGGATATTACTAATTTTTTACTTGCACATGTGCATAATCTCCTCTATTTCTTGGACATAATGGTTGGAGTCCTATTTTCTAATTTTGCCCAGGGCGCCCCGCTGTTGATTCCCTTCTGCAGAAAATGTGATCCAATGTTAGTGAAATACATTATGTGCAACTGCACAAGGTTTTAATTACCTTTGCCAACGAAGTTGCAGGAGGTTATGTTTTTGTCTCCATTTGTTTGTTTGCTTATGTGTTTGTCTGTCTGTAAACGGGATATAGCCTATCAAAAAGCTATGAACAGATTGTCACGAAAGTTGGAGGCCAGATAGGATATGCACCAAGAAAGAAGTCATTAAATTGTGGAAGTGATTGGTAGAGCGCACACCTCCGCCAGCGTAGACGGCTCTCAAAGCTATGAACCAATTTTCACAAAATTTGCTGGTTATTCCTGAACCAAATGTTTTGATCTTCCACATGCATATACTCTAATCTATCCTCTAGGCCGTAACAGAACCCTATTATTTTTACATTTCATCCTGTGCGTCGCGCCGCGCGCCTCGGAGTTAACAGGCCGAACGGCCGTGTAAAGATGCAATATAAACCTGTCCAGCTTGGACAGGTTTATATTGCATCTTTTTATTATTTGTGTATAATATTATAAAATGAGTGTATTACAGTCTGCACAAGGGTGTGTACAAAAATAAATAAGAACATTTCCCATATAACTCCTGCTTCTCGTATACAAAGAAAGAAAATCTTTTCCGTTTGTCAATCGTTCCAGCAGGTTCGTGACAGGGTATGCAATCAGCCATTAAAAACATTATAATCCTCTCTCACTAAGCCACGGATCCTTGTAGAAGTGCTATGAACGGCATAATGCTATAATTTCGAGGTTCTTTTTAATTGTTTTCCGCAACTAGACTGAAGTTAGATAATCTTATGTGGCTAATTTGTAATAACTTTAAATCATAAGATATCTCTTCAAAGCTACCCTGAAAAGTAGTCTGGACTGACATCCTTTGTTTCTGTTATGCACCAATCAAGGCGTTGTATATCCACAGATTCACTTAATAGCCATAGTGATAATACATCCAACTGTACAGTCATAGGGTTACACCTATTTAAGTCTAAAAGGTTGATTATAGCGGCAGATTCTATACCCAAATCTGGATAAGACTTGAAACACTGTATTCGATTTTACAGTTAATGATTCTAGATTCTTGCCGGTCATGTGTTAGCGTCCATTATATATAGTTTTAAGATCTTATGGCTAATTTGTAATTGTACTTACTTATTAGCAATGGTAAACCTTCACATGTCTATTCTCTTCTTGTTTTCAGAACCGGGACTGTGTGTGACAGGTCTTTATTGATTTTGTTTCGTATGTGTCAGGATTGGAATGTTAAGCATTTGTTTATATGCCCGGATTATTATTATTATTATTACTATTATTATTATTATGATTTTTATTATTATTATTAGCAAACAAATTGCACGTTTACGTTTATCGATGATAGGATCGCAAAGGTTTAAGAAATTTGGTGTATATCATTATCATTATATACTGCCAATTTCTTCTCTATATATTTACCTCTGCCCCAAAATCAGGTTAATGAAGGTCTGTAATAATAATAGATGTTTTGTTTTATACAGGATTTTTTTCTGCCGATCTGCATATACTGTATATGTATTACTTATAAGTAGCTTCAATCTAAAACAAAAGTCCGATAGTTATCACCTTCTGTGCCAGGCTACTGTAGAATGCTTGCAGTGAGACTAAATATTTCTCATTTATCCTACAAATATCTCCTCTGTATCAGGATTGGGATGTTGAACTACGGATCCTTTGTACCAGCCGCCCTCAAGGCCTCTACTGAGCCTGTGTTGTCCAGACTGGGCGAAAAGTTGTATCTTTTCCCACATGTAAGTCTTATTATTCATGTATATAAAGGCAATCGGGTTTGGCTACCTCAGTACAAATAGCATGACCGCTTCTCATTTGAACGACTCCTTATACTCAGCCAGCCTGCTCTAATATTCTTAGTTTCATTCCTTGTGATATGCATGTACATAATTAAGGAGTATGTTGCACCGCTAGAATGGTTTAGGCTCTTGTTGAGGTAGTTCTGCTTTTGGCATATGAACGAACCGCTACAATATGGTTGCTCAAAATTAACTCTTAATTACCACAGATGACCGCCAGCCCCTGGGCCTTCGATATACCGATGGCCATGGCTGCTAACGGGACTTATGTGTTGCTGGAGTCGCTACACTACCTCTCCTTCATCAGAAACAATTACAACGTGACGGGAATTACATACATTCTCAACCAACAGGTGATTAACTACGCTATTATTATGTGATATATGGATATTGTGTGACCGGTGTATGCTGTGTTTGTCTGGCCTCAGCCTGTGTATGTAAATAATCAGGATTCCCCTTAATACATTTAAACGGTTTATGATCAAACTTGTTCAGTACCTTCATTCGATACCTAAATAAATATGATTAACTTTTTGTTTCCAACATCAATTGACCCCTCCCCCCCACCTCAACATGCAAATACAACAACAATAGGTTTGTATTAGATTCTCACGAAAGTTATGCCTTTCTAATACCTATATTATATATTATTTTCCTCTAAATGTCACTCGTGCCTCTTGCCTCTTATTCATTCATCTATTCATGAGTGTGTATTCATCCATCCATGCATTCATCCTTTCATTCATAGACCTTAATGTTATTTCTGCAGATTTACTCGGGTTATCTGAGTTGGTTCCTGCCTCCCAACACCCCATATACCACTCTGATCGACACCTCCCTCATTCGACTGGTTGAGATGGGCATTATGAAACAACTCTACAATCAGCATGTTCAGAGCAGCGTCGGTACACACAGCACTCAGCACCAGGTTAGAATGTGCTGGTTGTGGTTTGTTGAGGTGTGTGTGTGTGTGTGTGTGTGTGTGTGGTGGTCGAGTGCAAGTTATTTATTGTTGTTTCACAAAGTAGAGGTTTCTTGTATCAGTGAGAATGGCGGTGTGACAAATTTAGTGAATTGGGGTCAAATGGCAGTATTTGTAATCGTGATTGTATTGTGTATATTACCTGTGATGCTTAAGCCAAACTAATTTAACTTCTGCCGTTTTCTAGCGTCAAGGTGATGGTGTTCTGAACTTGGGTCACGTCCAGGGCGCCTTCATCCTGCTGGTGTTAGGGTTGGCTACAGGGGCTTTCACCCTTCAGCTGGAGTGTCTAGTCTCTCGCTATACCACCACCAGCAAACCTGTCAACCCTCGTCCCTACAGGGCCTCTTCCTTCTCACACCCCCACCTCACCAACAACACTACAGTCGGTTCATATTAACTTGGCAATAACTTATACCCTGGATCCCATTGTATGGTGGAGGAAAATGGTTGTGGTTATCCAAATGGACTATGTTGTGTCCGGAAAATATAAACAATGATGCGCTTGTAGATGTCCAAAATATAAATACCTTGCAATAATTAGGAAAGATTGAGAGATGTGCAGCGTGGGAATGAATACTTGAAAAGGTCTTGCTATAAACAAGACCCAGAATATTGGTCAGTGAAAGCTAATAATTCAAATATAAGTTTATTAAAATTCTTTAGCTTTGTTTTATACTTCTTCCTCAATTACTGTACAGAAGTCTACTGTACATATTTCATTACAAATACGTGTATTTGAACCTTAACAAAACAAAGAACTATTGGAAATAAACTTAATTATATTTCATAAATGTAACAAATTCGTGAAAATAGTTTCGTCTAACGGTGGTCCAATTCGTATGAATAGTCGATAAAAATATCAACCATCAAAAATACTGCAGTAAAGTAACATGAATAGCTTTAGATTCAACATTAATGATGTTTACATTTAGACACTAAATTTTATTTTCTAACTAAAAGCCTAATCATGTTTTGTGTTAACCTATATTGCGTACTAATTGGATGACCACACACACACACCATGGCGTCCTTAAGTCCTGCATGAAATCCGATAAAACCACACGTAAAACGCCATCCATTTAGGACTCGATATATCTGCTCTATTAGTCCATATGTGGAGGTATCTGGCAAAAATTCATAGCTGGGTGAGCTGGGTGACGCTTCTGCATAGTAGCCACGTGCGGGCATGCGCGCGCGTCGGCTGCCCAGCCGTTTAGAAACTGGCTGGTGGCAGCCGGTCGGCAGGCTTTTCCTTAGTATATATCCTACGACAACGTAACTAATGTCTGGGATATTCTTATGTTGTTTCACAGCTTGAAGCTGCCCTTATTCTTAACCAACGCATCTTAGTATATTTTATTCTCGATAGTTGATTGTTTCATTATAATATATAAGATGTAAGTGTAGTGAGGGCGGGAGGAGACGAGCGGGAGAGAGAGACCGGCTTGGGACGTTGCTTCGCTTGCCAGCTTGGGACGAGCCTGAAGCGTTGCCATATGCATTTGATTGCAACGTTAGGCTTAGTTTCGACTCACGCACGGGGTAGAGGATTTTGACCCGGCAACTGTGTTGAGTGTTGCCAAGCATGGGATGTATTCTGCATGCCTAGGGCGGGGTCCAGACAGATTCAAGACTCAGAGCTCACCTCACTGTCGTACCCTTCGGACCCCCTTGATATCTATCCCTCTCAACCCCACTTAGAAACTTTCTCTCTTACTTTGTATACCTTCCTTCCACTACTTCACCAATCTATTTAATTATCCCATCCCCTTGATAGACCTTATATCTATTATTGTATTAACGACGAGCTCTCAGATAACTAGATAGGATTTTGGGCCTTATGCAGAGACGTAACTGTTAATGAGACCTAGGAAGCTTTTTTTGTTGTCTCATATTTGGTGGTTTCATGCTTGCTAGTGTGTTCTTGTGTCAGGTTAGCAGGGGCTAGACCGGAGGGGAGGCTTTTTGCGATCCTTTAAGTAAAGTCTGCTGGTGCGAGTCCTGTGGACCAGCACGACTTTACTAGGATACCCGTGGGAGTCTGGGGGCATTTTCTTGTCTGTGTCCCTGTGTGTCTAGTGATGTGTTGTGTGAGGGTCCTTGCCTAGTCCACTCAGCACGGCGCTAGCACGTCTTGCTTTTGTGTTAGGGTCGCCAGGAGAGAGTCAGATACTTGCGATCTGAGTCTCTCAAGAGAGCACCCTTTCAATTAGAGTAATTTGGCGCACAGACTTGGGAACGTCCCTAGGCTAGAGCAGGTGGCTCAGCCTGGGTATCCGAAGCCTATATCCTTCCAGCTAGACCTCTGCCACCTGGCAGATTAACAGCTAGGGGTTTATCATCTCTGTATGCTTGTTATTGTGCCACAGTTTACCGTTTTTGTGAGCATTGTGAGTCAGGCTGTGGCTTAGAGACTCTGTCCGAGCAGGCTTGCCTGACTAAGAGTGAGAAGCACACCTGTATGTGGTTATGTTGCGAGTTGCTGCCTTTATTTAATTATATCTATGCCATTATACACTGTAGGTCCTATCACTAGGATATTCCTGCTTATGAGTTAAGAGTTCTCTAAATCCGTAACGTATTTTCTTTGCTAAGCATCAGATCCTACAGTAGCCGCATGCAGTTTAGAAACCCGCATCTTGTCTACCTGTACGATGTTTTGAGGACTGTTTGCTTTCACCTTCTTTCACGCAGGGGTGATTAGTTGTATTAATTAACGTAACGTTAAATGTACTTTCTTCTAGTTTGTTATTAAATTGTTTCTGCAATTTAATTCCGTTATCTATCTTTTCCTTGAAGCTTTAAGTCAACTTAATTGTGTGATGTTTTATATAGCCTGCTTGACTATCAGCAGTCTATAGTGCGTGCACCCTGTAACCGAGTCATAGGATACCTTGTTGTCCAGGCAGGACTCTTGACGGTTTAGGGTGGTTTGTTGCCTGGGTTTATAGATAAGGGTTGGATCTAGCGTTTTCTGTTGTTGCTTGTTGCCGCATACCTAGTCCAATAGAAAGAGCCCAGTGTTTTATATCCCAGGACGTAACAAATGGCGACCTTGCATAGGATTTACTGAACAGAGGAATATAGTGGTCATTTGTTTTGAGATTCCTTATGATTAGAGGAATACAGTGGACATAGAGTTTTTTTTTTGGAGCAACCAATATAACACATTAAAGACTTTAAATAACATTAGTATATACATACTTGCATAGGAGATAAGGCACATTCTATAACCGTGATAATTACTGCAGTACACAAACATGTCTAATACATCAGAACACAGTGATGGGTCAGGTCATGATACGGGCTCGTAGGGAGAAAGACCTGTGGAGTGGCTAGTCGATAGCAAGGAGGGTGCTAGAAGATTTTTAGAGGTGCCCCTTACCGCTGCCAGGGTGTTGAAGCTGAATAAGTATGGCTTAAAGTGTGTGGCAGGTATTCAGGGTCACCAGGGTTTAAGTGGCATGAGGAAAGATCAGCTGAGGACTTTGATATTGGGTTTAGAAGGGAGAGACCTGGGTGGAGAGGCGACTGGGGGCCCAGGTCCCCAGCCCCCCCTCCACTCTACCCCTGTATCAAACGTCAGGGTGCCTGAATTTAGTACATACCCCCAAGTTGATGGTCAATGGCAGCGTGGAATTCAATCACAGGGACCCTCTCCATTAAATGCACCTTCCCCTCCTCAAGGGTTGACTCCAGATTTATTGTTTCGGCTTGAGATGGCCAAGGTTGAGGCTGCCGAGAGACAGGCTATACGAAAGGCTGAACTGCAGGCAGAGACTACTAGGTATCGGGCTGACAGGGAGCTGGAGAGATCTCGAGTGGAGGTAACAGGGCGAAATATTGGGGGAGGTAACCGACATCGGGACCAATCATTGTCGCACCTGCTTAAACTAGTTCCTGTGTTCGATGAATTAGGTGTGGCTGAGTTTTTTATGCGATTTGAGAAGAAGTGTCAGGAACACCAGTGGCCTCAGGAAAAGTGGGCAGCATTAGTTTCATCAAGACTCCTAGGAAAGGGGCTAAAAGCGTATGATGCACTACCTTTAGAGTCCTGTGTAGTTTATGATGAGCTAAAGAAGGCTGTGCTACGGGCCTATGAGTTACAACCAGAAACTTACCGCTTGAAGTTTCGGGGTGTTACTAAGGGCAAGGATAGTATCTTCCTAGAACACGCCCGGGACTTGTCTGATGCCCTACGACATTGGTTGTGTTCTGAGAGGGCAGCTACTTTTGAGGAGTTGAGTGAGCTGGTTCTCTTGGAGCAGTTCTTTAAGTGTACAGGCGGGAACTTAACATTAAATATAAAGGACAAAAATCCTAGAACTCTCCAGGAGGCAGCAGAAATGGCTGACCTCCAACTGTCATTAATTCGAGGGTGCGGAGCAGCAGCTAGGAGTGAGTCGGGTGCAAAGGATCGTACCCCTCCCCCTCCCAAGAATTTTGATACACATAAATACACAAAACCATCTAGCACTGACAATAAAACTGAACATAAACCAAATACCGTCCCATATAAGAAGTCTAATGGTACCTCCCACTCCCAAGGGAAACCAAAGAGTAAAGAGTGCTTTGCATGTCACAAGGAGGGTCACTTTGCAAATGATTGTCCGAACAAGCCACCAAACAAGGTTGTGTCATTGGCCCGCAGCATAGGGGTGTCGCCTATATCTTCTGAGTTTGCGAAGGGTAGTTCGTCAGAGGTTGGGACACAGCCTGTGTTCAAGAGTCCGGAAGGCTCGAACCCTGTCCGCGAAGTCTTTGGGGGTCATAGAGAGCATGGTTTTGTGAGGTGGGCTGGCGAAAGGCGAGGAGTTAAGCTATTGCGTGATACTGGGGCTTCTCAGACCTTGTTAAGGAACTTTACTGGTAGACCGATTAATGCTGCTCGGGTGGTGGTAGTTCAGGGGATCAATGCTACGAAGTCCTACCCGCTGGTGCGGATGGAGCTAGAGGTGGGTGGTGTGGCGAAGGAGCTGGATGTAGGAATTGTAGAGAACTTGCCTGTTGGGGGCGTCGACCTCCTCCTCGGCAACGACTTTGCGGTGCCTGCTTCTAAGGTTTCACCCTTGGTCGTTGCCGAGAAGACGGCCGACGTTAGTAGGGAGGAACAGGAGTGGGTTGAGAAGTGTAGCGTACAAACCATGGCGTGTGTTGTGACGCGTTCTCAGACATCCGGAGCCTTGCAGCCACCACCTCAGTCTATCAAACCGCGGAGGAAAGGTAACAAGAAAACGGGAAGTGTTGGTCAATTGGAGAGTTTTGAGCCGGCAGTGTTTCTTGGTGACTCATTATTGGCACCTATGTTAGAGTCTGGAGAGGCCCCGGTGCCTGTCACCGCTAGTGCAGGTGCAGGGCAGGAAGAGACTCTGCGACAGCATCGTTATGCGCAGCGTGAGGAAAGGATGGCTCAGCGGGACATTAGAGGTGGAAATAAATTATTTAAGATGAACTTGGATAATCTCGCACCGGCTGATATATGTTCCTTGCAGCTGGAAGATCCTGAAGTCAGGGCGTGTGGTAATGGTGCTGTCGAACTGGAGAGCGATGGGGATGCGCAGCCTGGTGATTTTTTCTTGTCCGAGGGGATCTTGTATCGGAGACATCAGGATCCCAAGAAAAAGGGGGATGGCGGGTCAGGATTAGTGGACCAGTTAGTAGTACCGAGGGTGTGCCGTGAGAGCTTATTGAGATTAGCTCATGATGTGCCTTTGGCAGGGCACCTGGGGGCACGTAAGACGGAGGCAGCTCTGAGCAAGCTTTTCTGGTGGCCTGGGTTAAAGGCAAGTGTCGTGTCATGGGTGTCACAGTGTCACACTTGTCAAGTTGTTGGGCAACCCAATCAGGTCATCCCGAGAGCCCCGTTACAACCCATCCCTGTCATTGGGCCGCCCTTCAGCAAAGTAGTTATCGATATGGTTGGCCCATTGCCCCCCACTAGTGCCGGCAATACATTTTTACTAACTGTAATGGATGTAGCAACACGGTATCCAGATGCTTACCCCATGCGCAACGGGATGGCTAAGACTGTTGTCAAAAACCTACTTGTCTATTTCTCTCGTTATGGCTACCCTCAGGAGATCCAGTCTGATCAGGGATCCAATTTTACTTCTGCTCTGTTTAAGCAGACCATGCTGCAACATGGGATAGTGTCTGTGGTGTCATCTGCCTACCATCCCGAGAGTCAGGGAGTTTTGGAAAGGTGGCACTCGACTCTCAAGAGTATGTTGTGGTGTTATTGCATGGAAAATGGGAAGGACTGGGATCTAGGTCTCCCATACGTTTTATTTGCTGCGAGAGAAGTACCTGGGGAGAGCTTGGGATTTAGCCCGAACGAGTTGGTTTTTGGACACAGGGTCAGGGGGCCCCTCCACATAGTCAAGGAGATCTGAGAGGGAGTCACAAAGCCATGCTCGCTTCTAAAGTATGTAGTTGAAAGCCGTGAGAGAATGCTAAAGAGCTTGGAGGTAGCAGGTCGGAACCTTAAGAGTTCACAAGCTCAGATGAAGGACAGATATGACCAGAAGGTGAAGCTGAGGGAGTTTGAAGTAGATCAGGAGGTACTGATACTACTGCCTTTGGTGGGACACCCCTTGTCTGCCAAGTATTCTGGTCCGTATCGGGTTGTAAGGAAGGTTTCTGATCTCGACTATTTAGTAGCTACTCCTGATCGTAAGAAAAAGAACCAACTTTGCCATGTAAATCTGATGAAAGAGTATGTGAGGCGCCCCTCCGAGCCTCTCACTGTCCCGGTGTTGATCTGCAGCGATCGTGGTGGAGTACAAAGGAGTACAAAGGAAATCAAGCAACAACAGATCTAGTGACCCTTCTAGGCTGCTTTTCCTCCAAAACACTGAGGATCAAGTGTCCAAACAGTGGTTTAGAGTGGGTAAGGGAACATTGGAAAGGGAACTACTGCCCTGCCACTAACGTGCCAGGACTAGGAAGTTAGTAGGGGACATATGGGTTAGTAACTGAGGGGAGGATAAAATAAAGTTATTCATTTACAAACGCAGTCAGTCGCGGGTTTGATGCGAGATATTTGTCTAGGCGGAATTTAAATGAATCAACGGTGCTGCAGTCTATAACGTCTCGGGGAAGCCCATTCCACAAGTTGACAACTCGATTGAAGAAGAAATTCTTAGATTCGTGTGATTTAAAAGATTTACCAATAATTTTGCAACCGTTTCCCCGCGTGTAATTAGATTGGTCGATAGTGAAGTACTTCATATTGTCGATGCCTTTGATAATTTTGAACACTTGAATTAAGTCACCTCTTAATCTGCGCTGGGTTAAAGGAAATAGATTTAATTCTCTAAGACGCTCTTCGTATGGTTTGTTCTTTAGGCTAGTAAGGGCACCAGCATTGAACGCAGTATTCCAGAAGAGGGCGGACTAAGGAATTGTAAAGGGTTAGGATTACGTCTTTGGATTTATGCTCAAATGATCTGCCTATAAAGCCAATTATTTTGTTTGCCTTCTTAACAACTTCTGAACATTGTTGACTCGGTTTTAGGTTACTCGATATTGTTACTCCCAGATCGGTTTCTCTGTTTACATTCTTAAGCTGAGTGCCATTCATCGAATAGTTTGCTTTCTCATCTAGGTATCCGATATGTAGTACTTTACATTTATCCGCATTGAAACTCATTTGCCAAATTTGGGCCCAATGTGACAATTTATCTAGATTGTGTTGCATATCGTCAACTTGATCCTTTGAGAGTACGCTATTTGCAATTTTTGTATCGTCAGCAAATTTTGAGATTGTACAGGTGAGACCCTCATCTATGTCGTTGATGTAAATTAGAAAGAGAATTGGTCCTAGTACCGATCCCTGGGGTACCCCGCTACTTACATTGGTCCATTTAGATGCCTTACCGTTTATGACTACTCTTTGCTTTCTGTCGCTGAGCCAATTTTCTATCCATTTCAACACACCGTCTTGTATTCCATGCGCTTTTAGCTTTAGCAGTAAACGTTTGTGGGGAACTTTGTCAAAGGCCTTTTGAAAATCAAGGTATATAATATCTACAGCTTTACTCTCATCGTAGAGGTTGAGGATATCGTGGAAGAAGTCTAAGAGGTTTGTTAAACAGGAACGTTTTTTACGAAAGCCGTGTTGAGTATCTTTAAGTATGTTATTTTCCTCTAAGTGATTTACGAGTCTGTCTCTTATGACCGTTTCTAGCATTTTACATACAACTGAGGTTAAGCTAATTGGACGATAGTTACTGGGTAGGCATTTGCTGCCTTTTTTTAATATCGGTGTTACGTTGGCTATCTTCCACTGATCAGGCATAGTTCCAGACTGCAAGGATTTATTGAATAGTAATGTCAGTGGTTTGGAGAGCTCATCCTTAGTTTCCTTTAGAACTCTAGGCGAGATTGTATCAGGTCCTGGCGTTTTATTTACCTTGAGTTTATCTAAACAATTCAATACTTCTCTCTCTGTAACGGTGATATTGCTTAGAACATCTGAATTATCAATCTGAATCGGCGATGGTGTAGGGATATCACTGAGGTCTTCTGTTGTAAAAACTGATGCAAAGAAGGTATTGAGGGCATTACTCATTTGTACTTCGTCTTTGGTGTATTCTCCATTTTCATCGACTAACGGTCCAACAGTTGAAGTAACTACTTTTTTCTTTCTGATATAACTATAGAATTTGTTCGGGTTTGTTTTACTTTGATTCGCAATATGTAACTCTAGGGTCTTTTTACTTTGTTTAATTAACTTTTTGGCTTTGCGTCGTAGCTCTACAAATTTCACCCGTTCTTCGTCATTTTGTGAGGATTTTAATCTATCATTAGCAAATTTTTTAGCAAGCAGGCAGTTTGAAATATCTTTATTCCACCATTTGGGCTTATTATTATGGCCTGGATGCCGTATTTTCGATGGTATGCAGTCTTGCACTGCTTTTAGGTAAGTGGTTTCGAATAACTTCCAAGATGTATTTATGTCGTTATTGTTAATTAAAAAGCTCCAGTCAGTTTCTTTAAACATAGCTCTAAGTTTATGAAAGTTTGCTTTCTTGAAATTAGGGACTTTTTCGATGCTACTATTTGGTTCGTTACTAGTAAACTTTAAAGTGAAAGTTATCGTACGATGGTCGCTGTTACTGAATTCATCACCAACATTCAAATTCTCTATTAATTCTTCTTTTGTTGCAAGTACAATGTCAAGAACGTTATTACCACGGGTCGGTGTTCGAACAAATTGATAAAGCGAACTCTCTTGCAAGTTCGTATACAAGTCATGTCCGGAGTGTGAAGTAAGAGTATCACCCCACTTGGTCACAGGTAAATTAAAGTCGCCAAAAAATACGGTATCTTGTGAGTTACTTACATCTGCAATTTGTTCATAAATTTCTCGGTCAGTTTGCACTGATTGAGCTGGAGGTCTGTATATTAATGCAAGTATTATTTTTGCACCTTTATTATTCTTTATTAGCACAAAAGATGTGTCGACGTTCACAATTTGAGGTTTTGACAAGAGGGTCGGGTTAAGACTTTCTTTGATATAAAATAAAACGCCACCTCCATTTTTATTTATTCGGCTTTTCTCAAACATTACATAACCGGGAAGTGAATACTCTGCTAAAAAGTCTCTATCTACTGTATTGAGCCAAGATTCTGTTATACCAATCACATCATAATTTTCAGTAAACACTAGTTCATCTAAATCTGAAAATTTATTGCGTATGCTACGAGCGTTTGCATAGAAAACCTTTAAAGTTGCGGTTTTAGAACTCACAGAACGTTCTTTAATCAAATTTTTGGTTCTGATCGGATCTACATTTACATTCATGGCTGACATCGGTCCTCGGTCGTTATCCCTGGCGGTTTTGAATTTGGGTCGTGTTGGTGGAGCTTTATCCAAATTCGCGGTTCTTGACAGATTAGCATTTAATTCCTTCGCAGGTTGCCGCCCTCGCTGTCTTCGGTCCTCCTTCCTAGTTGTCCTGTGCTGAGTCAATTTCTTCTCCGAAAATCCTTCACCGCATCGTTGAGAAGACGCCCAAAACGTGCTGCTCCGACCTGGTTCAGATGAAGTCCATCGTCCGAAAACAAATAGTCATCGTAGTAGAAATTGTCCCAGGTGTCGACGAATCCCACGTTTTCCTTCCTGCAGAGGTTTGCTAGACAACAATTTGTGCTGCTGGCTATGTTGTAAAATCGGCTCTCTACACCAAGCCGGGGGACGATTCCTGAGACGATGTTCCTTGATGACTTCTCCTTAAACGACTTGATCAGCTGCTGGTACTTTAAAAGCAAATCTTCCGACCGGGTTCGCTGTACATCGTTGGATCCAACGTGGATGACGTACATTGTATTAGCAGGGGCCAGCTTAGATACTTCGTCAACTGCAGCAACTACGTCGTCCACACCACCACCAGGGATACAAAAACGCTTCCTGGTCTTAGGTGCTCTGGCGCAAAACTCTGTGAGCTGACCACATATCATCGAGTCTCCCACGAGCCGGACTTCTTCTATTTCCGCTTCGTCATCTGAGTCTGCGAGTATCTGGAAGCGGTTTTGACACTCGGTAATCGGTATGGGTTTCCTGGTCTTGGGGCAAACGTTGTTCCTCACAACACGGAAGTTGTCTTGAGGGGGAAGAGAGTTACTATTTGTTTCTTGAGTATCGGAACCATCAGATGAAATGGCTACTGCAGGCGTTGAATTGTTGGCAGTTGACGTTGGGGCGTTGGTGGCTGCTGGAGTTGCGGTGACAATTGAAGTTTGTGGTACTCCAACGTTGAGTGTTACAAACTCTTGGAGTGATTCCAGCTTCATGGTGACGACGTTGATCTTGTTGTAGGCTTCATCTAATTTCACTGTCAAATTCTCTTGTTGCTGGCAGAGACGGCAGACTTGAAGATCGACAGTAACAAACATGGACTCACCAAACCTACTGGCGCAGTTCGTACAAGTGCGAGGCATGGTAACAGTCAGTTTCTTCAGATTACTTCACTCACTTTAAAACACTTAACTCACTTTAAAACACTTAACTCACTTTAAAACACTTCACTCACTTTAGAAACACTTCAATCACTTCAACCGAAAACAATGTTGAAATACACAACAATAGGTTATCAGGGGTGATAGCCTAACCGAAAACAAAAAATTTGAGATACGCAGAATTAGGCTTCCAGGGGCGATAGCCTAACCAAAAGTTTTTTTAAATTAAAATACGCACCAGAAGATAGGAGAAGGAGGAAGGGACAGTCAAGCTGCGGGGGAGGATAATTGGGATTGTCATGTTTCCGCGGATCAGTGGGCGGGGAATTCTAGACAAGTGGCTCACGAGTTGATATTGCACCTGCCTGAGCAACAGCGTGTAGCTGTGCAGCACTTGTTTGATTCAAACCCAGCTGTTTTTGCGGAGCATCCTGGCCTCACTACTCAAGCGGTGCACGATGTCGATGTTGGGGACCACCCGCCCTTTAAATCAGTGCCATACCGTGTTCCCCCTATTAAATTACCAGCACTTAGGGAAGAGCTGGATTATATGCTGAAACGTGGGCTGATTTCTGAGGGTGCAGTAAGGTGGACTTCCCCAGTCACACTGCAGCCCAAACCAGATGGCAAGGTGCGGATTTGTATAGATTTCTGCAGGTTGAATGGTTTAACCCCCACAAATGCCTACCCTCTCCCTCGCGTGGACGACAGTGTGGATAAGATAGGAAAAGCCAAGTTCCTCACTAAGATAGACCTTGTTAAGGGTTATTGGCAAGTGCCCTTGTCTGAGCGAGCGCGAGAGGTGTGTGGGTTTGTGGTGGACGGTGCCACATATCGTTGCCATGTTATGCCATACGGGCTGAAAAATGCCCATGCAACGTTTCAGAAATTAATGAACGACATTGTAGCCGACATTCCCAACTGTACGGTGTACCTAGATGATGTCATAATATACGACGAGGATTTTAACAGTCACTGTGCTCACATCAGACAGCTTTTTAATAAACTGAATGAAGCAGGTTTGGTGGTAAACCTGGGTAAGTGCGATTTTGTCAAAGCCACAGTTTTGTACCTGGGGTTCGAGGTGGGGATGGGTCAGGTGTGTCCTCCACAGACAAAGATCAAAGCCATCTATCAGTTTCCCCAGCCTACGACTAAGAAACAAATCATGCGGTTTCTAGGTATGATAGGCTATTATCGTCGCTTCATCAAAGGCTATTCGACTGTACTTGCACCTTTAACTGACTTATTATCTAAGGACAAGAAGTTCCGGTGGGTTCCTGAGTGTGCAGAGGCGTTTTCCTTGGTGAAACACCTGTTTTGTACCCACCCCATACTCAGGGCCCCGGACTTCAGCAGACCTTTTCAGCTGGCGACTGATGCCAGTGGCGTAGGGGCTGGGGCTGTCTTGTTACAGACAGATGATGAAGGTATCGAACATCCAGTGAGTTTTTACAGTAAATAATTCAATAGTGCACAAAGGAATTACTCTGTAATTGAAAAAGAACTCCTGGCGATAGTGCTGGCGCTCAGGCACTTCGATGTATATGTTCCTGCTTTCGGACCAGTCGTAGTGGTTTATACCGATCATCACCCTCTTAAATTCTTGAATCAGTTTCATAACCGGAATATGAGGCTGACCAGGTGGTCACTCATGCTTCAGGAGTATAATCTGGACATACGCCATATTGCCGGTTCTGATAACGTGATAGCGGATTGTCTATCAAGGGTGGATGATGTTGGTTAGACTGCCACAGGATTGAGGGTTGAGTGTGGAGGAAAATAGGCTGTCACTGTAGTTCAGCCGAAAAAAACAAATTAAAAAAGCAAAAACCTTATAAAAACTCTTTATTTTTATAACGTGTAGAATTTTGTATAAGATGTTGTAGCAGTATCTAAGTTGAATGTTTTCGCTTATTGTCGCTAAGTTAGTTGAACTTGCTCGGTGGAGCGCAACAGTCTTTATTTTTTTATATATAGTGCCTTGTGTTGCAACAGTGTGTGGTACTATGAGAAGCTTTCTGTTAGATATGAAGAACTTAGTCAAGGGTCTTATATCTTGGGGGAGGTGTGACGCTTCTGCATAGTAGCCACATGCGGGCATGCGCGCGCGTCGGCTGCCCAGCCGTTTAGAAACCGGCTGGTGGCAGCCGGTCGGCAGGCTTTTCCTTAGTATATATCCTACGACAACGTAACTAATGTCTGGGATATTCTTATGTTGTTTCACAGCTTGAAGCTGCCCTTATTCTTAACCAACGCATCTTAGTATATTTTATTCTCGATAGTTGATTGTTTCATTATAATATAATTATAAGATGTAAGTGTAGTGAGGGCGGGAGGAGACGAGCGGGAGAGAGAGACCGGCTTGGGACGTTGCTTCGCTTGCCAGCTTGGGACGAGCCTGAAGCGTTGCCATATGCATTTGATTGCAACGTTAGGCTTAGTTTCGACTCACGCACGGGGTAGAGGATTTTGACCCGGCAACTGTGTTGAGTGTTGCCAAGCATGGGATGTATTCTGCATGCCTAGGGCGGGGTCCAGACAGATTCAAGACTCAGAGCTCACCTCACTGTCGTACCCTTCGGACCCCCTTGATATCTATCCCTCTCAACCCAACTTAGAAACTTTCTCTCTTACTTTGTATACCTTCCTTCCACTATTTCACCAATCTATTTAATTATCCCATACCCTTGATAGACCTTATATCTATTGTTGTATTAACCTGACAAGCGCGAAATAGACCTAGGGGCTAGGGTAGTTATTTGTGCATTTCTAGCCTTGGATTCTGACAGAATTCGTTATATTTACAATATAGAGCATTATTTGTTTTCGGTATGCTTTTATTTTACATATATGATGTATATATGAACCTTCAAGAGTGCTAAAATAAGTGGGAAAAGCATTTGGGTGGTGAAAAACGAAGATATTGGCCACCCGGTCATAATCTCCGGCGAGAGAGAGCCACAGGCAACCCTCCTCTCTCGCTGTCTGTGAGGTAACTGAGACGAGCGGGGTGCTGTGGGCCGGTGTCTGGGTGTTGCATAACGATCTTTTCTGCAACCCACTTGTGCTACATTATCGCGGGAGAGAAAAATAACCGATAAATGATGATAATAAGAGGAAAAATAGGTGATAATTGAGGAGGGGAGGGAGGGGGGAATAAGGTGGGGAAGGAGGGGAGGGGGGGTGGGTGAGATTTACATGGATGAGTACTGGAGGGGAATTATCTCACCTAGAGACAAATTCCTTTGTTTTGATAAGCCCTTTTTTTTTATGGAAGGCTTTTTTTATGGTCTTGCTTCCGTGAGGCCTATCGCGTTCCCTATAGGAAGCCTTCCGTGAGGCCTATCGCGCTTGCCGGGTTAACGACGAGCTCTCAGATAACTAGATAGGATTTTGGGCCTTATGCAGAGACGTAATTGTTAATGAGACCTAGGAAGCTTTTTTTGTTGTCTCATATTTGGTGGTTTCATGCTTGCTAGTGTGTTCTTGTGTCAGGTTAGCAGGGGCTAGACCGGAGGGGAGGCTTTTTGCGATCCTTTAAGTAAAGTCTGCTGGTGCGAGTCCTGTGGACCCGCACGACTTTACTAGGATACCCGTGGGAGTCTGGGTGCATTTTCTTGTCTGTGTCCCTGTGTGTCTAGTGTTGTGTTGTGTGAGGGCCCTTGCCTAGTCCACTCAGCACGGCGCTAGCACGTCTTGCTTTTGTTTTAGGCTCGCCAGGAGAGAGTCAGATACTTGCGATCTGAGTCTCTCAAGAGAGCACCCTTTCAATTAGAGTAATTTGGCGCACAGACTTGGGAACGTCCCTAGGCTAGAGCAGGTGGCTCAGCCCGGGTATCCGAAGCCTATATCCTTCCAGCTAGACCTCTGCCACCTGGCAGATTAACAGCTAGGGGTTTATCATCTCTGTATGCTTGTTATTGTGCCACAGTTTACCGTTTTTGTGAGCATTGTGAGTCAGGGTGTGGCTTAGAGACTCTGTCCGAGCAGGCTTGCCTGACTAAGAGTGAGAAGCACACCTGTATGTGGTTATGTTGCGAGTTGCTACCTTTATTTAATTATACCTATGCCATTATACACTGTAGGTCCTATCACTAGTATTTATTCCTGCTTATGAGTTAAGAGTTCTCTAAATCCGTAACGTATTTTCTTTGCTAAGCATCTGATCCTACAGTAGCCGCATGCAGTTTAGAAACCCGCATCTTGTCTACCTGTACGATGTTTTGAGGACTGTTTGCTTTCACCTTCTTTCACGCAGGGGTGATTAGTTGTATTAATTAACGTAACGTTAAATGTACTTTCTTCTAGTTTGTTATTAAATTGTTTCTGCAATTTAATTCCGTTATCTATCTTTTCCTTGAAGCTTTAAGTCAACTTAATTGTGTGATGTTTTATATAGCCTGCTTGACTATCAGCAGTCTATAGTGCGTGCACCCTGTAACCGAGTCATAGGATACCTCGTTGTCCAGGCAGGACTCTTGACGGTTTAGGGTGGTTTGTTGCCTGGGTTTATAGATAAGGGTTGGATCTAGCGTTTTCCGTTGTTGCTTGTTGCCGCATACCTAGTCCAATAGAAAGAGCCCAGTGTTTATATATCCCAGGACGTAACAGCTGGTTGAAGGGGAACATGGAAAAACCGTTAGCAACCCCAGACCGTGTGTCGCCTGTCCATGGAAACTATAAAAAACTTACTCAGAACTGAGAGGGTTAACCTTTAAAGCGCAAAGCTATGGTATTTGAAACGTCCTGCCAGGCGAAGTTATATTGATTCATTCCTGACAAAAATCGTCATATTTGCCATATACAGTATATCATATTTATTTATCCATATGCGCCTATTTTACTAATAATATGAACATATTAACTTTGAAAAGCAATAAAACAAGTGGTAACAGCAATTGGCAGGTGAAAATCGTATATTTTAGCCCCGCGGTCGTAATCTGACCCAGGGCGAGACAAACACACCCTCCCTCTCTCGTGTGTCTTGCATGGTACTGAGAGACAAGGGGATGTTTCAGACTGGCTTAGAGGGTCGGAGATACACTCCCTCATCCTCCCCCCTCTCTCCCAGCCGTCCTTGCACAAAAAATATTCAATAAATATCAGGAATAATAGGAAAAATACCGGATAATTGAGGAAGGGGGAAAACGGGGAAGGAAGGGGTTGGGACACATGTGTAGGAGTAGCAGCAAGTAATGGAGGGGAATTATCTCACCTAATCACAAATTGCTTTGTTTTGAATGTCACTGGGGTGTTTTCAAATTTTTGTTTAGGTCTCGGACCTTCAGAGTCTGGCCTCATTGGCCCAGTAGAACCTCTTAAGAGTCTGGCCGCAGTCCCTAGGTTAATAATATTTATTAAGTATTGCTAAATAGTCATATAACTTTGAAATGCACCCAGAGATATATTGTACTTTAAGTAGGATTGGTTACTCTTTTTGTATTATGCTAGCATATGCGGGAAGTGTTAATGCTACTATTACCGATTGCCCTAATATGTAACCGAATTACAGAAATATAATGTAATCATCTAATTGAAAGGTTAATACTGTGCCTTCCAAATAATTACCTTGGTGTTCATGCTTCTTTCACTCTTCTCTCCGTGTCCTGCTTGGCCTTCCTTCCTCCATTCACTTCCGATTTGCAATCTCTTTTAATCCTTTCAATCAGAAGACTATTTCTATATTTTATCATTGCCATTGAGGAGTATGTGTGGAGTTACTCGTAGAGACAGATTGAGGAATGAAGAGATACGTAGGAGAGTGGGGCAGCAGGAACATTTGTCAGCCAGAGTGGACAGAAGGGTGCTGAGCTGGTATGATCATGTTGAACGAATGGGAGATGAAAGGCTTACAAAGAGAATATGTGAGTCAGGTACAAGGGGAGATAGAAGGGCAGGAAGACCCCCATTGAGATGGAGAGACTGTGTAAGAAAGGCTTTGGATGATAGAGGAATGACTATAGATCAGGCAGGGGAAGTGGTGGTGGACAGGAGTGAATGGAGAATGCTTGTGAATAGGTGAGTGAACACGTGGTCATTTGGAGTAAGGGGTCGGGCGCAAGTTGGACTAGATAATAGTCCATCAGGCGCCTGGCCCGGGGAGACGATTAATATGAAGGGTGTGCCTGGAAGTGTGGTGGGAGGGCTTGTGGCTTTGGCTCCGCTGCATGTCTGCCTGCCGAGATCGGAACCTCTCCGGGTGGTCAGGGGCCGGGGGAGTGCTGGAGCGACCTTGGTAACCCGGGTCTCTGGGTCTTCTCCTAGGTGACCTGGATGTGTGAGAGTTTGTGTTTTTTATCTGTGTTTATTTTTTGTTTTATGTTGTTTTTGTGTTTTCCCTGTTCTTGCTCTGTCTTGAGTCGGCTACCCCCAAAATGGGGATTGGGCCTGAGCATATAGATAGATAGATAGATAGATCATTGCCATACACAGAGGTTTGATTTATTTTAAAAAGAAACTTTAGGAACGAAATGGTTGACGCAAATGTAAATTAACCCTCTAACTCTGACAGGTCCTGCCTAAGTTTTATCGTCTTATGACGATATTAATATTGTCTTGATTAGTGTAATGGTAAGAAAAAGAGGTGTTTGTGAGAGCTAGCTGGATTACACTCTGTGTAGGTGAGATGCAAAAAAAATCAGTAAGGGAACCAGACAAATGAAACAGGAGTTCCATCAACTTCTTATCACATGTCTACGAGGCCTCCCCTGTGTACTGCCCTGCTCGATTGGTGCCTAAAATCTCCCCAGTCCAAATATATACAGTATATATATGGTATACTAATATATATATCATAGACTATAGTAGATCTGGACTTGTACCTAAAATGGAACTTTGCAGTAAGGGACCCAAAATCGGAGAACGAACCCCCAAGTTCGAACCTCGAAACTGCGAAAATATCAAATGTTCGTGCGTTCTCAATTCAAAACATAAGTATAATCAAATTCATATGTGAGCTAGAAAAGGAAAACATGTTATCATTTCTGGACGTAAATATCCGCCACTCGCAAGATAACTTTGTGACATCTTTATACAGAAAACTACATACACTGGCTTGTATATGACATTTTCACCGTCCATTCCAATTTGTTATTAACGTAACTTAGTTTGTGCTCTCACACACAAAGCATATATGATTTGTTCCTCTTACTTTAATATTGATATTGAACTTATATACCTCAGATAATTATTGTTTAATAGCGGCTTCTCTAAAAACTTTACAGATACCTATATAGGTAAAACCCTCAACATTTTGTTTGCATCAGTAAAAACTCGCATATCCACTGTTCCTAAAAACATCTTACAGTATATTACCTAATTTCGTACACTCACTCTCAAGAAAATGCTTTAAATGCTTCTCAACGAGATTATCCCACAAGTTTCACTAAAGGTTGCCTTTAGATCACACAGGACTATTCAAAACTTCTTCAAATATAAATCCATAAATCCACTACACTTACAACCATCAGTTGTATATCTATTTACGTGTGCTAGCTGGAGGGCAGCATATATAGGTAAAACAAAAAGTCATCTCAAAACACGTATCTATGAGCCCTCATATAGGTCACTCAGTTCGAACACGACAATTAATTACGAATCCCTCGCACTGCTATACGTAACCATTCACAACAACACGATCATCCATTCACACAGTCAGACTTCTCAGTTCTCGGTGGTAGCAGCAACGAGTTATAGACCTTCCAATCATGGAGGCCCTACACCAGTATACTGTAGAGGTAACCCAGATATCAGTGACACGCGGCTTCCTGTGATCTGTTTCACTTCTCCCGTTAAGTACCCGTATTTCCCTTTCCATATTACGTATTATATTTTGTTCTGATTTAGGAATTATGTTCTATATCATTTGTATGTGAATAGCTAGTAAATGTAATTTTTCTATTAGCTATATTTAAATAGTCTAAAGATTAATAAATAACCTTTGAATATCAAAAGTTTTGTCTAGTGAAGTTTTAAATTAATAATCTAGGACACATGAATGCTAGCAAAGAATATTATTTTAGGACAATTAGCATATCGTGATTTTAATATTTAACCGAATAATCATCGCAATACTTTTGTAAGACTTAATTACTTTAGGTTTATAAGCGTATGTATTTTCGTAAATTATCACATATTTTAACTTAATACATTTACTTTGAATTAAGTTGTGTTTATATGTAAATATGGTAAAAATTTCTCTATGTTCCCGTTTTCCTATCCTCAAGTAACTTATTAAGAACTGGTCAGGGGACTGGTTATAACTTGTAGGATATTTAATTGAAGTGCGGAAATCAGTATTTACTGAGAAATAAGTCTTAAAATGCCCCCCTCCCCCCCCCCCCCCCACCCCCCCCCCCCCCCCTCCCCCCCCCCTAAAATTCGTTTTTTTTTTTTTTTTTTTTTTTTTTAATGGACTTAGATGCGGAAAAATAGATAAATAATAAATAACCTAACCTAACTTAACCTAACCCTGGATGACCCAAAGAAAAGGTCGAGTCTGGTAAAACAGCGCATTTTTAAGCCTGTTATTTCTCAGTAAATACTGATTTCCGCACTGCAATTAAACATCCTACAAGTTATAACCAGCCCCTGACCAGTTCTTAATAGGTTACTTGAGGATATTATAACGGGAACATTGCAAAACATTTATCTAGTTCCGAAACTTTAGCCAATGAATACCCTACCTTTTCAATGTTTGTGATCTCCCTGGTGATCCTGTTCCTCCTTCAGACAAAGGTCTGGAGTTCTCGAAAAGGGGCTCCAGTCCTAACGCGCTTGTTGACTTACAGTGTGCTGGCATAATAATTCAGATGGGTTGATAGTCTCTGAAGTTCTATTTTAACTATCTCCTTCAGTAGTTTTGGTAGCTCAGTTTCCCAGTGAGTAGTAAGTTCAGTCTATGTGACTATTGTTGTCACGATTTTTGTTTCAATATTTGAAGACAAATATGGAATATATATGCTCTAAAGATCATATGAAAATGTGTTTTAACCCTCGACAAAACCTAATAAAAATATATGGTCAATATACAGGAGACGCAACAATATAGGTAGCAAATTTATAATGGTAGCTTTGGGTTCCTATCATCATATGCTTCATTTCTATATACAGTACTTTTTATCCCCGGGAAAAAAATAAAAATAAAAAATCTTGGGATTTTTCATTTTTTCTCTTGGGATATTTTTTTTGTGGTCATTAACCTAACCAAAAAACCTAACCTAACCTAACCTAATTGCCCCCAAATACATTTAGGTTACGTTAGGTTAGGTTTTTGGTTAGGTTAATAAAAACAAAGGTTAATATACAGGAGACGCAACAACGTGTTTTTCAGGTATTTTTTTGTTTTTGGTATTTTGATTTTGTTTTTGGTGTCTTAGTGGAATCTAGTGATGAAATTGAATGGGAATTAAGCATTTACCCATTATCCATCAATCTAAAGACACGCCCTCCGATAGTGGGGAGGGCTATGAAGATCAGGGAAATTGAGGGGTAAAAAGCGTATAGAACACGGTAATACACATTTGTAACCAAAATTTGGCTCGGGTTTTGTCAATTTCCAGACCCATAAAACCCGACGGTTTAATTCTAGTTTCGCTTTCACAGCATACTCATAAATTTCTATGGCTACTTTAGAGTTGTCATATACCATACTTAATTCCTATATATGCCCAAAGCGGCGGAAATGCATTATAAGGAATTATACCTATTGTAAAAAAAAAAAAAAAAAAATCCCCATATGCGGCACCATAGCTATTACATAATACTAGGTTAGGTTAGGTAAGGTTTTGACTAATGTCGTTAATGTAGTTTATTATCATTATATTACGTCTCTTACCCAGCAAATTCAGCAATTTCCCTGATCTTCATAGTTGGTCGGGAAGCTATGCCTTTACAACGGCGCCTCCCTTTTGTCGCTGTGTACGTGAAACTAGAATTTTACCAACCCGACTTTTTGAAAACCCGAGCCAAGTTTTGACGAAACTTGGCTCGGATTTAACAAATTTAAAAATGAAAATAACACAATAACCTTATTAACATGTTGGCTCGGGTTTTGTAAATTACCATACCCATATAACCCGACATTTCGAAAACACGAGCCAAGTTTTGACGAAACTTGGCTTGGATTGTACTAATGTTCATGTTAAAATTACACAGTAACCCTAATAAAATCTTTGTTTGGGTTTTCATAGGGTTAACATTAGCCTAACCTAACAACCTTACCTAACCTAACCTAGTAAGAATGGGGTTAACATTAGCCTAACCTAACAACCTTACCTGACCTAACCTAGTAAGAATGGGGTTAACATTAGCCTAACCTAACAACCTTACCTAACCTAACCTAGTAAGAATCCCGTTAACATTAGCCTAACCTAACAACCTTACCTAACCTAACCTAGTAAGAATAGGGTTAACATTAGCCTAACCTAACAACCTTACCTAACCTAACCTAGTAAGAATGGGATTAACATTAGCCTAACCTAACAACCCAACCTAACCTAACCTAGTAAGAATGGGGTTAACATTAGCCTAGCCTAACCTAACAACCTTACCTAACCTAACCTAGTAAGAATGGGGTTAACATTAGCCTAACCTAACAACCCAACCTAACCTAACCTAGTAAGAATGGGGTTAACATTAGCCTAACCTATCAACCTTACCTAACCTAACCTAGTAAGAATGGGGTTAACATTAGCCTAACCTAACAACCTTACCTAACCTAACCTAGTAAGAATGGGGTTAACATTAGCCTAACCTAACAACCTTACCTAACCTAACCTAGTATTATTGGTGGGGGCTGCCGCCCCCACACCCCCGCTGGTTGGGTACTGGCTGAAAAACTTATTGTTTTACAGCAGGCCTATGTATTTTATTTTATTTTTGTTCTCCTTTATAATACATTTCAGCTCTTAATGACATATATAGCAATGATGTATAGCCTATGCTCTACCGGACCTATTAGGCCTAAAAAGATCGATGGGCTAACTGTCGGTCCAAAACATCAGTATAACCAACTAGCCCTTGCATGCCAGTTTAATCCTATGCGAAAAAATCTTTTACTTTATGTTACTTTGCGATCACCCATTAAGATTCCCGAGCTAGCTGTGGTCCGACTCCTTTATGTTGTCCCAACCAACCAACTAACCTTAATGAACAGAGGAGGTACTGGGCTGCCTGGCTGGCCGCTGGAGGCTCGATCACCACTCATCTTGGTCAACAGCTGGTGGATTTTTGTTTCGAATTTTTTCATGTAAAACAAGTGTATGTGCATTTCAAAACCAGCTGTCCTCGTCAGCTGTATTTTGGAACACTGGTTATTGCACTTTGGACAGTTTACACTTATTGGAAGGCAAAAAGGTCTTAAGCAGCCTCAGTGTTTTTAAAGATGGTGGAAAAAGCTTTGATCGGCTCATACCCTCTACACAAGCTGGCCAGAGTCAAACTGACAGCTTATATCCCAGGCCACCTGTTTTCCAAATCATGACATCACCTGATTGGTCGATAGACATCACGTGTCAGTGAACTCGAGTACTCTTGGCATGAATTAGGTAGGGTGATTACTTTGGCCACGACGCCACTAGTATAGTTCATTGCATTCGCCACCAGATGTCTCAGTTGTTGACTGACAGTCATGCAAAAGAGGTCTCCCAGAAGAAGACGAAAAAGAAGAAGTGTAAAGAAACCCTTAAAACGTAAATATCCATATAATATGTATTATGTTAGTTTCCTGGGAATGACACCTACATCAAAAATTTGGAGACAAATCGCTTAATCACATGCTATTGAGCTTAATGTTTTACCAATATTGTAGTGCCTCCTGTATATTGACCAAAACAAAGAAATCCAAGAAAAAAATGAAAAATCCCAAGATTTTTTTTTTCCCGGGGATAAAAAGTATATAGAAATGAAGCATATGATGATAGGAACCCAAAACTACCTTTAGAAATTTCCTACCTATATTGTTGCGTCTCCTGTATATTGACCAAAAATATGGTACTAAATTTTTGGGTCAATATTTACGAGTCGCACCACAGCTGGGATCTCATTTCTAATGGTAGTTTTGGGTTTCTATCATTCTATGCTTCATTGCTATATACTGTTTATCCACAGGAAACTATTTTTTTTTTCTCGGCTTAATTCTTTTTTTTTAGCATTAACCTAACCAAAAAATCTAACCTAACCTAACCTAACCTAACCTAATAGCCCCCAAATACATTTAGGTTAGGTTAGGTTAGGTTTTTTTGGTTAGGTTAATGCAAACAAAAAATAAAAAATAAATAAAAAAAAAGCAAATATATATAGGCTATATATATTTTCCAGTGAAAACAAAGTATATAGCAATGAAGCATAGAATGATAGGAACCCAAAACTACCATTAGAAATGAGATCCCAGCTGTGGTGCGACTCGTAAATATTGACCAATTTTTGTTTTCGTAACATGGTTGCCAAAATCTTTTCTATAGACGGCACTGATTCGTATACTCGACATTTTTCCTCGTATCCCAAGGTCTGTCCACCACCTTTTTAGTCAACACTACCCTCATCTGCCTATCTCTGTCGAAACTTTTAATTAATGGCGAGGGTTACTGTTCTATCCCATGTACTAGGGACATCTGCTACGTATTAGGTGAGAGTTCGTTTTGTATCCCAGGTAGGCCTACTAGGGACATATACTAAGTGTTAGGTGAGGGTTCGTTTTGTATCCCGGTACTAGGGACATATACTAAGTGTTAGGTGAGGGTTCGTTTTGTATCACGGTACTAGGGACATATACTAAGTGTTAGGTGAGGGTTCGTTTTGTATCCCGGTACTAGGGACATATACTAAGTGTTAGGTGAGGGTTCGTTTTGTATCCCGGTACTAGGGACATATACTAAGTGTTAGGTGAGGGTTCGTTTTGTATCCCGGTACTAGGGACATATACCAAGTGTTAGGTGAGGGTTCGTTTTGTATCCCGGTACTAGGGACATATACTAAGTGTTAGGTGAGGGTTCGTTTTGTATCCCGGTATTAGGGACATATACTAAGTGTTAGGAGAGGGTTCGTTTTGTATCCCGGTACTAGGGACATATACTAAGTGTTAGGTGAGGGTTCGTTTTGTATCCCGGTATTAGGGACATATACTAAGTGTTAGGTGAGGGTTCGTTTTGTATCCCGGTACTAGGGACATATACTAAGTGTTAGGTGAGGGTTCGTTTTGTATCCCGGTACTAGGGACATATACTAAGTGTTAGGTGAGGGTTCGTTTTGTATCCCGGTACTAGGGACATATACCAAGTGGTAGGTGAGGGTTCGTTTTGTATCCCGGTATTAGGGACATATACTAAGTGTTAGGTGAGGGTTCGTTTTGTATCCCGGTACTAGGGACATATACTAAGTGTTAGGTGAGGGTTCGTTTTGTATCCCGGTATTAGGGACATATACTAAGTGTTAGGTGAGGGTTCGTTTTGTATCCCGGTATTAGGGACATATACCAAGTGTTAGGTGAGGGTTCGTTTTGTATCCCGGTATTAGGGACATATACTAAGTGTTAGGTGAGGGTTCGTTTTGTATCCCCCGGTATAGGGACATATACCAAGTGTTAGGTGAGGGTTCGTTTTGTATCCCGGTATTAGGGACATATACCAAGTGTTAGGTGAGGGTTCGTTTTGTATCCCGGTATTAGGGACATATACTAAGTGTTAGGTGAGGGTTTGTTTTGTATCCCGGTATTAGGGACATATACCAAGTGTTAGGTGAGGGTTCGTTTTGTATCCCGGTATTAGGGACATATACCAAGTGCTAGGTGAGGGTTCGTTTTGTATCCCGGTATTAGGGACATATACCAAGTGTTAGGTGAGGGTTCGTTTTGTATCCCGGTATTAGGGACATATACTAAGTGTTAGGTGAGGGTTCGTTTTGTATCCCGGTATTAGGGACATATTATACTAAGTGTTAGGTGAGGGTTCGTTTTGTATCCCCGGTATTAGGGACATATACCAAGTGTTAGGTGAGGGTTCGTTTTGTATCCCGGTATTAGGGACATATTATACTAAGTGTTAGGTGAGGGTTCGTTTTGTATCCCGGTATTAGGGACATATACCAAGTGTTAGGTGAGGGTTCGTTTTGTATCCCGGTATTAGGGACATATTATACTAAGTGTTAGGTGAGGGTTCGTTTTGTATCCCGGTATTAGGGACATATTATACTAAGTGTTAGGTGAGGGTTCGTTTTGTATCCCGGATACTAGGGACATATACTAAGTGTTAGCTAAGGGTTCGTTTTGTATCCCGGTACTAGGGACATATACTAGGTGTTCGGTGAGGGTTAGTTTTGTATCCCAGGTACTAGAGACATATAATAGGTGTTAGGTGAGGATTCGTTTTGTACCTCACGTACTAGGTACTAGGGACATATACTAGGTGTTAGGTGAGGGTTTGTTTTGTACCCCGCGTACTGGGTACTAGAGACATATACTAGATGTTAGGTGAGGGTTAGTTTTGTGTCCCGCGTACTGGGTACTAGAGACATATAATAGGTGTTAGGTGAGGATTCGTTTTGTACCTCACGTACTAGGTACTAGGGACATATACTAGGTGTTAGGTGAGGGTTTGTTTTGTACCCCGCGTACTGGGTACTAGAGACATATACTAGATGTTAGGTGAGGGTTAGTTTTGTATCCCGCGTACTGGGTACTAGGGGCATATACTAGGTGTTAGGTGAGTTTTTTTTTTTTTGTATCCCAGGTACTAGGGACATAATATTATATACTAGGGGTTAGGTGAGGGTTCGTTTTGTATCCCAGGTACTAGGGACATAATATACAGTACTAGGTGTTAGGTGAGGGTTCTTTTTGTATCCCGGTACTAGGGACATATACTATGTGTTAGGTGAGGGTTCTTTTTTAATCCCGGTACTAGGGACATATACTATGTGTTAGATGAGGGTTCGTTTTGTATCCCGGGTACTAGGGACACATACTAGGTGTTAGGTAAGGGTTCTTTGGGAAGGATGTAGTTACCGGGTGTACCACTACCGACATACAACATAAATCATCTATAAATACTTATAATAAAATAAATACTTATTAATCTATAATACTAGGTTAGGTTAGGTTAGGTTGTTTGGTTAGGGTAATGTATTTTTGTGTCCAAAGGCATTCCAATAGACGGGAACATGATGGTGAGCGTCCGCGTAGTGTACACAAGACGGGCGGTACACCCGGTAACTACATTCTTGCCGGTTCTTTTTGTATCCCGGGTACTAGGGACATATACTAAGCGTTAGGTGAGGGTTCGTTTTGTATCTCACGTACTGGGTTACTAGGGACATATACTAGGTGTTAGGTGAGGGTTCGTTTTGTATCCCACGTACTGGGTACTAGGGACATATAATAGATGTTAGGCGAGGGTTAGTTTTGTATCACACGTACTGGGTACTAGGGACATATACTAGGTGTTAGGTAATGGTTAGTTTTGTATCCCACGTACTGGGTCTAGGTTAGGTTAGGTTAGGTTCTTTGGTTAAGTTAATGACAAGGGATCAGGTGGTAGGTATGGAATAAACTAAATACTAGGATCACTTATTACCTGGTATACCTACCACAGTGTACAGTTGGTCGGTCCGCAGCGTACTTGTTATTTGCCTCCCCTTCTGGCAATATATATGATGATAACAGTAAGTCATAGGGGAGATGAGAGGGGGGCTTTCACAGCTTTCAAAATAGACAAGAACGTGGGCGATACGCCCGAATACTACATGGGCGGCGGCCGGACCGTCAGGCTGCCCAACCGCCATGGGACCGGTAAAGGTTTGTGTTGTATCCCACGTACTAGGTACTACGGACACATTGTAGGTGTTAGGCGAGGGTTAGTCTTGTATCCAATGAACTAGGTCTATGTTACTGGATATTTACGATTCTAATAACTGCTACGTATTCGATAAATCGGGTTATTTGGGTTTGCATTTTGGGAAAATGAGCCGATTTCCGAAATTTTATAGTCTTTTTCTACTCTTAAAACTCCCAAATCTGAGGGTTTTAGGGGTTTGCAATTTCGGGAAACCTGAGCCAAATTTCTAAATTAGGTTACTGTATTTTTTTACCCTACAAACTTGCAAAATCCAAGCCAACTTTTGTCAAAACTTGGCTCGGGTTTTCAAAACCTTGGGTTTTATGCCTTTAAAAAACCTTAAAAGCCGAGCCAAGTTTTGCTAAATTACGCTATTATCACCGTTTTACGCATTTAACCCCTCATTTTCGCTGTTCTTCATAACTCTCCCCACTATCGAGCGGCGTGTCTTAAGATAAGTACAGTATAATGGGGAAAGCGTTTTTTCCGAGGCTAGTAATTAATTCCAAATCCTATATATGAAAGTTAACCCATGGAATCCGGGTGGCCTCATATGAGGCAAAATCAAAATCAAAGGGTTTAAATTGCGTGGGCGGATTTTTGTTTGTGCGTGGGCTACCGCAGGGCCACCAAGCACAAACTAACAGGCAGCATCAGTTCTCTTCGCGCATCCAAGATGGATGGTGGTATTCCAAACAAAATCGCTGTGTCCGAATCGACGCCCGCCGCCGCGTCCCGTACTCCTAACAAAAGCAAGGCTAAAACGACCAAGAAAACAGTGCTAAGTCCCGGTGGTGTTGCACACAATCTGGAAGAGCTAAGTGAATATAGTGAACTGAGTGAACTTGGGAGTGACTTTGACGATGAACAAGTGGTTAGTGAAGATGAGGGTGAAGTGGAGGATGGATTAGAGTTTCTGGGCTTTATTAGTACCAATGAGGACGATCATGACGAGGATAATGACGATGGTGAATGCGGTGCTCATGAATATAGTGAACTTGGGAGTGACTTTGACGATGAAGAAGTGGTTAGTGAAGATGCGGGTGACCCCGGCGTCGGCTGTCGGCACGCCTTCTCCAGCCAGTAACAATATAACAATATAACAATATGGGCAAGTGAAAGAAACACAAAAATATGTAATAATAACTAACTTTTATTGAAATAATTACAAGTGTAAATTACGCTACCGTACGGTACCGTACGCTTGCCTAGCCTAGCCTAGCGTAGCCTAGCCTAGTAAGTGAAAGTGACACACAAATGTATAACAAGTAATATTAACTCAATAATAACAGTGAGAGTGACAATAATTCATAACAAGAAGAGTAATAAGATTGAAAGTGACACAATAATATCCAATAACAGTGAAAGTGCCGAAAATATGTTATAAAAAGGTTCACATAACTCAATAATGGTTGTAAAAGTAATAAATGACACAATAACTATGACATTATCTCTATAGAAACATAATATCGTCTACCGGTACCAAAGCCACCGAAGCAACGAGTGACTTAGTGCATGCTAGCCAGGGTCGTGGCGAAGCGTTCGGACGCAGGCAAAAATACGCGGAAAAACACCTCCATTCCTATCATCATATCTCGGCAACCACTTGTCGTAGCGATGTCGACTCAACGCCAGTCTACAGACGAAGGTTGGTTCTACACTATACAATTGAGTTGACTGCTCTAGGTGGTCGCAATCAGTAGATATCGATTTATGAAGATAGCCATTTTTCAGAAATACCCCCGGACACTGCGATTGGCCTCATATGAGGGCCCCCGGATCCGGAGGGTAAACAGAGAAAAATTTAAAAAAAAACATGGGAAAATTAGTGACATTAATATCACAATTTGCTGTAAGTTCCTCAAAGTAGGAGTTTGGGGCACCAAAGATGTGACTCTCGATGGGGGATCTCGGCTCCTGTAGTTCTGGGCATTCAGGTATAGGGGGCAGGTGCAACAGTGGTTTCGGTAGATTCGAGGGTAGTCTATTTTCGTCTTTAGTGTCTGATTACAAATCTTCTCTTTCATAAGGGCCTCCTTCAGAGCTGCCGTCCACTGGCAACACTCTACCGCAGTATGCTTTGAGTACTTCAAGAGAGGAGGAGGTTTTTGGTTGCTTGGGCTGTAGAGGTAGGAGGGAAGCAGAGTACTTGTGAACAGCGACTGTGTACTGAGATTTTTCTAGGAAGGAGAGGGAATAAATAGAGGGTTTGGTCAGGAAGTAAAGTAGGAAAATATGAAATATAGTAGAAGAGAAAAAGATGGTGGGCCTTGCTGTGTTTATTTAGGTTTTTACATAGTTCTTCTGCCTTAGGCAGGTGAAGCTAAGCTAGTTAAGTTTTTCTTAAAATATATGAGTACATAGTATACTTCGAATTAATTTAGGTTTAGGTGAACATAATCTTACTACTTGTAACATGATCATTAACATTGTATTAGGTTTACGGTTTTATTAACTTAAAATTTTAAGTGTAAAGTGGAACTGGTTCATTTCTTTCTATAGCACTTATAGGCTGCTAGGAAAGTTCCTATTGAAATTGTTTATATGTTGGTGTCTTTCTCTAAAATCATTGTATAAGTTTTCATTTATTAATTCAATTCTTTCCCAGATTTGTTTCGCTCTATGATACAGTTTAACATTTAATGGGCTTATTTTTACCATATGGTGTAAGTCTTGAGTTGTATGTATATAAGGGTATCTTGTATTGGTTGCAAATCTGAGTGCTTTGTTTTGTACTCTAATTTTAGCATTTGTGATTTGCTGAGAGCAAGAGTAGGTATTGGAGGGTATTCAAGGATTGGGAGGACTAGGGCTTTTACTAAAATTATATCTTAATAGGTGTACTGAGATTTCTAAAACTGAAGAGTTTGCTTAGGGCATGGATTGCTCTTCCTTTCCTCTCACTTACGTTAGTAATGTAGCTCGTACTTGAAATTGTTAATCCAAGGGCTTTTCCATTTGGTTGGAAATTTACTAGGTTTTCGTTTATTATTAAGTCTTCATTTTTTTTGGAGCTTATTGGAATGACTGTGAACTTGTTAACATTAGTTTAAATCCGCCATTTTTTTTTTTTTTTTCATATGAATTAATTATTTCATCTTCTTGTTTTTTTCTGGCATTCATAATATTCTTAGATCTTCCCTGATAATGAATGATCTGGGTGACATCATCAGCATAGCTGATGTTTAATCCTGTGAAAGAATTAGGTGTATCACTGGTGTATATTATGAAAAGAGTGGGAGACAAGTTGCTGCCCTGAGGTACTCCACAACTTATTCGAAAGTATCCACCAAGGTAAGAGTTTATTTTTATTCTGGCTTCTCTGTCATCAAGAAAGTCGCATAGGAGTTTTTCTATAATGATAGGTAAGTTCAGGTGTAGAATATTGTACTTTAGTCCTTGGTGCCATACTTTGTCAAAAGCTTTAGTAATAGTAGGGTCATTTGCTTGGAATCCGTGACCATTTTGTTCCTACCTTTTTCTCTCGATGGATTTGACAACCTGAACCATTTTAAAGGAAAATTAGCTCCTATGCCCCTCTGAAAAATGACGGCTAACTCTGCTAGAGCCCAATATTCAAAATGGCCGCCAACGCCATCTTGAAAAACATGAAATGTAATATCTCTGGCATCAGATGAGCTACAAGGACGAATGAGGTGTCCTTTTTCACTAATTCTGGCATTACAAATCCACTGGAATGGTTATTGTATTGTATTGTATTGTATTGTATATTGTATTGTTATTGTATTGTATTATACTAATTGTACATACTAATCTGCCACTTCACTGTCACTACATGATTCACTGTATGAGCCACTATCAGAATCACTGTCCTCACTTTCGCTGCTATCATCACTGTTGTTCTCTGCCTGCGGATTTGTAGGTAGTGGTATGGATGGGGGAAGTGGGGGCTGGGTTGAACGGACAGGCAGACATAGGCCATTTACAAGATGCCATCCATGGCCGATCGGTGAGGGGTGACTTTGGAGCTGGTAATGCTTTTGTAAATATGCAAGATAGTTTGCACGCTCCAAGTGTGGACGGAGACTGTCCAAGTCAGGCACAAGTCGGATAGTGCTTTTTTTCTTCTGAGCTCTCCACTTCACGGCCCTCGCATCTCCCAGGGTCTTGCTTTTGGTATCACCATAGACATATCGAATGACAAACCGCTCCAAATCACTGATGACCTGTTCTGTGACTAGGAGCTGTGTACCACATGCTGCTAGCAGGTTGTGTGCCTCTTTAGACTTCTCCAGACGATCTGCGATGAGCTTCTTGCTTGCTCCATAGAAGCCAGAGTTGTGGTCACACCCAGTGAGGACATGAAGTGGTATGATGGATGCAGCCATTGCCTCACTGCACAAACATCGGGCATCGATAAGCTGACGTTTGCGTTTCACACACAGGATTCCTGTTGTCTTCTGAGCAACATATGCCGCTTGCACGTAGTTATCTGTGTCCTCTGTGTCAAGAACGACAGCTGCTGTGTAGCTGTCTGACCGGAGCACACTATATATGGTGAGCATTGCCGTATCTGCCTCTGCATGGGAGCATGTGAGCTCTGGCACAAGCTTGCCTGTGGTGAGATTCTTTGCAGTGCTGCCAACTACACAGTAGATGATCTCGGTGCTAGTTGTTGCTGCTGTTCTCTGGAATTCCGTTTGAAGAAATGCCTGAAGGCGGATTTTGTTCTCAGGTTTACCCAGGAGAGCATGGAAAACTTTACTAGAAGGAAATTTATCTTCTGTCTTCATGAAGACATTGCTGATTGGCAGGTTTTTTTGGCGCAGTATTCTCTCACTGTCCTTGATCGTGTAATTCTGGTCATATGAATCATTGACGCATATGATGCGCTCAGCATGCTTGTGTCTCGTTAGAACGAACCAGACTTCAGCTTAGAGCCCTTATTCATTGTTGACTCTATCCATATGTCGAGGGCGACACACGAATATGGTTTTCCTGTCATTGACTGTGCAAACATACCACTCTCCATAAATGCAGCCTGATCGACAGCAAGGGTATCAAGCACTGCGGTGAAATCGGGGAGATGCCGACCATACTTGTCATTATCATAGATTTGCATCAAAGGAAGCATGAGCTTGAGTGAGGACTTGAACTCAGTCCAGTTGCTTGTTCTGATTGCATGGATATTTTGAGTTAGAACCTCAACCATTTCCATGAATGACATCCAGTATTCTGCTTGTGGGGCACCCTCAAAGTCCTTGAAGAGAGCATCAACGAGGTCCTTCAGCTCAGCATTTCTCTCTAGCTCTGCATGTTCATCTGCAAGTTCCTGTGCATCAATCGGATGTCGAAGCTTGGCAAGGGATGCCTTTACTTCTTCAGATAGAGGGGAATCTTCCAAACGTGTGTCTATGACATGGTGGACCAGAGTTTCGTAGAATAGTCGCAAGCAGCGAACCCCACGCTTAACATGTTTTCCACGAAGGGCCTGATCAACAGACCCGTCTGCTATAACACCAGCTGCCATCAACACATCTGAGATGCCAGATCCCTTAAACCTCTTGTATATAGTGTAGATGAACGACATTTGGATGTGGAAGGGTGCCATGAATGGTAAGATTTTGCTGAACAGCTCCGCATTCTCACTTTTCAACTCTAGCATGAGCACGTAGACAGGATGATCACCAACAATTATTGCAAAAGGCATCTTTTTTTCTTTGATTGATTTTGCAAGCTTACACATCACATCATTGAGAATTGTCTTACTGGGGGGGTTGGGATAGGTCATGTGGTATATTGCTCGACTCTTCTCATCTACATTTGACATGCTGGCGTGAAACCCTGAAAACCCAGGCACAGTCTGTTCTTCTGGCTTAGGTCTCGTTCGGTCATCTTGCGCCCTGGCCAATGCACGGATCACACCACGAATTCTTTGCACCGATGTGTCAGGAGGAGGAGTACTTTGATCAGCTGGTGGCTTCCTGAGAGGTGGTTCCCCACGCTTCGCTGTCTTGTATGGGTTGACTTTTTGCATTTCACTTCCGAGCTCTTTGAGAGTTGTCGAGAGGTTTGATGCAAAGTTGGCACCGGGAACTGGTCTATCCTCGTGATTCTCGGAAGGAAGTTCTGTATCAAATTATTCTGGCTGTACAAACATGACATTAGTGCGGTGTGACTGGCCAGCACCGGTCAGTGTGTCGCTCTTGAAGTCATTGTTGTCGACTAGGCCTATAGCGATAGCAGGCTTACCCTCAGCTAGTTCGAAGGGGCAATCAGATGAGCACTTGAGGTCATTGACCACCCAAAAATCTCGCAGCATAAGTACGTCATTGTAACTGATCCCAGTCCATCTTTGTGCATTATGTCGACTATCTCCCTACTCTTGGTCAGTCCATGTAGCAAGACAGAGAGATTTATCTCAAATGCAGTGCGTTTTCCAGTGATGTAGCTTGTGAGGATAGATGCAATCGATCGGACGGATGGACTGTCATCAATTGCAGACTTATTTGGGTGTTTCAGCCATGTGAGCAGCTTCAGCAGGAGCTCACTGAGGTCTTCTTCTCTCTCCAACTCGTGTATATATGGGAGCCAGGGAATAGTATTTGTCCTGATGACTTGCTCTTTGAGTCGTGCCGCAACATTCATCACCAACTGATCATTGCTGACACCCAATGAAGATATTGCCGCCTCGATGTATGTACCTGCTGCTGTTGTATCATATACCAGTTCACTCACATTCTTTTGAATATGTTACATGAAATCCGATGTCTTCCCCAAATTCATTGACGAGAATTTCCTTTAAGTAGCTGGATTTTACTACTGAGTTATGTCCGTGATTTGAGATAATGCGCTTATAGTCCTGCAGCAGGCCTTGCAGTGTGCGAATTTCATGGTCTTTGAAGATGACTTGACGAATATGATGAAAGAAGAGAGCTTGGGCCTCTCGGAGGTTTACACGCTGCAGATGTTGAGTGCTTTCATCTGAGGCTTGTGGTCACTTACATATTTGCGCCAGCACGCACGATGGTAGCGGATTTCCAACCCAAATGCTGTTTGACTATCTGGGATGGATGCAATCAGAGTGTCAAGTCTCAATCTCATGACCTCATCTTCCAGACGGACAGTATGTAACTTGAATTTAGTCCAGGCATCTACTGTTGATAGGAGTAAAATCGGCTTGTCACGATCACTACTCTTGTATGCCCCTTTCATGCACCACACACATAGTCTTATCGTGAAGGACACCCATACTGGAGCGGCGCCTTTTAGGTGCACTGGCCTCTGGGGAAGGGTCTTGTTGATCTGATGCTTCATCTCTTTCAAGACGTTCCTCGGATTTGTGTTTGCGTTTTTCGGCTTGAGAGAGCTTGCGCTTGCTGGATAATGATGCGTAACAAGTGCTATGCATGTGGTGACCCTTTGGTCCCTTCTCCCAATCCACATTTTCATGTATATGTTGAAACTTATCAAGTTCTTTCCATTGTAAAGACTTTTCCCGGATGGATTCCCACTTCTCAGGTGTAATGTTTTCCAAACGATCATCTGCGGTACATCGCTTACCACAGAGTAAAATGTACTCATATTCATTTAATGTCTTGTCTGGTAACTCTTCACTCTCTCTTCTATTATCCATTATTTCGGTCACTTCACAAGTCGGCGATTTTCATCAGATGGGCATGCGATCCATCTGAAACAGTAAAAAAGTAATATTAGATATACACCGCAGGCAGAGAACAACAGTGATGATAGCGAAAGTGAGGACAGTGATTCTGATAGTGGCTCATACAGTGAATCATGTAGTGACAGTGAAGTGGCAGATTAGTATGTACAATTAGTATAATACAATACAATAACAATACAATATACAATACAATACAATACAATAACCATTCCAGTGGATTTGTAATGCCAGAATTAGTGAAAAAGGACACCTCATTCGTCCTTGTAGCTCATCTGATGCCAGAGATATTACATTTCATGTTTTTCAAGATGGCGTTGGCGGCCATTTTGAATATTGGGCTCTAGCAGAGTTAGCCGTCATTTTTCAGAGGGGCATAGGAGCTAATTTTCCTTTAAAATGGTTCAGGTTGTCAAATCCATCGAGAGAAAAAGGTAGGAACAAAATGGATTCCAAGCAAATGACCCTACTATAATGTCTCTCAGGACTACGTGGCATTGTCCTCCGTCAGCTTTGCGTAAGGCAATTTCTTCTGTTATTACGGCAAGTGCGTGTGTGGTGCCTCTGTGTTGTCTGAAACTGTATTGTTCATTGTTATGCTTGTCGTTTTTTCAAGATGTTCTTAATCTTGTGTTTATAATTCTCTCAAAGATTTTGCCGGGAACTTCAAGGAGTGATATTGGGCGGTAATTATTATGGTTGTGGAGTGTTTTTCCTGGTTTTGGGATCAGTCTGATGGTTGATTTTTTTAATGTGTCTGGGAAGTAGCCTGAGGAGAGTGAAGCATTAAAAATATCTCTTAATTTTGAAATTGAAGATTCGGGGAGGTGTGTTAATATGGTTTTATTAATCCCACTTTCTCCTGGGCAGGTATTTTTTGTGTGTTTTATGATAGCTTTAATTACTGTGTTTGTTATGGGTTTCGTGAGGAAGCTCTGTTCATCATGTCTGGAGAAGTCTGCTTGATGGTATGGAGTTTTGCGGTTGAGATTTGCTTGCATATAATTATTAACTCTGGCGTTGTTTTCTTCATCTTCACCATCGCTGTCTTCTTCTTCATTGAGCACTCTTTCCCAAATTCTTCTGTGAATTCTTTCTTGGTTTTGTTCATCAAAAACTGTGTTATTTTGCTCATCTATGATGTAATGAGTTGGTGGGCTGACTTCTCCAGTCAGTGACTTGAGTTTTCTCCAGAAAACCTCCGGATCAGAGTATGTATTTGGTAATTGTGTGAGTGTATTTTCCCAGTGTATGTTTGCTTCTTCTTTTAAAGTATTTCTTAATGTGTTTTGGAGTGCTTTGTATCTGTTGTAGTGTACTATTGTCCAGCCATGAGTGTTTGCATGATGTCTGAGTACATTGTATTGTTGAATTATTAATTGTGTTCCGTGGGTAGGTGTAGTGCCTGGTAATTTCTTGAGTCTTGTGTGTGGTATGCATGTGTTGAGGCTTGATTGATTGTGTTATACCATGATTCAATTTCTGTGTCAATTTCTTCTAATGTGGCTTCATTTAGTTCAGTTTATATTGTGTGCTCCTCTATATTTGATTGAAAACCTTCCCAGTTTGTCGCTGGAATGTTAGGGCGGGGGAGTGCAGGGATAAAGATGGGGTCTGTACTGATTTGGGTGATAATCATTGTGTGGTCACTTGTTGTCAGTGGTCCTTGTTTTATGTTAATATTATGATATGTATTGTAATTAGTCAACATTATGTCCGTGGTTGTGGCTGAGTTGGCTGAGAAGAATGTTGGGCAGTGAGGTCCTATATGTTGAATTGTTCTGTCTAATATTAATTGGTGTAGTTGTCTTCCTGTTGTGTTAGTATGTCTGTATCCAAATGTTGGGTGATTTGCATTCAAGTCTCCGAAAAGGTATACAGGTGTGTTTCTTCTGAATAATGCTATGTAGTCTGGTGTTGGGATGAACAACCTACTTGGTGGTATGTAGTCTGTAGCTATGAAAATGGGTCCTGTGTTTGTTTGTACCTGTATGGCTAGTGTGTTGGAGAGGAAGTCTCCAATAATTTTGTGTTCAATGCTTTGTTTGATGGCTATTGTGGTGCCATCTACTGTATGTGTCTCTCGTGGATGTTTGATTTAATTGTTTTAAAGCCTGGGATTCTGAAGGAGTCGCCAGATTTTAGCCCGTGGCTTTGAATTAGGATTATGTCTGGTTGTAGTTGGAGATAAGTATTAGTTAATTCGAATGTTCTATTTGACCAGGTTAATACATTACGTAGGATTATTTTCAATTTTTGAGCCATTTTAGTGAGTGTTTGGCTTTGTGCTTTTTGGTTGTTTTTGTCATAGAGTACATAATGACCTAGAGACGAAAGCGTGACGTCACATGGTTAGTTTGCCGCGCATCCTAGCCTACTCCTAGGAATTTGGTGGCAGCACTGTTGTACTGTACAACAACCAAAGCACCTCAGTGGCTTGTCATTATTATAGATAGTGTGTGCGCCGCACGCGCCTGCCAGCTAGCTTGCTGCAGTGTTACCAAAGTTAAGGGAATATCCGCAAAACGAGGGAGCAATAGATTAAAGAGGGAACGTATTTAAGAGTTAATTAATGTTGGTAAAAACACTTGTAAATTATTTAGTATAAATTATATATATATAAGCAATATGAAAACATCAAGTATACATATACACTATAAAACATAGGCTACTCATATATGATGCAAGCTGTATACCTTCAAGCAACACAACAAGAATTAAAATGTCATTTTGAATATATATTATTATGTTACATGTCATGTAGATGTTAATTTGTCAAGTAGCACTAAAACTGGACATTTATACTTATGACATCTAGGGATATTTTGTCCCACCATTGACGTTGGCAACTCCCGAATCTCACATCAATAATGGCGGGTGTTGGAGGAGTTTTGCTTGTGTACCTCCTCATAATGACGACAATTACACGATGACTGGCCTTTACAGTAGCCTCTGCTTATGTCTATTTAACTATGTCATGTATGCAGGGTCTCTGGATAATGTTCAATTGATTATTAACAGCGTTATTAGTACAAGGTAGGGATTATTACGAATTAATGGGGACCAAGGACAAGGATAGTCAATATAATGTCTTTGTGGGGACCCTCCCCTCCTATTGTCCTTTGCGATCGTGCTGCCATCTCTCGAACGCGCGGATCCCTATTTACAGATTTGTGGCGTCTTCTTTTGTCTCTAGGTCATAATGTACTCTATGGTTTTTGTCTTGTCGAGTAGGTCTGTAAAGGGGTATTATCTCTAATTTCCTTTATCTTTACCGCATGAGGGTTTGTTTCTGTAGCGTCTTGGCTTGCATTAGCGTGACGGAATCTTGTCTGCATGGTCGGAGGGTCTGGGTTGCTTGTAGTTAACTCTTCTTCTTGGTTTGCTTGGGTCTCTGATTCATTGCCTTCAACGTTAATGGATGAGTTGTTACTGTCAGTTTCAAATTCGGAGAAGTCTTCATCCGTGTTGGGTTGGGGTATGTTTTCGTTGCTGTGTGTGGTTGAGTTGTTTGGTTCTTGATCAGTGTTTTCTATGTTTACTTTTTCGTGAGTTAGCTGTGTTTGTGGTGGAGTGCCATTCAGATTTATTTTTAAGTTGCTTCTCATGAATTGTTCAGATTCTGCCGGAGTGAAGTCCGGAAGAGTGAGGTTTGGGAGGCTGTTATCTTTGCAAGATTTGGAGTCGTTTAGAGTGTTACTCATTTGAACTTCATCATCGATATGAACACCACTTGCGTTAACTAGTGGTCCAATTAATGAAGTATTTACCTTTTTGCTTCTGATAAATCCATAGAATTCCTAGGGGTTTACCTTGCTTAAGTTTGCAATAGGTAATTCTAGATTTGTCTTACTTTGCTTGATGAGTTTCTTGGCTTTTCGTCGGAGATTAATATAGTTTAACCTATCAGCTTCGTTATTTGTTCTAGTGAGCAAGTCATGAGCGGTTTTCTATGCTGACAAACTGTCTTGAATTTCCTTGTTCCACCATTTTGTTTTATCATTACAGATTGAACGCCGTTTTTTTTTTTTTTTTTTTTTTTTAGGTATTTATCAGAAGCAAAAAGGTAAATACTTCATTAATTGGACCACAAGTTAACGCAAGTGATGTTCATGTCGATGATGAAGTTCAAATAAGTAACACTCTAAAAGACTCCAAATCTTTCAAAGATAACGGCCTCCCAAACCTCACTCTTCCGGACTTCACTCTGTCAGAATCTGAACAATTCATGAGCAGCAACTTAAAAATAAATCTGAATGGCACTCCACCAGAAACACAGGTAACTCACGAAAAAGTAAACATAGAAAACTCTGATCAAGAACCAAACAACCCTGTCATCAGACCACAACTCCCATAGTCCACCCAACCCTGAGCCCTCTCAAGACGCACAAAAAAAAAACCCTACCTCCCAAACTTACCGCACTTTCATGAAAGAAAACCACAACCACAACCTATACCCACCATCCCTAGCCCCCCAACCAACAAAACTCCATTACATCCCAATAACTTCACGGAAAACTCCCCTGAAGTCATAAAAACAAACACAACCACAACCAGATCACGAAGAGTTTCCACCCCCCCCCAGTCAGGCTAGGATTATATGGTACTTGTGCATCCGCACAGGTTAACAAAAAGGTTACCCGGGGGTCAAAGTCCTTACTTATCTGTTCTCTTCCTCGTTAAAACATTACGAATCTCCCCCCCCCCCCCCTCCTTCCTCTCACTGTCACTTACTCTCACTCTCACTCACACACACACACACACACACACACACACACACACACACACACATTCTCTCTCTCTCTCTCTCTCTCTCTCTCTCTCTCTCTCACTAACAACCCAATCATCAGTCTGTTCCCGCTGTTAGATATATAGTAGTTGATCTATAGCAACATATTTAGTGAATCTGTTGCAATATAAATTAATATCATCCATGTGATAAGCTTTAGCTTAATCGATTATTACTGTCAACAACTCAACATGATACATTTATGATACTGCATGATGTCTGTATACTACGATGAAACTTGTGAGTCCATATACATACTTGAAACAAATAATTACATTTTAAGTCATCTTTGCTATCTATCTCTTCTGTATTTATCCTTTTGAACACTTTACAACTGTATTTGAATTTGTTAATAGCAAACATAGACTATATAATACTTCATCGTACTTAATGTATTTAATTAATCACGCGACCAGCTTCTCTCTCTCTCTCTCTCTCTCTCTCTCTCTCTCTCTCTCTCTCTCTCTCTCTCTCTCTCTCTCTCTCTCTCTCTCTCTCTCTCTCTCTCTTAATTTAGCTGAGCTAAGTAGAAAAATACCCATCTTGAATCAGTGGTTTCTATTTCTTTTTCCATTTTCCACCGTATTTTTAGTATTTTGTCATCGTCTATATCATTGCTAAGACTAGCGTGGGTCTGGGGGCGGCAGCCACCATATTTGGTTAGGTAAATTACAAAAATATGAAAATTGTTAGGGTGATGAGGTATGACCAAAACGGAAACTTTCCACAACAAATAGGTGCTAACGTCGCATTAATCACATGACAATTTTTTTTTTTTTTTTTTTTTTTTTTTTTTTTTTTTTTTAACTTGAGCATGTATCGAAAAATTTACCATATCTCGGAGAGTGGAGTCAGTCTCCTGTAGAAATACATAAAAAAACAATGTGGTATTTTTACTTGCTTTATTTAATTTCATTGTGAGGTGGTTGGTGTTGTGAGTGAAATTAATATAGAAACACATCAGGGTTGGGTGGACTATGGGAGTTGTGGTCTGATGACAGGGTTGTTTGGTTCTTGATCAGAGTTTTCTATGATTACTCCTAAAGGGTCAGGAACATTTCATAGCGAGGTTGGTCCTTAGAGATCTGTGCCCATGAAATGTCCTTTCCTTTCACTTAAACATTAGGCTATTCAGTGTGCAGTTGGGTTTGAGTACATGATGAAATTGATATCTAGTATTCGATAAATGGATATTAACTCGTAGTCATATGTTCTTAACCTTTAACTGTTTAGATGGTGTAATGGTTAGAGTGTTTAACACCTTATTGGCGGGCTAGGCGGTCTATTTGACCGTAGCGCCCAGCGTTTTTTTTTTTACCCTAAATAGGGTTGTTTACGTGATCATTGTCATGCCTAAATAAGACCCAGAGCGTAAAACAAATATCTATCCCTGAAAGGGCGTAAACAGAGCTTTTCAATGACACCTGAACCATCCTTGTACGACCACTGGTTCTCTTGCAACGATCGTGCAACACGAGTGCAAAAACCCTGTAATTAGGTAATTTCCCTACATAATTCCCTGTGTAGCGAGTGAGAAGAGGGGGAGGAAGTTAGAATACAGTTCAGTTGGTCCACCGCGGTGGTGGGGGACGGTCAAAGGGTTGCTACGCTCCTCACACTGCTCAGCTCTCTCTCTCAGCAACATTACGTGGTGAAAATGGTGCTCGACATAAGTTGTAAACCGCCACATAGTCCATCTTTATTTCACACGACATAAGTTGCGCGCCGCCAGTTAAGGGTTAAGATCTGTATGTGGTAACCCAGGTTCGAATCCTGGTAGGATCAAATGTTTTTATTTTCATTGGGAGGTGTTTGGTGTTGTGAGTTAAATTAATCAATTATGTTATTATAATGTAAGGGACATTTAATCAATATAATTTAGATAATCATCGAAGACATTCGTGTTCTCTTGCAAAAACATGAGAACATGGATTTTTATGGGTAACTAAGTTATATATTACGATCAGCATACATTTAATGATTCAGTATCCAACGACGTATTTGTTCCTCTTATGTTTACTATCATTAAACAATGTTATTTACTCTAGGAAAGAATTTTGGAAATCAAAGTTGAGTTAGTGGCGATAGTTTTTACGCCTTTGATCCCTAAAAATCGATCCTAAACTGCATAAAATCATATAATAATAGTCAGATGATAAAGAAACGCGGCATTGTATCCTGAAGGGGTTAATATTAGTTTGGGATTAATATTATTTTGGCATTAGCCCATTGGTCTATTTACAGGGGGGGGGGGGGTCATAAGGGGAGTGGGAGGGGCAAAAGGGTGCTAGTTTCTTCACCATTTTAGTGCTGTGTTTCCTTAGGTACACCTTTTCCCTCCAGACATAGCTGTCTATAGCCATTGCTTTCGATCAAAGCAGGATTAACAGTTTAACACTATGCCTTTCATTGTCATACGGTTAATGTGATATTTTGTTTAAATATTATTAATTATTGTATTTGATCAATTATTTTGAGTTTGCCCCTAAGACTAATACCCCCAACCCCTTCCCCTGCTTCCCCAGACCTCCTTCAAACAAAATCAAGTCTCCCATACCCCCTTAAAGTTAAATACAGACATGTTTCGTTAAAAACACTTTGGTTTAAGGCCAATTTCTCCAATATTGCAGAATTGCTACTGCCTGCCCAGAATGAAAAGCAAAAAAATCAACACGTTCTGAATGTGGTGAAGTGTCTAAAAAATGATCAAACTTAAGCGGTGAAGTGTCTTATAATCTTCAACTTATGGAGTGAAACGGGGAGGATCCAAATAAATAGGATAAAGCCAGTATTACATGAGCACATTTTCCCTCAACTGTAATGCAAATATATAAATACCGTATATATACTGTATATATGTGTGTGTGTGTGTGTGTGTTCACAATAGAGGTGCCCACTGGGTAACGTACAGTGTAGAGCCAGCTCAGGATAAAGACTAATATATTAAGAACATAAGAAAATAGGAGTCTGCAAAAAACCGATCAGCCCATACAAGGCAGATCCCTGTCACACCCAACCCCAATTATAGGCCCAACTCACTAATACCTTGAGTACTGCCCTCACCAAAATGGTCCGGGATTAACACAAGATTACGGGGGTCTGCTGAACGCCGATTGGCCAACACCTGCTAGATCCCCCTCACACCCAACCCATCTCGTCCATATGCCTATCTAATTTTATCTTAAAGCTCCCTATCGTTCTTGATCCCACTAATGCTGGGGTCACACATTCCCGTATATCGCTCCCGACAGCTCCCGTCAGGCGTAATCGCCAATTTTGTGTTCTGACGGGCGTAGTCCGGCCGTGTACGCCCGTATAGACCACGACTATTGCACTTCCAGACAGACGTACCGTGACGGGGCCAGTGTTACATCAGAAGGTAATGTAGTCGTATGGAACGACGTATGGAACTACGGACGTACTTGCGACTTGCGTAAGCATGTCCCCGTTAGTCTGCCTGGGCTGCCCGATTTGCGGGAACACAGGCCACGCCCATGGCCATGCCCCCACAAGACCTGCGTAGCTGAGGCCGTACATCTTGGGAGTTTTTAGGACTTACGTGGACCGTTTCCGAACAATCGTAGGCACACCCCGTCTGTCCAAACACAGACAAAGACAGTCTTTGTCAACCACGTAGGTCTGGGTTGGAATCTGGGAACTACAAAAGGGCAGGAATGGCCACACCATTCCCATTCCCAGTCCTTCATCGGCACCATGAACAACATCGCGGAATTCATCCTGGAGGAGTTCAATTTTGTGAACTCCCTAAGAGGAAAGACCATTCATCCTTGTAACCTTTAACCCGCTGAGTGCCAGCCAATTTTTACGTTGTGCCAGTGCCAGAGTTTTTTTTTTTTTTTTTTTTTTTTTTTTTTTTTTTTTTTTTTTTTTGGCTAAATCTATCAAGTTGGGAGAGAAAGGAAGGGTAATCGTAAAAAAAAACACTCCCCTCGCCAGAAATCAGGTCCCCGATGGTCCCGAAAGTAGCTGAAAAGACACTTTAGACTACAGAGACTTTTATGGTATCGGAATGTATGGGTGGGAGGGTGGTGGGAGGGTGGTTTTGGGGTTGGTTGGGGGAAGGTAGAAGGGTAATTGACTTGTGTTACACATATGAAGCCGATTGGGGAGGTAGTTTCGCCACCACGGATTTTCCTTTTTTTCCTTTTCTTCGTATGGATACGCTAGAAGTGGGTAGTGGGAGGCGGTTGGGGGTGTGGTGGGGGGAAGGCAGAAGGGTAAGGGACGTGTCACACAAATATGGAATCGATTGGTGTAGTTGTTTCGCCGCCACAGATTTTCCTTTTTTTCCTTCTGACGGGACCGACAGTCAGCGAGTGGGTGGGAGGAGGGATTTGGGATTTTTGTGGTGGGTAGCTTAAAGGGTAAGGTACATGTGGTAAAAATATGAAAGCCATAGGTTCAGTCGTTTCGCTGCTACGATTTGTTTTCGGCAGGCTGCAGAGGGTGGCAGGGTTGGCATGTTGGTTGCTGCTCCGGTGTGGTGAGAGGTGTGACTGGAGTGTCCCCCGCTGGTCCCCCGCTGGCCCCGTTGTCCCCCCGCCCCCCCCCCCCCCCCCCTACAACGGTGCCGCGTCTTCCCGCCAACCCACAGTGCGGCGGTTTTGCCAGATGCGGCCGGACTAACGTAAACTTTCCCGTATGATGGGAATATTTTACGGTTGACGGGACCAGCTTACGTTTGACCGGGCGAGCTGCTACGTCTTACGGGGCTCCTCCCGTCAGACGTAGCCGATCGCCCGGTCAGACGTAGGATTTCCCGACTTTTGACATACGTGAGCGCGAGCCACGTATCTGATTTGAAATCCAAAACATACCGGGCGGCCTTGGCCGCACCCACCACCTCCCCGACCAGCGTGGCTACTCCCGCCATGCGTACCAACCCCCACGACTAGACACAATTTCATTTACGTTTTGCGTACTAAGCCCTTACGTTTTACGTATTCGGTTGCCAACTACCAATAAACCTTCGTACGGGAGCATACGGGAGCATATACGTGAATGTGTGACCCCAGCATATATCACTTGGTAGCCTATTCCACCCATCTACAACTCTGTTACCAAACCAATTTTGCCTATATCTTTTCTGAAACGAAATTTATCTAATTTGAAACCATTTGTACGAGTTCTTTCACTATCACTGAGCTTTAGTAAATTTTTCATGTCCCCTTTATTAATCCCACTAACCCACTTGAATACCTCTATCATATCCCCTCTAACTCTGCGTCTCTCTAACGAATGTAAGCCTAATTTCTTCAACCTTTCTTCATACGGAAAATGTCTAATATTATGGATCATTTTGTCATTCTACGTTGTACTCTCTCCAATGAATCTATGTCCATTCTGTAATAAGGACACCAAAATTGAACAGCATAATCCATATGGGGTCTCACTAATGACAAGTAATTAACATGACAAGAATTGAAGAAAAAAATCGAATATCTTTTCACTCTTGGGTTGGAGAGTAGGGGTGGGATTGTTGTGTTGCACATCGGGTGCTACGTGCTCTACGTAAAAGAAGATGGTATACACTGAGAGAGTTCTGAAATTAGAGGTAAAGGCACAGATGGAGGGATAAAAACCGGAGGGTAATTTAGAAATACAATCTCTTTTTATTAGTAACTAAGAAAGATACCTCAATTAGCTCTCCAGGTCCCGCAAGTTCTCCCTAAGCTGAATAAAATAGTTTGGGCTCTGTGATGAGTCGGCCACCCCCAGCAATGGAGTATGTGCCTGAGTATATACATACATACATACATGAATATAAGTTGTCCATCTGATTGTGTGGGATTAGAAGAGTATTTATAATAAAATTAAATATTTTTGTAATGTATAACTATTGCAATTGGAAGAAATATGTGTGTGTGTGTGTTACTCAGTTACTTGTTCGTCAAGGGGAATCCACGCAATGCGAGCTAAGCTCATTATTATCGCGCCTCCTTAACTGGGAATGTATTGCGTGAAATGCATGTTAAGTGTTTTATGTATCGTTGGAATGGCTGTGGATGTGTGTAGTCTGTATTTAGCCAATTGGCGACATCGGAAACGAAGGCTTAGGGTGGATCTGTATGGTACCATTCTCACTATAGACGGTACCGTCTCGCCCGAAGGCTTAGGTAGCCATCAGCTTAGGTGAACCATATGATACCCATCTCGCCTTGTACCATTTTTGCCAACCCCAGAAGGGACGTCACAACGTCGTCCACTTATTCCAGGTACCTATTTACAGCTAGGTGAACTGAGGCTAACACATGAAAGGAGACAAGCCCAATTTGTCTCCGCCCGGCCGGGATTGAACCCCCGACCCCTCGTGTGTGTGTGTGTGTGTGTGTGTGTGTGTGTTCATTTAAGAAAGACATGTTCTTACTCAAACATGCACGCACCTCTTACAGGGTCTCTCTATAATCAAGTCTCAATCAACAACAAGGACCAGGAAAGGTCGGGGTGTTTGTCAAAATATAAATCATGCGACATTTCCATCATGCGCAGATTCTGACCTGACTGGAAAGCGCGCCGATAACAAAGCCACCAAAGAGGCTAAGGTCAAGATGTTTAGGTAAGTAGTGAGTGAAGTGTTTGGGAGTCACTGATCATCATGCCGCCAAGCATCAAACAACTGTACCTGTTCCTGGTCCTGGTATTGGCTGCCAACCTGGCCATGGCTGCTCTAACACTACAACCTTACACAGCGACAGGTGAACTGGACTCTCTCTCTCAGTCTCTCTCTCTCTCTCTCTCTCTCTCTCTCTCTCTCTCTCTCTCTCTCTCTCTCTCTCTCTCTCTCTCTCTCTCTCTCTCTCTCTCTCTCTCTCTCTCTCATATATATATACAGTGCCGTGAGTAACACAAATAACCAAAATACCGTAAAAAGTGCTAACCGTAGTATTTTAGTGCAATATATATATATTTTTGTTTTATGTTGCTTTAACTTATCCTCGCTCCTGGTTGCATTCCTACTATCAAATCATCGTAGCTTCCACCAAGTAATTATTATTGAGGTCGAATGGGATAACCTCTCTTTCTACCTCGCTATCGTAGACAATCGAACAACTAACAACATTACATAAATGACCTGGATTTAGATATAACTAGTAGGATAAGTAAATTCGCAGACGATACCAAAAATAAGGAGAACAATAGATTCAGATAGCAACATAGAGAGCCTCCAAAGGGATCTAGATACCTTACACGAATAGTCAGCAAATTGACAGATGAATTTTAACATTGACAAATGCAAGGTATTAAAGATATGGAAGCCGAATACAAATACATAATATAAACTAGCTAATACGGAATTAGAATACTCAGACTGCGAGAAAGATTTGGGTGTGTTTGCTAGCAATGATTTGAAGCCTAGAAAACAGTGTATAAGCGTTTGTAGCAAGGCAAACAGGATTCTGAGATTCATCTCAAGAAGTGTGAGTAACAGAACTGCCGATGTTATCTTAAAACTTTACTTGTCATTAGTGAGACTTCATATGGATTATACTGTCCAATTGTGGTGTCCTTATTACAGAATGGACATAGATTCGTTGGAGAGAGTACAACGAAGAATGACATAAATTATTCATAATATTAGAAATCTACCATATGAAGAAAGGTTGAAGAAATTATGCTTACATTCGTTAGAAAGACGCAGTTAGAGGGGATATGATAGAAGTGTTCAAGTGAGTTAGTGGGATTAATAAAGGGGACATGAAAGATGTACTTAAGTTCAGTGATAGCGAAAGAACTTGAACAAATGGTTTCAAAAATAGATAAATTTCGTTTCAGAAAAGATATAGGCAAATATTGGTTTGGTAACAGAGTTGTATACATGTGGAATAGGCTACCGGGTGATATGGTAGGATCGAGAACAATAGGGAGCTTTAAGATAAAATTAGATAGGCATATGGACGAGATGGGTTGGGTATGAGGTGGGATCTGCTGGGTGTGGGCCAATCGGCGCTCTGTAGACCCCCGTAATCTTGTGTTGAACTCTGATCGTTTTGGTGAGGTCGGTCCTCATGGTATTAGCGAGCTGGGCCTATAATTAGGCCTTATAATTAGGGTTGAGTGTGAGAGGGATCTGCCTTATGTGGGCCAATCGGCTTTCTGCAGACTCCCATTTTCGTATATTCTTATGTTCCTATTTCTTCATATAGGCATAAACACATTTTGTGCCATGATTACTTGAAGGAGAAACATGACTTCATAGACTTTACTCTAGCTTTCCACCCGACTTTAAAAGGAGGTTTTTAGTTTTGCACCCTAGGCCCCCATCAAGCCTAAAACAACCATCCCACCCCGCACCACTACCTCGCCCCATACCGCCACCTCACCCACCACAGCCAACCCACCCCGCACTACTACCCCACCCCGGACCATCCACCATCCCCGTCAGCCACCATCCACCCCACCACCATCTCCCCTGATCTCCTACACCCCCACCCCCACCCCCCGAGTCTCTACTGCTGCACTAACACCACGACGTGGGGAGTTTGCCTTCCCACCCACCCTCCATCAGCGACCAGAGGGTGATGACCTACCCGTGGGCCTAGTGCAGGGTGGCCCTCCTAACTCGGCCCCTCATGGTAGGCCCAGTATCGCAGGGGGTCAGGTGCCGCCCTTGGACAAACAACAGCGCACAAGAAATCGACCAGACAGATACACAACTAGGTAGATTCAACATTGAGACTATATTACGTTTTGATAAATATAGTACTATATTCCATTCATGCCTTATAATGATGTATTTCCCTTTCATAATCTCAATGACCATCAATTCCTAATGATAAATAATGATCCTTTAGAAAATAATGATATAATACCCTTTGATATTCTGGACAATCTTACATTTAATCATGTAAATATAAATGAAGATAGGCATGACAATGAAATAGACCCTGATAATTATTTGGTAAATTCGCTTAACTATAAATTCCCTTCATGTAATTATCTCTTTCCTAATACTCCTCAAGCTCAGCTCCCAGCTCAAAATAGCTTTAACATAGTGTGTTATAATATAAATAGTATACCACTACATTTTGAGGAATTTTCTGAGAACTGTCTGAGTCCTCTTGCATACAATTTTAATGTTATCGGTTTATGTGAAACCAAATTAAACAACGAAATTGAGCAATTGTACACAATTCCTAATTATGAAAAGATTACTAACAACTATACACGCAACAGTGGTGGAGTGGCGATGTTTATAAAAACAGGATATAAATATACCATAAGAAACGATTTAACTTTTCAGTACGATAGCATTGAAACTGTGTTCATTGAAATTCATAATAAGGATTCAAAAATACTGTTGTTGGTATTATATACAGAAGGCCCCATACTGATTTTGGTAGTTTTTTAGATAAATACAACACTATTCTTTCAAAGGTGAGTGAAGAGGATAAACTGTGTTATATTGCAGGTGATTATAACCTTGACTTATTGAAGAGCGCAAATAATAATTGTGTAGACAATTTCATTTCCCTATCTCATTCAAAATTGTTCTTTAATTCAATTATTAAACCTACAAGAGTGACGTCAACAACGGCTACTATTATAGACCAACTATGGTCAAACAATTTCAGCCAACACATAATGAGTGGCATAGTTTATTATAGAATAACAGATCACTTTCCAGTATTTCCATGTTTCCATACTAGTACAAAATCTTCACTAGAGCAAGCTAAAAAAGAAGAACAAGATATTACCTATAGAAACTACAGTGCTGATAACATTAACCAGTTTAAAGAAGCAATAGAAGAGGTTTCATGGGCAATAGTTTATAGTTCAAATAACCCCAATGTAATATATAGTAATCTTATGACAATATTTACAGCTATATTTAACAAACATTTTCCTATTATTACAAAACGAATTAAGGTAAATCATCTATATAAGCCTTATATAACACCGGAAATACAAGAGATGATCAAAGAAAAAAATAAATTAGCGAAAAAATATGCCATAAAACCTATCACGTTTGGAGAGAGATACAGTAGGCTTCGTAATCAAGTTACGACCTCTATACGAACAGCCAAAGGAAACTACCATAAACAAAAGTTGGAAGAAGCTGCGGGTGACGGTTAAAAAGGCTTGGAATATAATTAACTCAGTTCTAGGAAGACAAAAATACAGCAAATTAAGTGATACATTTATTCATAACAACAATGCAATTAAAGAACCAGATGTAATAGCACACCAGTTTAATTCATACTTTGTCAAAGTCGGGAAAAATCTAGCTGAAAACATCAGAGAGTCAAATGTATCCTTTAATTCATACTTAACTAATCCACAAGCATCAACATTCTTAATGCCTCCAGTTACTACAGAAGAATTACTAAATACAGTTAGCCAACTGCGGGATTCCTCTCCAGGCTGTGATGGGATACCTATGAAAATATTACGAATCCGAATCGTGATGCCTTCTATGTCACAAGTTGTTTTATACCTCTGTAATATGTCCTTTTTCACGGGTATTTTTCCCGATCATCTTAAAATTGCGAAGGTGTTACCAATATATAAATCTGGGGATAAGACGCTATTTAATAATCACCGGCCCATATCAGTTTTACCTGTTATGAGCAAAATATTAGAGAAACTAATGTATAATAGACTAAATTAATTTTGTTTATCGAACCGTATAATTTCTGATGCCCAGTATGGATTTAGGTGTGGAAAATCAACGGAAACTGCGCTAATAAAATTTAGTAATGACGTACTTGCAGCTTTTGATGATAGACTGTTTACAATTAGTGTATTTTTAGATCTGTCAAAAGCTTTTGACACAGTTGACCACCACATTATATTAGAGAAACTCAAACATTATGGTATAAGAAATACTACATTCAGGTGGTTTGAATCTTACCTTAAGGACCGTAAACAATATGTAGAATATAATAATATTAAATCTAGTGAACAATCTTTAGCCTTTGGAGTTCCACAGGGGTCCATACTGGGCCCATTATTGTTTATTATATATGTGAATGATTTAATTAACACAAATGTACTATTTAAAACAATTATGTTTGCAGACGATACAACACTTTATGCCAGTCACAGCAATTTAAATACTCTAGTGCAATCAGTGAATAATGAACTAAATAATGTCTATTGTTGGATGACCGCAAATAAGCTAACCTTAAATATCGACAAAACAAAATATATTATTCATCACAGAAAAAAAAATGTTCCTCCAAATGTAGATTCCATTAAAATAGGAAATTCAATGTTAATAGAAGAGCAAAATATAAAATTTCTTGGTGTTGTAGTGGATAGGCAATTGACTTGGCAGTCACATATACAAACATTAACAAACAAGATTAATAAACAATGTGGTATATTATATCTAACTCGTAACTGCTTTCCTTCGGAAGTACTTAAACAACTTTACTACTCCTTGGTGTACCCTTACTTGTCATACTGTCACACAGTTTGGGCAACCGCAGGTAAAACTAAGATAGAGAGAGTCAAACTAGCGCAAAAGAAAATTATTAGGACAATCACTTTCAAAAGAAAATATGATCACACAAATGAATTATTTAAATCTCTAAGGCTTTTAAAATGGGAAGACATAAACATATATTGTTTATAAAGCCATTAATAATTACAATCCCATAAATATATTTAATTTTCGTTTAAATGAAAGATATACCTTAAGAAACACAAGAGATTTAGAAATTCCATTATTGGCATCAAATCAATCTCAAAAATCGATTCATTATCATGGTGTAAAGGTCTGGAATGCACTGCCTCGGCATATTCTGGATAAACCCTCCCTGTCTAGTTTTAAGATGTCCCTCAAATCATTTTTATTGAGTAAATATTAAAACATCCGTCAAATTGTAAGTTACTTTTGTGCTGAGTATGTTTATGTGGTGTAAGTTTATGTGGTGTAAGTTTATGTGGTGTAAGTTTATGTGGTGTAAGTTTATGTGGTGTAAGTTTATGTGGTGTAAGTTTATGTGGTGTAAGTTTATGTGGTGTAAGTTTATGTGGTGTAAGTTTATGTGGTGTAAGTTTATGTGGTGTAAGTTACTTTTGTGCTGAGTATGTTTATGTGGTGTAAGTTTATGGGTGCGAATTGAAAGAGTATATATTATATGTATGTAAAAAATTAAATTAATTCGGGTTAAATCAAGGTGCCTTAAAGAGAGTTTTCTCTCATAAGGCTTAGCCAGTTGACTTCCATGTATTTAAATTCTGAACTTATTGTATATCTGAAGGCTAAATAAATATATTTGAATTGAATTGAATTGAAAACAAATACCCACAAGACCCCCCTTCAAGATAGATTTGTACGGTTTGGGTAGAAAAACGTCCCCTCCTAAAATACAGGCTCGCTAGCGCTCGCCAGACCAAAAATCGACACCTATATGGTCTGAAAGGTCTTAATATGAACAAGGAAATGAGGCTCAGGGTCTTTAAATCGTCAAACTAATGGGGCGAACGTCTTGAGAAAAAAATACTAATGGGGCTAAACCTGGAGGAGAAAGGAGTCCAGAAAACCAAAAACCTCCCCTTAATTGAAATTAGGGAATAACCATGGAAATCAATTGGTTATGGTATAATATTCCTGAACATTTGACATGGATGTTTTGGCTTAAACATATTAGAAGGCATTGTTCTGTTCCTTCACTTTTTCTGACAAACATTAGACGCTTTTGGTCACTCGCTTTTTTGTGTTCTCTTTCTCTCCCTCTCTCTTTAGCTTGTATCCATTTGGCCCCATTCAGCCTACTGTTTTAAGACGTTTACCCCCATCCGGGTGTCAATATTTTCCTGGCGAGCGGTAGCGAGCCAGCATATATATATTTTTGTTTTGACAGCAAGCTGAATTTGTACATTTTTCGATAGAAAAATTTCTCCGGCAAAGCCGGATTTCTCCATACAATGCTGGCTCGCTATCGCTCGCCAAGAAGGAATCAACACCTGTATGGGGATAAACGTCTTAAAACAGTTGGCTAAATGGGGCCGAATGGATACTAGCCAGGGAAAGAGTAAAAAAGAAGGGAAAGAGAAAAAGAAAAAGTCTGTGACCCCCTTAAAAGGCCATCTAAGAATCAAAGGGGAAAAGTACCCCTCGACCTCCAAAATGATTTCCTAATGTGAATAAAAGTGTCTAATGATCGTAATAATTTATGTAAGGAAAACCTCATAGAGGTATACTGAGTAAAATTATTCACTAGTAGGTAAATTAAAAGGCATGTCAGAGAAATTATGTGTGTTTTTCTATGTAAGTATGTAACTATATACTTAGGCACATACCCCATAGCTGGGGGTGGCCGACTCGAGACAGAGCCCGAACAGGTACAATAGAACACAATAAAAAAAATAATAATAAAAAAAAAAAATATATATATACTGTATATAAAATTCACACACATCTAGGTCGCCCAGGAGAAGACCCAGAGACCAAGGCCCATGCAAAGACTCCCAGGTCCCAGACCTCTCGGAGAGGTTCCGGTCTCAGCAGGCAGACACTCAGTGAAGCAGGCCACCACAATTCCCACCCACCTTATATCCAGGAATGACCCTCACAACATAGACCAGCTCCCCGGGCCAGGCGCCTGACGGACTATTATCTAGTCCAACTGGCGTCCGACCCCCTCTCCCTATGACCTGTTATCTCTCCTCTATTCACAAACATTCTCCATTCATTCCTATACATTGCCACTGCTCTTGACTCTTCTTAAGTCATCTCTCTACCTTTCAATGCTCTTATTAAACTATCTCTCCATTTCATCCAAGTACTTTCGCTCCATCTATTTCCGCTTATTTCTGACTCCTATATTATTTTTGTAATCTACCATTTGTTCAACATGTTCATACCAGCATATCACCCTTCTTTCCACTTTGGCCGATAAGGGTTCCTGTTATTCCACTCTCCTACGTACCTCTTCATTTCTCAATCTGTCTCTACGCGTTAGTCTATACATACTCCTCAAGCGGCGCATCTACATTTCATCCAACCTTCTTTTCTCTTGTGTCTTCAGAGTTCAGACCTCATGTCTCAGCCCCATACATCACTGTTGGTACAACTATCCCTTTGATACATTACACTTTCAGCTTTTACTCCGAGATTTCCCATATTCCACATACTTCCCATTGATCCGAAAACTGTGTTTTTATCATACGATATAGTCTATTTAAAATAATTAGGCCAGAAACCTTTTTCGCTATCCTCTAAAATTCAAAATTGACTAGATTAATCCATCTGATATTTTTACCAATTGGCAAAAGCCAACCAGGGAATAGGTGTGGACATTTACAACCAATTATTCTAGCCGTTTTCGAGTAACAGAGATTATGGGTCAAGATTTCTGGCCTAATTATAATGAATAGAGTATAGTATCCATAAAAAAAACAGGAATTATTATGTCGTGTAAAGGAGCATTATAATTAATATTATATTTGTATACCATATGCAAATTACTTAAGTTCAGACACACATTCGTACAAAGCAGAACGAGCCAACGTTGTTGTTGTTGTTGTTCCCCAGGCTGCCTGGCCGAACAGCCCCAAGGTCCCGAGCAAGGCCAAGGCCATAGAGCGCCCCCACAAAACCCTCCCTGCTTACCACTAACAAAACCCAGGTGACCGAAGCCACTCTAAGGCAGGGAGCTGAGGAGGGCGCGGAAATGCTCGGGAAACCAAAGCCCCACCCAAGGCCCTGTGCCCCACAGCAATTATGAAGGGAAGTTGAGGGGCAAGGGAAAAATGTGACGCTTTGGCTCCCAATCTGCCAACTTTTAGGTTGGCAGTAGGGAGGTCGATCCACGGAAAAGACGCCGTCACTTGAGATCTAGAAGATATATAAGTAAAAGGAACAGTCAGAGTAAGCTATGGGTATGGCAGAGATCGCTCAGCTCTCACTCTGATAGACCAGCCCACCACCACCACGAGCCAACGTAAGAGGGAACTGCTGATATAATTTTACTCTAACTATACAGCGATCAAAGATACACTATTCGCGACACCAATTGAATGACTAACTCTATTAATTAATGCTACTGTAAACCCTTTAAAATAGCTTTATAGATGCTATCCTATCTGTTCTATTAATAACTATTATATTCTTGTTAATGATGCTATTCAGTTTTATGTATAGTCGGCTCTATATTCCATTATGTTATGAAAACCCCACCTCGGTCACAAGGGGCTAGAACAGTCTCTACTAACCTTGTTACTTAGTGTAGATATTGACCATTTGTTCTTGTCTGGTGGTTGAGGTCATGCTTGGTTTTATTCAGCTTATACTTGCTTGAAGTTTATGCATTCGACTGTAAGGGGAAGTGTGTCTCGAGTTTGATTCCCGGTATATCTGGTGCATATAATATTGGGAGTGTATTAGTTTGGGGCAGATTTATATTATATCATCAAATGTTCATCGACACACAATTAAAAGAAATATATATATAACATAAAAAAAACTTGCTGTTGCCAATAGACTGATGTATAAAGGTATTCTCCAAAACTCGATATAATACAATACTGATGCACCGGTCTAGGCTACTAAACTCTGTTTATGATAGGTAGGCCAGCAATCGTAACCCCTAACCTTTGTAACTCAAAAAGAGCTGGAGCAAATCGGCTGTATCCTTGCACACCTATTCCCTGGCTGACCCTTCCCAAATGGTGGAAATTCTTACTCAATTATTCTAGTCGTTTGGAGTTACAAAAGTGATTGGTCAAGATGTTTGGTTTACCGATAATGAACTGGGTATAGTATATTGTAGGAAGGCAAGTAACCTGTCGCTAAATGTGGCATTGTCTACCATCTACTAAAAGTTATGCTAAACAAATTCAGTCTGACATAAATTAACAACCAAACTAGTATAGGGTAATTAGTTAATTTTAATGTGGTCTTCCAATTAGTACCTGATATTGATAGAAATCAACACATAACAAATGTTTAAATGCAGTTTTCATTTTCCGACCGAGTGCTAATGTCCAGAAGTACCAGTACATAATTTGGTTTATTAAACTATGTCTAAAGATATATACCTGGTAATTTTTAGGGAAGAAAGGGCCAATCTCTTCAATAACACCCTAAATATTACTAATGGAGGAAAGAATGGCCCTTTTACCAATAAAGGAACATACGTTTAGATATAGTTTTATCACATTATGTTTTTATTGGCATTTCTGGACATTGGCGTTTCTTGCACTCAGCCGGAGATCTAATATAGTGTCAAAATATAACTTAACTCTCGTACATTTTCATAGAAAAGTTATTAATTTAGTGCTACTTATTTATAGGGATATTTTTTATCAGTATCGTTAACCATCACATGCAAATTGGCCAGTCTATCCTATATACACTGATTATATAACTTGAAAATGCTCCAGTTTTGGTATTAATGAGCACATTATAATAATTGTAGTGTAGGAAAGGTGCCATTGTTATAATATTACATTTTGTTCTTTTCATTCAGGTGACCAAACCCTTGCTAGCCAGGCTCTCGGCACGCTGGTGTCTGAGCAGCTGCGCTGCGGGGCCACAACATTTTGCTGGTGACCGACGACCATAGTCAGCGCCTCCTGGATGTTAATAATGTGGTGGCGTCATCAGGAGCCACCCTGACACCCGTCGTCCTCACCTCACAACACTCCCTGCTTTATGGTTCCCTACCGACCCACCACACAAAGGGTAACCTCCTCGCTGCTGTCCTTATCTTCTACGAAGACCCCACCGCCTTCCTCCTCCTGCTGGCTGACAATGCTCACTGGAATCCAAATCACCTGGTTCTATTCTGTCTCAATCAGACGGTCAACACTACAGCAGTTCTCGCCCACCCCGTCGTCCAGCGCTCACAGTATATTTTGCTCCTTCGCTCGGTAGTCCAGGCGGGCCTTCCAAGAATTATTGTCTACACAAGTCTTCCCAAACAGGTCAACAGTCATGGTTACTCTCTCATGCAGTCATATATGGGTAGCTGGCATTTTGTCAAGTTCTACAGCCTTGGCATGCTTTTTCCACCCCGATTTCAAAATTTTCAAGGCGAGGTGCTTCATTTATCTACGTGGTGCGCTGATGAGCCTTTTATCTATTACAATGAAAATGATAAAAATAAATGTGTTGGCATGAATCTTGATGCCCTAGATATCATTGGGCAAAAGCACAACTTTACTTCTGTCAGCTATGACACCCCTCAAGATCTTCAATGGGGTTCCTTAATCAATGGAACCTGGACGGGCATGATGGGTGACTTACTACATGGAGGGAAGCATATAGTCGTTAGTTCGATGCTTCTCAGTGACGAGCGAGGCCGTGATTTTGATTTCACCTACCCTTACATAGAAAACGGTTTTGGTTTCCTAATTCGCTGGCCCCCACCCATGCCACAGTGGAAGAATATACTGTACCCTTTCTCTACCTTCCTGTAGGTGCTGATCATACTTTGGACGCTGGTGGTGTCTTCAATCCTCGGGCTACTCATCCATAAAATTCATCACGTTGGGGACCCTGTCGGCATCGCTCTGAAGGTGACCTAAAGCAGAGTTCTCCATAAGGCGGCGACTTACGGGCAGATATTTCGTGTTTTTTTCCTAATCTGTCACTGATTCTGGCTAGCATTTCTCCCTAAATTTGTGCTGACTTGTTCAACCATTAACCGATTTATATAAGTTAGTCTTTTATTCCAGGTACTAATTTATTACTAAATTGAATTAATCGATTTACAGTATGTGACTGAATTCAGTCTTTGAATCATTCACAAGCCAGAATCAGATATAGACAAATACAAAATCGGAAAATTGCTTGTATGCCATACCGCAAAATTAGAAAACTCTAAAATCCCTAACTTCATATACTCAACTTTGGTTATTTCTCAATAATATAACTTAATATTCATTAACACAAATGAGCAAACTTCCATATTTACACTGTCAAAACTTATAGGATTATAGAATATATGCAAATGGCCATTAAACAGTTCATAATAGTATATAGCCTTATAATGGCATATTGGCATAGTGGCTTTCTCACCTTCATGAATCACACGCCGGCACGCCACAATGTGGCATTCGTAGCCTGATCGTGGTGTATTCGGCATGATATTCCGGAAACATCAGCAGGAAGTGTCGCGGAGTATCGTGTTGAATCTAAACGGGTCTGGAATTGGCCCAAAATTTTTGAACATGCTAAAAAAGGTTGATGAAGATTGTGGCTCCTGCAGATATGTGTTTTTGTCGTAGGCATTCCATAAGTGGATCTTAAGGCATCAGAGACAATAGTAGTTCATCAAAGCTCATCATTGGTACTTTGTAGCACATCTTGACGCATCTTAATTCTTTGTAGCACAAGAAAACTGTTGTGAATACTTATGATGTGGCCAAGTTCCGGTGTGGGGGATCCTCTTTCATAAATAACTGTATACAAACATCATGTCAAACCCTCTGCTTCACATATACCCTACTTTTTTATTTCATTCAATTCTCTTTGGACACACACACACACACACACACACACTATATATATATATATATATATATATATATATATATTCAGTATATATATGTATATATATGTGTGTGTGTGTGTGTGTATATACTATAGTTTATATACTGTAGGTAGATAGATATATATATATATATATATGTTAGTAAAGCCAGGTAATAAATTTTCTTTAATACATACGAGGTTGAAAGAAATGGCAATTTCTGCGTTGGAAATTTTATTATTCCAAGTTTCCAGGTCTCTGATGAGTTTTCGCTGGGTGGAAGTAGATGAAGGAGATGAGCAAAATTCATGGTGGTACAGGGTTACATAAATGTACATGATGATACAGGATATACGACGCGTTTCACTGGACAACCAGCATTATCAAGTAAGGAAGGAATGATATAAAAGGTAAACAGGAAGGGTATATATAGAGGGTGGAGGATCAGAGGAGGCGGAAAACAGGGGGCAAAAGTCTGCTATTGGTGGAAGCGTAAACTAGGAGAGAGAAAGGGGTTAACCGCTTCACGCATGCGCACTGGATGCGGGATGGTGGTCAGTAGGTGGGGTCGAAGCTGATTGGCTGCGTGTCGAGGGGCGTGGCCTAAGTTGTGTGGCGCCTGCAGAAGACGAAGCTGAAGGAGGTAGCGCGGGGGGCTGCGTCAAGGGCACCGGGGGGCGAGGAGGGGTGTTAGGTCCTGTAGGGTAGTGCCTTTTGGCAGAAGGAAGGATCTGAAGGTCCAGAGTTTGGTTGTTGATGTTGGGATGTAAGGCTTGGATATATAAAGCTTCGAGTATAGGTAATCTCCTTGGGTCACTTTCTTTATCGAGTATGGTGGTGTGTTTCTCTAACTCGTTGCGTGTGAGGTGAGGGTGGTTAGGGGTGAGATAGTGGTCTTTGATGGCTCCAGCCTGAAGGTGAAGAGTTAACCGACGTGAAAGACGAGTCTGCGTCATACCAATATAGGAATGAGGTCCACAGTCCTCATAATTACAGGTATGTTGGTAAATGACGTGATCGTCGGTCATCGGGCTCTTTATCTTGGTGGAGGCTGGTTTGTTGCGGAGAACGAGGTTGGAGGTCTTGGGGGATTTGTAATAAATTATTAATTTGATTTTGTTTTCCGGGTTGGTTGGGTGGACATGCTTGGAGATTATTTCTTTTAAGACGGCCTCGTCATTTTTGTGTTCAGAGGACATGTAATTGCGGTAGAAGATCTTAATTTCATTGGGGGGGTCAATGTTGGGAGGGCTTTGGGTGTACCATTTTTCAAGATGGTGGTTGATGGTGCTGGAGATGTCGGAGTTGGAGTATCCGTTATTTACTAAAACTTGGGATAGTCTTTCTAGTTCCTGGTGGGTGTCGGCCCAGGTAGAGCAGTGCGTGAGGGCTCTCCTAACATAGGCGGAGATGGAGGATAGAAGATAACGGCGGGGGCATTCACTATCGCCGTTGAGGCATTGTCCTGTGTTAGTAGGTTTAATGTAGACGGTGGTTTTGAACCCATGGTCGTTCAGAGCTACGAGGATGTCGAGGAAGGGGAGTTGTCCATTGTTAGATTTTTCAAAGGTGAAGTTAAGTCCGGAGGAGGTTATGAAGCGTCGCTGGAGTTCCTGTAGTTCGTGGAGGTCCTTGATTTGCACGAAGATGTCATCCACGTATCTACAGTAGACGGCTGGTCGTTGGGCAGCTAGGAGCTCTTCCTCGATGGTACCCATGAAAAAGTTCGCAAAAAGAACTCCTAGGGGGCTGCCCATCGCCACACCGTCTATCTGCTTGTACATGTTGCCCCGGGGGCAAAGGAAGGGAGCCTCCTTGGTACATAGCTCCAGTAGTGTTTTCAGGGCCTTCTCCGGGATGTCCAGTGTAGGTGTATCAGGGCAATGATAAATTCGACGTAGAATCATGTCAATGGTCCTATCCACTGGCACGTTGGTGAACAGGCTTTCTACGTCGAGAGAGGCGATAGTGTGGTTGTTGTTACGGGGGGCGTCTCGTAAAATTTCCAAGAAATCGTGGGCTGAGTTAAGGTTGAATTGGCTGGGCACGTAGGGGGTGAGGAGGTTGTTCAGGGCCTTGGCGATCTGGTAGGTGGTAGTGGGGATCTGGGAGATGATGGGGCGGAGGGGGTTCCCAGGTTTGTGTGTTTTGATGGTTCCGTACGCATAACCAGGGGTGTATTCTCCGACGAGTTTTTTAAGGTGGATCCCTCCTTGTTTGGCGTTGATGGCGTTGATGGCGGTGATGGTGGTGTTGGCAATACGTTTGATTTCGTCGGTTGGGTTGCGGGTGATCTTTTTAAATTTAGTGTTGTCACTTAAGATGACGTCCATTTTTCTAAGATATTCCTCCTTGTCATGGATCACGAGGCAGGAAGCTTTATCCGCACGACGGATGATGATGTTGGGGTTGTCTCTTAATAGTTTGGCAGCTTGGAAGTGTTGTTGCAAAATACTCAACAAACAACACTTCCAAGCTGCCAAACTATTAAGAGACAACCCCACATCATCATCCGTCGTGCGGATAAAGCTTCCTGCCTCGTGATCCATGACAAGGAGGAATATCTTAGAAAAATGGACGTCATCTTAAGTGACAACACTAAATTTAAAAAGATCACCCGCAACCCAACCGACGAAATCAAACTTATTGCCAACACCACCATCACCGCCATCAACGCCAAACAAGGAGGGATCCACCTTAAAAAACTCGTCGGAGAATACACCCCTGGTTATGCGTACGGAACCATCAAAACACACAAACCTGGGAACCCCCTCCGCCCCATCATCTCCCAGATCCCCACTGCCACCTACCAGATCGCCAAGGCCCTGAACAACCTCCTCACCCCCTACGTGCCCAGCCAATTCAACCTTAACTCAGCCCACGATTTCTTGGGAAATTTTACGAGACGCCCCCCGTAACAACAACCACACTATCGCCTCTCTCGACGTAGAAAGCCTGTTCACCAACGTGCCAGTGGATAGGACCATTGACATGATTCTACGTCGAATTTATCATTGCCCTGATACACCTACACTGGACATCCCGGAGAAGGCCCTGAAAACACTACTGGAGCTATGTACCAAGGAGGCTCCCTTCCTTTGCCCCCGGGGCAACATGTACAAGCAGATAGACGGTGTGGCGATGGGCAGCCCCCTAGGAGTTCTTTTTGCGAACTTTTTCATGGGTACCATCGAGGAAGAGCTCCTAGCTGCCCAACGACCAGCCGTCTACTGTAGATACGTGGATGACATCTTCGTGCAAATCAAGGACCTCCACGAACTACAGGAACTCCAGCGTCGCTTCATGACCTCCTCCGGACTTAACTTCACCTTTGAAAAATCTAACAATGGACAACTCCCCTTCCTCGACATCCTCGTAGCTCTGAACGACCATGGGTTCAAAACCACCGTCTACATTAAACCTACTAACACAGGACAATGCCTCAACGGCGATAGTGAATGCCCCCGCCGTTATCTTCTATCCTCCATCTCCGCCTATGTTAGGAGAGCCCTCACGCACTGCTCTACCTGGGCCGACACCCACCAGGAACTAGAAAGACTATCCCAAGTTTTAGTAAATAACGGATACTCCAACTCCGACATCTCCAGCACCATCAACCACCATCTTGAAAAATGGTACACCCAAAGCCCTCCCAACATTGACCCCCCCAATGAAATTAAGATCTTCTACCGCAATTACATGTCCTCTGAACACAAAAATGACGAGGCCGTCTTAAAAGAAATAATCTCCAAGCATGTCCACCCAACCAACCCGGAAAACAAAATCAAATTAATAATTTATTACAAATCCCCAAGACCTCCAACCTCGTTCTCCGCAACAAACCAGCCTCCACCAAGATAAAGAGCCCGATGACCGACGATCACGTCATTTACCAACATACCTGTAATTACGAGGACTGTGGACCTCATTCCTATATTGGTATGACGCAGACTCGTCTTTCACGTCGGTTAACTCTTCACCTTCAGGCTGGAGCCATCAAAGACCACTATCTCACCCCTAACCACCCTCACCTCACACGCAACGAGTGAGAGAAACACACCACCATACTCGATAAAGAAAGTGACCCAAGGAGATTACCTATACTCGAAGCTTTATATATCCAAGCCTTACATCCCAACATCAACAACCAAACTCTGGACCTTCAGATCCTTCCTTCTGCCAAAAGGCACTACCCTACAGGACCTAACACCCCTCCTCGCCCCCCGGTGCCCTTGACGCAGCCCCCCGCGCTACCTCCTTCAGCTTCGTCTTCTGCAGGCGCCACACAACTTAGGCCACGCCCCTCGACACGCAGCCAATCAGCTTCGACCCCACCTACTGACCACCATCCCGCATCCAGTGCGCATGCATGAAGCGGTTAACCCCTTCTCTCTCCTAGTTTACGCTTCCACCAATAGCAGACTTTTGCCCCCTGTTTTCCGCCTCCTCTGATCCTCCACCCTCTATATATACCCTTCCTGTTTACCTTTTATATCATTCCTTCCTTACTTGATAATGCTGGTTGTCCAGTGAAACGTGTCGTATATCCTGTATCATCATGTACATTTATGTAACCCTGTACCACCATGAATTTTGCTCATCTCCTTCATCTACTTCCTGCCACCCAGCGAAAACTCATCAGAGACCTGGAAACTTTGAATAATAAAATTTCCAACGCAGAAATTGCCATTTCTTTCAACCTCGTATGTATTAAAGAAAATATATATATATGTATATATATATATTTATTTATTTGTTTTTTTATTTGTTTTTTATGAAACTTACGTCTAATGTCCCAAACATGTAGTTCACCACCTCAGTGGATTCAATAAGGCTCGCACTACGTAACAAATCAAAGCTAATAAAGGTTATAATGTTCACACACAGTCAATTTGAAAGTACTATATGGTCGCGAAAAAAAAATATTAACCTAACAGGAAAAAAAACACAGGATCTAATGTTTTCTTCTGTATATTGCATTCATTTGAACTTTGTAAGACATCATCAAGGCACTGAGTAACATTGGAAGTATAAGGAGACACTAGTGCACTGACCTGCAGAAGGAAATGTATTCATTCTTTGCACTTCCAGATATGGCAACAGTTTACCTTGCTAACATTATTGACATTATATAATGTATCTTCTGTGCAATTATATCTTTAGGACAAAATTATTGTTTGCCATAATCACAGACAGCTACTTAATTACGGAAAGAGAACAGTCTTGGAATAATCACACACATGTATAGGTTAAATCAGATATATGTATTTAATATTTTGCATTTTTTGCAGTTAATGTACTTCATAGATTTGTTTTCCTTTAGAGTAACTCCCTGGAATGAACCTCAAGGTCTTTGTAACTAGAGTATGAATACTCATTATACCTCCGTGTGACCTTTTTTCTGAGAGAGAGAGAGAGAGAGAGAGTATTATGTGTATAAATATTATGTATTGATGAAGGCAATTTGACAAGGTGTAGGATATAGGCCCTCATCCGAGGTCGAGTCTTCCTCTATTGCTTCTACTACACTTTCGTTGTCAGTACCTGGTTCTATAGTTTATTCTATAATATTTAGGCCTGAAATCTTGATCAATAACCTTTATAACTAAAATATTTCCAGAGTAGTTGAACTAGTATGTCTACTATAAGGGAAGAGCCAACCAGGAAATAGATGTGGAATATTACCGCCCATCTACTCTACCCTTTTTTAAATTACAAAGGTTAAATAGTGTTCAAGACCAGAATTTAGTAGCACATCGGTGTTCTTTGTGGCTGTTCTCGGGATTTCGTGCTAGTTCTTAGGTATTGTCAGTTGAATTGTAGTTCATTGTAGGTCATCGTAGGTCATCGTGACCGATAAAATGTTAATTTGACAGTTGTTGTAACAATTTATAGCGTTTCATAGCATTTCGTGTCTGCGTCGTAGGTGTGCCATAGGCACTTCATAGCAATTCGTAATATACTATAGTGGGTCATTTTATCAAGATACACCAAGATATTCAGATCAGTGCACGTCGGCGTGGTATTTGTGAAGGTGAGAAAACCACTGAATAATAAGCTCATATTCTATAAAGGATATAAAGGTATATCACTATAATATTATATACTCAATGATAATATATTCCTTTTTAAGCCCATGATATTTACAGTGTATTTTCAAGATTCTATCGGTTTGGTTAATAAAATGGGATTAAAGTAGTGAATATGGTACATATATTTTGAGTGTTAGCCAACAAGTGTATTCCAAATAATATACTTGGGTATTTTTGTTCACGATTATTTTACCAATGGAAATGTTACTATTATGTAAAGTTAGTTAAGCAGATAAAATTATGAACTACTGCACAACAATACAATTCCATCTGACTAGCAGTGCTTAGTACTAAGACACATTTTGTACTTTTTAGATAATATTAGACAATATGACTCAGCCTGGAAAAACTTTCAAACTGATCAAATACATTTCAATTATCCTTTTCATTTCATCAAACTCTTTCTAAACTTAATAAAATCATCTAACAAGAGAGAGAATCAAAGACAAAATATGTCATGGTATTCTGAAAGGATTAACCACTGGATTATCTATAACGTTTTTTTAGATGTTATTATGGTTATCATTAGACAATTGTGTGCAATTTGGGAAGGATATCTGGGAATCAAAGGGGTAAACACTATCTCAATGAACTCTTTAACTCCCACAAGTTCACCCTAAGCTGAATAAAATAATTTAATGATAGCAACAATAAACTTTCAAAACGCGTCATTATCCTCAGAGGGTTAATTAAGAAATGAAATTGTGTGAACTACTGTACCTTAGCAGAATGACATGTTTCTTATTACCGCTACCTCTAGACGATTGCATTAAACATACGGTGGATATGTAGGTATTATAGGGTTAATTGAGATTATCTTTAACCCATTTATTCCTCAAGGTCCTTTCTAGGCTGAGTAGACTAGTTGTCAGTTCCTTTACTCAATAATATTAAAGACGTCTCCTACTTGGAGGGGTTTATGGCCACTAACTGGAGGTGATAAGAGATTTTGTATGCGAATCATATGGCATCGCTATTACGGCACTAGTGCTTTATTATTATATTGTAATATTTGTATTTAACAAAACAATAATATAGGTACAATGCAAAACACATAGTTCATCTTGATAAAGGCTGGGCCGTTGAGAGTGAGTTGAATATCATGAAATTTAGAATCAGTATAATGTGTTCATAATATATTTCTTAAGTACTGGGGCGACTGCTATATTACAAATGTATTGGAAATAGCAAGTGCTATTCTTTGACCCTTGTGACATCTGTTGCCTAATAAAGTAGTATTGACACTAAACACAGCCCAAATTAGATATAATTAATACCCCTCCGTCTATAAATAAAACAGAATTCAAACGGGAACATCGTGGTTAATATTTCATTAGGTTTACCAATCAGTGCACTAGGAGGCCGATGATAAAATCCACAAAATAATAAGCGATGTGGAGGTAAGGATGTAGCCTGGGTTGGTCTGAGCAAGTTTTTTTAATATTCAAATTCGTTCCTATTCGCAGGGTCCGGGACCACTTTCGCGTTCTCTTGCCCGTTTCTCTGTCTCACACTCATACTCGGATGTTATTTTTTTGTTCAGATATTAATATATTCCTAGATTCTATGCTATGCAATCTTAATCCAGTCACAACCTGATTTAACTCTCTGCTACTGCTGCCTCATATTTCATGTTGTTGGTTTCGGTGCTGACAGTCTTGTTCCCCTAAGGCATATCAGTGCTGACCTGAGCATCGAAAAAGATAGTCGGCACCTCATCCAGGTCACTACTTGACTGTTTCTTGGCCTATGCTAACCTAGAATAGAATCACCTAGCCCCGGGTTCCATCCCTCCAGAGTGTTAAACACATGTGGGGTTATACTGGCTTGTTGAATCTGTAGGATCCGCTCCAGATATGTCCTGACCTTTTATTGTTCGTTCCTCTTATGTGCAGCCTCCCTACATAACCAACGGTACGGCTTCATGATTCATCTACCACCCCCCATGCCTCAGTAGAAGAATATCCTGTACCCTTTCTCCAATCTCTTTTGGGGCTTGGTTATCTCTACCACGCTGCCAACGGCCTTCTTTTTGGGGGTACTCATCCATCATGTCCACCAAGTTGGAGACCATGTTGGCATTGCTCTTAAGGTGGTATTGTAGGCTTTTGAGAAAGAGAGAGAAAGAGAATGTTCGGTTGCAGCATACAAGTCCACACTCACAGTTCGAAACAACTTAAGGCCGTAAGTTACAATATAGGCAAACTAGGTGTGGCTGGTGGTGCAGTGGATGTACATTCTGTCAAAGAAGTATCTGCACCCATATGCTGATCATCTGGTGTGTACAGCTAGGTAGGGTTGGCACCTCTGCCTGCAACTATATCCATGTGTCAGAGACGATCGTCTCTAACTTGATATTCCTCCTCCTACTACCATTATAACAGTGTCTACTACTATTGTAGGTGGTCGCAGGTCTGGTTAACCAGCCGCTGAGTTAGGGTGAGGTGCCGTGGGTGGTTGTGTGTGGTTGGTAAAGAGTTTATGTTCTTCTTCCACTTCCTATTGCTACTACTATTATAACATCTTTTACTAATCATTAATTCCAGGTGGCTGCAGGTTTAGTTAACCAGCCGATGAGTGAGGCGGAGGTGGTATGGATGGGACAAGTATGGAGGGCTAAGGTGTGGCTGGTGGTATGGTGGATAGCGGTGGACCTGTTAGCTGCGGGTTATACAGGGAACTTGGTAGCAGTACTCAGCGTGCCAGTCTACCCCAGCCTAATCACCACTGTCAGAGAACTGGCACAGTCCGACATGGAGTGAGTATAGTTCAAGTTGAGCATCTGCTATTTTGGGAAACATTTGATCCACAAAAATATTCTGGTAATAATTTCCTCTTGGCAAAAGGGGCCTCTGCAGAGATAGCACAGAGCACGGGAGTTTGACGAGATATTAATAGGTTAGTTTTCTATAAGAATATAATGTACCATTCGAGGTACCCTCACCCTGTGCAGATTAAAGAGTATGCCCTAGTATGTGCTGTATAATATATCGATCCCAATTATTACCCCTATCCCCAGGCAGAACGACGATAATAAACACAGCAGGGATAATATGCCAATGGTGACAGGGTAACAAGTAAAACTGGAGCATTTTTTATTTTATTTTAATGCTATTATTTACTAAAACATGTCTTCGTTTAAACCCATTCCCGAAACCCCCGAGCACCCATGCCAAGTCTCATCTCCATAGTCTCTCTCTTGGGTTTGGGGAATAGAGGGACACAACAGACAAATATACAATAGCCTATAACTGTATACATTATGTATTTATATATAACAAGATATGACACCAAACCCCTTGGTGGTTGCCGACCTTGTATATATTGCGGGTTTTTTTTAATATTCTTATAGAAAACGAGTGTATTACAGTCTGCTCAAGCGCGTGTGCAAAAAGAAATAAGAATATTTCCCATTTAACTCCTGTTGTCATATACAAGGATTCTGTATACAAGGAAAGAATCGTTTCTGGAGGTTAGCAACAGGGAAGGCAATCAGCCGATAAAAAACATTATACTCAAGCCCTATGGCTACTGCCTCTTAGTGCTCTCACTCAGTCACGGATCCCTGTAGAAGTCCTTATGAGCGGCATAATGCTATAATTTCGAGGTTATTTTGAATTGTTTTCCGCAACTAGACTGAAGTCAGATAATCTTAAGTGGCTAAATTGTAAAAACTTTATATCATAAGAGAGATTTTCAAAGCTACCCAGAAAACTAGTCTGGAAAAAGAGTTGGGTGATTCCACTTTCATGTAAAATGATTGACATCCCTTGTTTTTGCTATGCACCAGTCACGGCGCTGTATATCAACAGAGTCAGTTGTTAACCATAATGATAATCCATCCAACTGTACAGTCATAGGGTTACACTTACATCCAACTGTACAGTCATAGGGTTACACTTACATCCAACTGTACAGTCATAGGGTTACACTTACATCCAACTGTACAGTCATAGGGTTACACTTACATCCAACTGTACAGTCATAGGGTTACACTTATTTGAGTTTAAAGGGTTGATTATAGCGACAGAGTCTATACCCAAATCTGGATAAAACTTGAAACACTGTATTCGATTATACAGTTCATGATTCTAGATGCTTGCCGGTCATGTTTTAGCGTGTATTATATATAGTTTTACGATAATATGGCTAATTTGTATTTGTACTTACCTATTAGCAATGGTAAACCTTCACATGTCTATTATCTTCTTGTTTTCAGAACCGGGATCGTGTGTGACAGGTCTTTATTGATCTTGTTTCGTATGTGTCAGGATTAAAATGGTATGCATTTCTTCATACAGTATATGCCCGTATTATTAGTATTAGTTTTAGCAAACAAATTGCATGTTTACGTTTAGCGGTGATAGTATCGCAAAGGTTTAAGAAATTTGGTGTACATCATTACTATTATACACTGCCAATTTTTTCTATATATATTTACCTCTGCGCCAAGATCAGGTTAATGAAGGTCTGTAATAATAATAGATATTATTTTCATACCTTATTTTTTCTGTCTATCTGCATATACATTTATTACTTATAAGTAGCTTCAATCTCAAAACTTTCCTACAGTTATCATCTGCTGTACCAAGATGTCAATATTGAAAGTCAGTAAAAATGTTTGAGAGATTACTCAATCTATTTAGCCCTCATTTTTGTTTTCTTTTTGTTTTTTTCTTTTTATTAAAGAGACAATGAACGGAGGAAGGAAAAACACAGATAAAACAAAAAGGTCCATGTGCCTAAAGGCATCATCCATTCATAAAATTAAAATGTGTGTAACAACTGGATTTAAACATTTGTAGATTGTAAGTTTGTGGAAAGCAATTAGAGGGAAGTGAATTCCAAAGAGTAGTAGCTCTGGGGATAAATGAATTCTGATAAGCAGAAGTTCTGCATTGTGGAGGAGAAAGTGTAAATTCATGGGCGCTCTCAGCTGCCCTAGTTCTACGGGGAAAGATGTGGAGAGGCGGCACAATTGAAGCAAGTTCCTCGGAACAATTGCTGTGAAAATATCTGTAGAATAATGCAAGGGATGCAACGTTTCTTCGTATGGATGATGTAGGAAGGTCCTGTGTGATTGCAGGGTTATTGATTAATCTAATAGCTTAATTTTGAATTTTGTCCAACTGCCTCAATGCAACCACTCCACTTCCACCCCACAGAGGTGAACAGTAATCCATCTGAGAACGCACATGACTTTTATATATTACGGCCAACTGCTCGTCAGTGAAGAATTCTCGAACTCTGTACAGGAGTCCCAGTTTTTTAGAGGCATTCTTAGCAATGCTTCTAACATAATGTGTCCAGCTCAAGTTAGTAGTTAATGTTACACCGAGAATGTCAATACTAGGGGAAGTGGGAATATTTACATAATTAAAAAATATATGGGAGTCCGTGAGATTCTGTCGGTTAGAAAATTGAATGTACTTGGTTTTCTGTGCATTAAAGGAAACTAGATTATTTTGTCCTCATTCATTAATTCTAGAAAGGTCCTGGTTCAGAGAAATTGCAGTGTTTATATTTGAATTTATAATATCGGGTTGGGTGAAAGAATTGGTAAATGTGAAGGAACTGTGGAGTGTTGAGTCATCTGCGTAGGAATGTATTGGATTATGAGTAGTAGATATGAGATCATTGATATGAATGAGGAACAGAGTTGGGGCCAAAACTGATCCCTGGGGAACACCAGCATTTATTGAGTGAAATTGAGAATAAAGGCCATCTACCATTACACGTATTTTTTTGTTATGAAGATAAGAAGAAATTGGTGGAACTAATGATGCAAGGCCGTAGTGTGACATCTTCGACAATAAGGATTGATGCCAGACTCTATCAAATGCCTTTGATATATCCAGTGCTATTGTATGTGTTTCACCATGTTGGTCTGTATCTTGGTTGATTTGATGCGTAAGAAGGCAAAGAATGTCTGCAGTTGATCGACATCGTCTAAAACCATATTGCCTATCACTGATTAATTTATTATTCTCAAGATGCTTAATTATGTGATTATTTAATATAATTTCAAAGACTTTACCAAGAGTGGAAGTTATAGCTATTGGTCTGTAGTTTGATGGATCTGAAGAGGCACCTTTTTTAGGAACTGAATGGATGTTTGCTTCTTTCCAGGGTACTGGGAAGCATGAGGTATGAGTACACAGACGGAAAATGTTTGCCAATACAGGAGCGAGCACCAAGGAGCAATTCTTAAGTGCTATTGGAGGAATTTCATCTAGACCAGGAGCCTTATCTACTGAGAGATTCTGCAAAATAGTTTTGACATGTCTGATGTGGATCTTAAGTGAGGGAATTTCAGGCGAATTAAAATTAAGTACAGGGACATCTTGATTTATTTTATCTAAGGTTGAGTTGGTGGAGAAAATATCCGCAAGAAGGTTAGCTTTACCTCGTGGGTCACTTACAAGATTGCCAGTCGGAGATTTTAATGGTGGAATGGATGAAGCAGTAGTGAAGTTAGATTTGAATGAGTTAAGAGTAGACCAAAATATTTTGTTATCATTTGGATTATTTAGAAGTTTATTTGCCTGCTTGTGGAGAAAGTTTGATTTAGTTAGGTTTATTACAGTTTTGGCATGATTTCTGATGTTTCTAAAGTAATTAAAGGCTTCATGTGTTTTTGATCTTGTGTATGCATTGTAGGCTATTGCTTTTTGTTCAGCTACTCTAGCACAATTATGGTCCAACCATTTAGGTGAATTAGATCTTTTACTGTACTTTTGATGAGGAATAAAAGTTTCCATTCCAAATTTTACAAAATCTTGTATGTGGCTCAAGGTGGAGTGTGCATCATTAGAAAAGAAAGAGGTCCAGGGAATATCAATAAAGAAATCTTGAAGACCCTTCCAGTCTGCCCTATCGTAATGCCATTTAGTCACCAAAACAGGTTCAGAGTGGGAAGGTGTGGTAGGTGATAGACAGGTGGCCTGTATCAGACAGTGATCAGAAGATCCAAGAGGGGACCTCACTGTAACACCATAATTTTCTGAATTGGTTGTTAAAAATAAGTCCAGTAGGTGGGAATTATGATTAGGATTATCTGGTACACGGGTGGGTTGGTTGACTAGTTGAGTGAGATTAAATGAGTCTGCAAATAGCTCACATTCAATACTAGCATCATCAGTCCTGGCTGAATGAGTGAGCCATTCAACATTATGGACATTAAAATCACCCAACACAGTGATTTCAGAAGAAGCATTTAAGTTGAGGACACTGAGTTGTGAGGACAGAGAATCAAAAAGACTTTGCTCTGGAGGAGTATTTGGGGAACGGTAGATGCAACATATGTATTTAAATTTACCAGCAGAAATTAATTTGTATATAGAATAATCAAAATAGGGACAATTGAAACTAGTAACCTCCTCCAGGGCAATTTCATATTTTGCGAAGCAACATACACCTCCTTTAGCTCTGAAATTGTGGAGCAGTTGATAACCTGGAAAATTAAATCTAGACGTGTCAGATGTGGATGTTACTTTAGTCTCTGTCAAAAAAAGGAGAGTAGGGGATTCTGCTTGAAGAAATTGGTGTACAGAATTGATGTTAGAGTGAAGTCCCCTTATATTACTAAATAAAAAGCTGCACCGACGAGCAGCTTTGGGACGTTGCAATGCTCTTGACACAGTCGCATGATGACGACCGGGAGGGCCCTGTGTCAATGACCCAACCCTGCCGGGGGTGGATATCCGAGGGACCACCAGGTTTGCTCTTAACAATTGTACTGCCATATTTATTAGGTAAGTGTATGGTGTTACATGTATGATATGTAGTGGGAAGAGTAGTGTTTTATGGATAGAGGATAGCGATGTAGGGCAATGTCGTGAAGTTGGATGTGTATGTTATATAAAGAGGGTTTTCCTAATACCCCTGATGTGTGAGGCAGAAATATATGTATCCAGCTACCAAGGCCTGGGAGAGAAAATGGAATTCAGGCTATTCCCTGAGTCTCCTGAAACCTTGGCGGTAGTACTTCCCTGGGCGGGGCTGCCTACCCCTACTACCTATAAATTAAATTGTTAAGACATCACTTCTCCTCTGTTGCAATACTGAAAGTCTGTAGAAAGTTTGCAGTGAGAGTAAATATTTCTCATTTATCCTACAAATATCTCCTCTGTATCAGGATTGGGATGTTGGACTACGGATCGTTTGTACCAGCCGCCCTCAAGGCCGCTACGGAGCCTCTGTTGTCCAGGCTGGGCGAAAAGCTGTATCTTTTCCCACAGGCAAGTTTGATATAAATTATGTGTATAAAGGCAACCAGGTTTGGTTTGGCCACATCAGCACAAATAGCACACCGCTTTTCATTTGACCGACTCCTTGTACAAGGACAGTACTGCTCTAGTATTCTTAGTTTCATTCATGTAGATAATTATGGAATATGTTATACCGTTAGAATGGTTTAGGCTCTTGTTATCGTAGGTTCTGTTCTTGATATTATTATGTTCCTGCCAACAACCAACCATACTCCTAAAATCGATTAATGAAATTTACAAACACATGTGGCAATCCGTGGATTCGAACCCAGGACGCTCACACCGAAAATCAACACCTTATGCATCGCACCTCGAAGACCGTTATTTCTTGTTAAGTGGTGGAACTGCCTACGATTTTTTATGCAACTTCGAATCCTGCATATCAATCTAAGCATGTACACACATCCCAACTGCAACTTACGTAGGCTATATGAGAGAACCACCACCTTTTGGTTGCTTATAATGAACTCGGACTTCCCACAGGTCTCCACCAGCGCCTCGGCCTTCGATATACCGATGCTCATGGTTGCTAACGGGACGTATGTGCTCATGGATTCTCGACACTACCTATCCTTCATCAGAGACAAGTTCAACGTGACGGGTATCACATACATGATGAACCAACAGGGGATTAGCTACGCTCACATTATGTGATTATATGATATATGGATGTTATATGACCGGTGTATGCTGTATTTGGCTGTACTGTATATGTTATTGTTCGTAATCAGAATTCCCCTTAACCCATACTGTACCAGAGGGTATGACCATAAATGTACCCTACAGTACCAGGAAGTGTGGCCAAAACGGCTTCAAAGGCAAGAGAGAACACCCTCCCACCTCAAAAGTTGGAGAAGCAATGACCCAACCAGCCTGTGGAATCTTGCAACCAAGCTGAGAAGTGTTGCCAATGCTTCAGAGCAATGCCTACAAGTCATGATTGTTTTACTGGCAGCAGTCGGGCGTCTCTGGGATAGTACGGGTTAATAATAACTTTAAACGATTTAGCATTAAGTTTGGTCAGTACATAAATCTGATACCTAGATAGAAATTATAAACTTTTGTTTTAACATGAGATGACCCCCCCCCCCCCCCCCCGCACACACACACACATCCCACACCCTGCCCCATAAAATAATAAAATTAAATACTAAGTTTGTACTAGATTTTCACGATAATGATGACTTTATACTGTAATATATTGTTTCTCGTAATGTCTCTCATGACTCCAGCCCCCCCCCCCCCCTCTCCCCCCCTACCACCTACGCCACCCTATTCGATACTTCCTGGTAGCCTGATGGCGATTATCTCACACCCCTACAAGCACCATCTTCATTCAATCGCACACCATACGTCATACATCCAGTATTAAGCTATCCATGTATTTATCCACACACCCTTCTCGTCCATTCAATCACTTATGGATTCGCCCATTCAGTTCTCTATCCATGAATTCATAATTCCATCTACCCATTTACTTATCTATCTACCCAATTATGCATACATTGATTCAACCATTCTTTCTTTACACCCTGCAAATCTGTTCGAGTTTCTGGGATGGACCCTCCCCTCCCCTCCCTCAAAACACACAGACACATACACACATGTGAAATAAGTTGAGGTTAGGGTAACTAGAAGATAAAGTAAATTATATTTATGAAGCATATATCGATGTCATTAAACGCACACCCCAAGATAAAATAGAGAGGCAGATGGATTTCATCAGGCCACAGCTACCCGTCATAACCGGGTTTCTGTTGCAACTGTGGCAAACCGGGTATCTCCATAACACCTGGTGCATATTGTTTGACCTCTGAGAAAAAGTAGTATAGTACTAAAGTAAATATGTATGTCGGGCAGTCAATAAATAGTTGAAGTACACACACATTACACTCCCTTGTTCGATACCTCTCATCCTGGTGGTGTGATAGGCAGCACTACTCACCTGTACAATCACTTTTATTAATTCGTCTGTTCATTAATTCCTTGATCCATTCATTCATATATGTATATATTTATCTATTCATGCGTTTATGTATTCATTCATCAATTCATTCAATGACTTTAACGTTTTTCCTGCAGATTTACTCGGGTTATCTGAGTTGGTTCCTGCCTCCCAACACCCCCTATACTACTCTGTTCGACACCTCCCTCGTTCGAATGGTTGAGATGGGCATTATGAAACAACTCTACAATCAGCACATGCAGCGTGGCGTCGGAACACACAGCACTCAGCAGGTTAGTGTGTGCTGGTTATGGTGTGTGTGTGGTGGTGGTCGAGTTATCTGTTGTTGCTTCACAAAGTAGAGGTTTGTTTGTGTCAGTGTGGATGGCGGTGTCACGAATTTAGTGGATTTGGGATCTTAGGGCAGTATTGGTAATCGTGATTGTATTGTGTATGATACTTCAGATTGTTAAGACAAACTCATATTTAACTTCTGCCCGTTTCTAGCGTCAAGGTGATGGTGTTCTGAACTTGAGTCACGTCCAGGGCGCCTTCATCCTGCTGGTGTTAGGGTTGGCTACAGGGGCCTTCACTCTTCTGCTGGAGTGGCTAGTCTCTCGCTATAACACCACCAGCAGACCTGTCAACCCTCTTCCCTACAGGGCCTCTTCCTTCTCACACCCCCACCTCACCAACAACACTACAGTCGGTTCATATTAACTGGGCAATAACTTATATCCTGGATCCCATTGTATTGTGGAGGAAAATGGTGGTGGTTTTCCCAATGCCGTATCCGGAAAAAATATGAACAAGAAGCGCTTGTAGATGTCCAAAATATAAATAACTTGCAATAATTAGCAAAGATTGAGAGACGTGCAGCGTGAGCATGAATATTTGGAAAGGTCTTGATATAGGTCAGTGACAGCTAATATTTCAAATATATGTTTACTAAAATTCCTCATCATTGTGTTATACTTATTCCTCCAACTAGTGCACAGAAATCTACTGTACACATTTTATTTGAAATACGTGTATTTGAACCTTAACAAAATATAGAACTATTGGAAATAAACTAAATTATATTTAATAAATGTAACGAATTTGTGATAATAATTTCGTCTAACGGTGGTCCAATTCGTATGAATAATCGATACAAATATCAATCACCAAAAATACTGCAGTAAAGTAACATGCATAGCTTTAGATTCAACATTTACGATGTTTACATTTAGACACAATTAGTTATTTTCTAACTAAAAGACTAATTATGTGTTGTTGTAACCGATGTTGCGTACTAATTGGCTGACACCACACACATACACACGCACGTACTGTATATATATATATATTTGTGAACCAAATGGTACAATTTACTCAACCATAGTCATTTGCATCTCATTTGGTTTTAAACTGCATGACAATGTATTGATCTCTAAATATAATCTCTCTCTCTCTCTCTCTCTCTCTCTCTCTCTCTCTCTCTCTCTCTCTCTCTCCATAGCTCAAATATCACGTTGTTGTTATTACATGGTAATTTTAAGTGACTGTAATTGCCATGTTGCTTAACAAAAACTACATGTGTGTACAGGTAGCACTAATTCTCGTATTATATATTCAAACTTAAGTGCTTCTCTAACCCTATATCGAACGAAGGTAATACACCAGAATGCTATATTGTGATAAAGGAAAGAGGGCTGTATATAATTTCAGAAAGATCACTATTTGTTTCTGCTGACTTCGTTCATTAAGGCTTAGAGCAGCTCTAAAAGTGTAGTTGTACTGTAGAATACGGAGGTAAGACACACTGTTTACTTAACCTGCATTATAAGTGCTGAAACAAAACAAATCAAGTAAATGCATTCTCAGGACAATTTGGATCGGTAATCATCGATCGGAAATATTACCTTCATTTCGAGATCATTTTGAAAAAGTAAAGACCAAAGCGAGGTTATTTAGTTTGGATTTGTATAAATGCTTCCAGGCCAAAAATTGGCAAATTACATTTCTTAACAACGGTAGTAATACATCATGTTTCCAGCAACACCATATCATTCATTCATCCACAATAGTCCTTATCCTCTGGTTAATCCTAAATGGTTCGTAGGAGACGATTAAAATTATGCCAAAGAACATTTTAGTGTTCTTTGGAATGATTATTGGAAATCCCCTTAATCTGCATAGGTATACCTCAAACAAAGGTCTACCACTCTTCCTCAACCGAGTGGTAAGCTTGCTGCACTTTCCAAACCTGCAAAATCACATGGACAATAACCTCACAAAATCCTAGTTTGACACTATTATGCACAGATAATGTACCCTTAATCCTATTGGGTATAGAATAGTTAATGCCAATGTGGTGATCCAATTAACCCCTTGACGATTATGATGCACTTTGATAGTTCATTCTGGTTATCATTAGATAATTTTATACAACTTAGGAAGGATCTGTGTTCCTCAAAAGGGTATATACTACTGTATCTCTGTTAGCCCTCTGGCTTCCAAATATTTGTCCTAATCTGGGTAAAGTCGTCTAATTATAGCCAGAATATACTGTCAAAACGCGTCATAATCGTCAAGGGGTTAACACCAAAAACCACTTACAGTATAATACTATCTACGCAAAATCAGTCGAGTTAGATGAATAGTATACTTAGTAGCAAAATATACGATAGATAAGAATACATGTCGACACTAAATGTATTTATCTAACTATCACTGATTGTGGACATTTATTATCTATTTATTTGTTTATTGAATCACCATGTACAGTTTGGGTAGTTAACCATAAACAAACCCTCTCCAAGTTGTGCTAACATGGACATGGAATTGAATTTCGAGTTGATATCAAGCATGAGGGGAGGTGTGGTGGAGTGGTCTTGCCACTGGCCTGGTAATCCAAAGGTCCCGGGTTCAAATCCCGATGTATCAATGGGAAGATATTATTGGGATGGAACTTGTGCTGTACCTGGTATCAGTGCATTACCACAAGCCCACCGAAACGTCAATAAAATACCCTCATTGTTCCCTGATTAAATAGCACTATGAATATTCCCATATTCAAAATATGCTATAGGGGTGCAATGCCTGGTGAGTTATTTGCTCAACAGGTGGCGTTGTGTGTGTGTAATTGTAAGAGTCCGAGTGTAGGGGATGAGACAGTGAAGCACGGGAACGAGGTGGCTTCAGAGATGGGGTCGTTTCGGGCCATGAGTGAGCACCGTGCCTCATGTGAAGGCAAGATGGCAGGTGCTCGTTGTACTCTATGTGCTTCACATGTCTCACTCCCTAGACTGGAACAAGACCTCACGGGCTTCACTGTTCATTGTAAAGCGGTGAATGTTAAGGCTCTCAGCCTATGCCCGAGAGGAAGTAAGTTGGAATATAGAAAAAAAAAACAAACAAAAAATGTAGTGCAATCGAATGTTCATAAAAGTATTCCAATCCCCAATTTAATTCATATATTTACTTTGTCTTACGAATTTATTTCGAAGAATTATTTGTCATCCAAGAAAAAGAAAAAATATACCAGATTTTTTTTTTTTTTTTTGGGGGGGGGGAATGCATGAGTAAACTAACACATCTATGTATTCTCAGACGGTTTATGTAATGTTATACGTTCCATATTGTTTTCATATTTGTGAAATATTCAGTGAATAAATATTATTATGGAGAAATATATATAATTATAATTCCAACATAATTAGCTGATAATATGCGGGTATACTGTATTGTCAATAAGCACGTATAGGGAAACACATAGAAATGGGTAAAGACGCACTATACTGTAAGTAACCAGGCAAGAAGCTTCAGAACAGCTGGGATTTATAGAAATGTGAATTTGGCATATTAATTGTTGTCTTTCTGCGTTTACGTAATGATTCTTTAGTTAGCCATTGAAAATTAGTTATATTACTGGCTGCTATGTATAAAAGAAAACGGACTTTTCTTGATCAATTTAGGTGAAACATTTATTTTTGTCGAAAAAATATGATATTTACGTAATTTTTATGGGAAAGGGGGTGGGTGGCTTGGGGGGAGATAAGGACTGTGATAACATATTTGGTTGATACAACTCTGTGTCCCTAGCTTATAGGAACATTTACTTCACAGAAATAGAAAAACAAAACAAAATCATAATTTACGATCTAGTTGCGTGGTCTTTCCTTAACCCAAGAAGTGCGATAGGCCTTCAGGAAGTGTTTACTAGGCGAATGCAATAGGCCTTCTTCAAGACAACCCATAAAAAAAAAAAAAAAAAAAAAAATGCCCCAGTATCAGTGAAATGGAAGCAATGTGTGATTAGGTGGTATGACTGTTTACAACCAGCTCCTGCCTTTGACTAACATGTGTCTAACCCCCCCCCCCCCTCCTTTGTCCCTACACTTCATCACTCCTCAATTATCCTAATTTTTCCATCTTTATTACCTTCTATTTCTTTCTACTGTCGAGTCAGCACTCTCCCTTCCTTCCTCTACCTGCCCTCCACCTCCTCCCACCCTCTAATATACTAGGATATCACCAGTGCCTGGCGACGAGACTTTGGATAGGGAAGGTCTATGTCGCCCGGTCTGTCACTTGCCTCAACCCTCCCCTGTCACATATATATGATTTGTGACTGAAAATTTGCTGTTTACACCTATTTTCTGGTCTTCACTGATCGCATGTTCATCATACAAGTAAAATATATGCACATGGAGCAGAAATATTGCTTTACATTGTAAATATAATGAATGTTGTCAGAATTGAAGGTAATTTATTCACATACGTAGCCTTTTTTAAAACCTAAAGGTGCATTCCTCACAAGTTGAGTTAGGTTACTATGTAATTGCCTTTAGCAACCAAGAAAATCATATGCATTAGGCTAGGCTATACAGAATATAAACAAATCATGCGGTAATGTCATCGAGATATATGTTTAAAATTTGGTTTAAAATTATGTATTAAGTATTGCTAAATACTCATAAAAACTTTGAAACGCACCCAGAGACAAATCATACTTTAATTAGGATTGGTTACTCTTTTTGTATTATGCCAGCGTTACTTTTAGTAGGCAGGAAATAATAGTGCTACTATTACCGATTACCCTAATATGTAACCGAATTTCATATATATATTGTAGTCATCTACTGTGCCTTCCAAATAATTACCTTCGTGTTCATGCTTCTTTCACTCTTCTCTCCGTGTCCTGCTTGGCCTTCCTTCCTCCGTTCACTTTCGATTATGCAATCTCTTTACACCCTTTCAATCTGACGACGATTTCTATAATTTACCAATGCTATACACAGAGGTTTGATTTATTTTAATAAGAACCTCTAGGAATGAAATGGTTGATGCAAATGTAAGTTAACCCGTATTGTACCGGCGACGTCTTTTATATTTTGTTCTAGCAATATTTAGACGATTTGATGCAGTTTAAGAAGGATCTGTGGTAGTAAAAGGGGTTAAGTGAGATAGTTCAAAGCCTGTTGACTGCTGGGGGGCCTTTTTGAACTGAATACAATCGTTGAATAGTAGCCAGAATAAAGTTAAAAAGACAGCACTGGTACTGAGTGGGTTAACCCTCTAACATTGACAGGTCCTTTCTAAGTTGTATTGTCTTATGACGATATTAATATGTTTTGACTAGTGTAATGATAAAAAGAGGAGGTGTTTGTGAGAGCTAGCTGGATTGCACTCTGTGTAGGTGAGACGCAAACAAAATCAGTAAGGGAAACTACGCAAATGAAACAGGAGTTCCATTAACTCCTTATCACATGTCTACGAGGCCTCCCCTGCGTACTGCCCTGCTCGATTGGTGCCTAAAATCTCCTAAATCCAAATATATATAGGGGAGGTGTTGCCGAGTGGTCTTGCCACTGGATTGGTAATCCAATGGACCCGGGTTCAAATCCCGATATGTCAATGGGAAGATATTATTGGGATTGAATTTGTGCTGTACCTAGTAGCAGTACATTACCACAAAGCCCACCGAAATACCCCCCAAAATACCCTCATTGTTCCCTGATTAAATAGCACTGTATGAATATGCCCATATTCAAAATGTGCTACAGGGGGACAATGCCTAGTGAGTTCACTGCTCAATAGGTGGCGTTCTGAGAGTGAAGGTCTGAGTCTGGAGGGTGAGACAGTGAAGCACTTGAAGGAAGCAACCAGCGGCTTCAGAGATGGAGCTGCTTCGAGCCATGAATGGATGCTTCACATGTCTCACTCCCCAGACTGGAACGAGACCTCATGGGCTTCACCGTGTTGAGCGGTGGATTGTAAAGGCTCTCAGCCTATGCCCGAGAGGGAGTAGTTGGAATATAGAAGAAAAACAAAAATATATATATATATATATATATATATATATATATATATATATAGAGAGAGAGAGAGATAGATAGATAGATAGATAGTTATACCGGTATGTATAATTTCAACAATTGGCTTCGAACATGGAAAGTGTAGGCTAATCTTATAACGGACAAGATCACCAGGGAGAACGCAAACATCTTGAAGAGGATATTGTGATTGCAATAGGTAGCCTACTTTTAATTTTCTTTATCTAAATTCCTGGTACCTATTATATTACTGTTCACTAGAGATATACTGTATGTATACTGTAAAGGACTCTTTCATCTTTGTTAAAGAAATAACTAATATTTAATTTGGCAACTGTGTAATGGCTAGCTTTGATAGTCAATCTTAAGTATTTTTAAAAATTAGCTGTGAATGACTATTTTTATTTAATGACAAAGCATATAAACAATGTGATGGTATTTCAATGGGATCACCAATAAGCCATACATTAGCGAATGTGTTTCTCAGTTACCATGATAAGACTTGGTTGGATGAATATCTGGTTCATTTCAAACCACTCTTCTACTGATGCATAGACTACAGTAAATCTGGACTGGACACGATAATGGAACTTTGCAGTAAGGGACCCAAAATCGGAGAACGAATCCCCAAGTCCGAACCTTAAAACCGCGAAAATGTGATATTTTCGCGGTTTCGAGGATCGAATTTGGGGGTTCGTTCTCTGATTTTGGGTCGCTTACTGCAAAGTTCCATTTTCGTGTCCAGTCCAGATCTACTGTAGTCGATGACTGATGTTATATCGATGATACATTTATATTTTCTGAATTCCTAGATCATGTTCTACTGTTTCAAAGTTATCTCAATTCGAAACATATTAATATCAAATTCACATGTGAGCTACAAAAAGAAAACACGTTTTCATTTCTAGACGTAAATATCTGCCACTCTCAAGATAACTTTGTGACATCTTTATAAAGAAAATCTACATTCACTAGCTTGTATATGACATTTTCACCGTCCATTCCAATTTTATATGAACGTAACTTAGTTTGTGCTCTCACACACAAAGCATATATGATTTGTTCCTCTTACTTTCATATTGATATTGAACTTAAATACCTCAGAGAATTGTTGTTTAATTAGGCTTCCCTAAGAACTTTACAGATACCTATATAGGTAAAACCATAGAGTACAAATTGGATAGAGGTGAAAGCGTGACGTCACACGGTTATTTTGCCGCGCGTCCTAGGGATTTGGTGGCAGGACTGTTGTAGGGCATACAACCAAAACACCTCAGTCGTTTTTCCTTATTAGATACTCCTTGTTATCTGTGCGCCTGGCTTGTTTGCAGTGTTACCAAAGTTAAGGGAAATTCCGCAAAATGAGGGGGCAATAGATTAAAGAGGGAACATCTTTAAGAGTGATTTATTGTTGGTAAAAACACTTGTAAATTATTTAAAATCGATATATAAAAGCAAGATGAAAATATTACGAATACATAATATACAATATAAAAAAATACCTACATATGATGTAAACCGTATAACTACAAGCAACACAACAAGAATTAAAATGTAATTTTGAATATATATTATTATTAGCTACATCAGAAAAAGTATAAGGGAGATAGGAATCTTCCTATACCTTCCAATAAAATAAATGATACCATACATAGCGAGTCTGGCATCGATTTAAGGCTACAACCAACGCCATCTAGTGTATGGACGCGGTACTAATATTGGTGAACAAAATCTAGGGGATTTGTCTTCATACTTCACACAGCCACTGTATTCAATATTGATCGTTTACTTTAGTCTAAGCAATCCTCAATACACGCTTTACTAATGACAGAATCGCCACGGTTATTTAACATACCAAATGTACCGTATCATTGTTTATTCGTTATGAAAATATTTACCAACTTAATGGTTTCATTACCATCTACTATAATAAGTCTATTACTCTACCATGATATATACGATACTAGGCCTCTAGTCTGGTCGAAACTACATTTTCGCAGTTATATGATTATCAAGCGTTGCTCAGGTTGATTCTACGCATTTGAATATGGCATTTAGACATTTTCTATTCATAAATGACTAAGAGGAATGAACACATTAAAATCAATTATAAATGTTTATTCGCTATCAGGATATTCAAAATTAACTGCGAAAACGTAATTTCGGGCTGACAAAGTATGTATTGTCGTGACCAATGACTGCATTAATATGCTATAGGCCTATAATGCATTTAACACATCATTAAAAGTAGTTTCGTGTCGGATCCCTATTATAACATGGTTAAGGATAATAACACATAATACATAATTATTGTTCTGTTTATTTAGATTAGTTTATGGATATATGATGTATGAACTCCTCCGCTGAACACTGGCACAAATCCACAAGTTACACCGATCTGTGGATAACAAAAAGAAAGGATAATTATAGGGAATAGACTCTCAGCGTTAATATACATAATTTATTAGGGAAAGTGAAGCTCTATGGAATCCTTATAATATACTCACATAGATTCCGTTGTGGGAGAATAGTTTTGATAAGTTTTGTTACTCGATTTTGTCGATATAAATAATCCCGCGCGTAAACAAACTCAGTCCCGCAATCTTGAGAGCTCTGCTACGGACGTGTTCAATGTTTACAAAAAGTGTTGATAAATGTTTACCTATAGTCCCGTTAAAATATCCTCAAGTAACCTATCAAAAACTGTTCAGGGGACTGGTTAGAACTTGTAGGATGTTTAATTGGATGTCGGAAATCAGTATTTACTGAGAAATAACAGTCTTGAAATGCGCTATGGGTCACCCAGGGTCCCTGCCCTCTCTTTCCCAGGTAATGTTATGTTATATTATATTATATTATATTATATTAGGGTTAGGGTTAGGGTTAGGTTAGGTTAGGTTAGGTTAATCTAATCTAATATAATAGTTGTACATTTTGGGCAGTGGGCGGAGCCGCGCGTATGTGGCGGTGTACAGACCCTCCCGTAAAACATAGCGCATTTTAAGACTTTTATTTCTCAGTAAATACTGATTTCCGACATTCAATTAAACATCCTACAAGTTCTAACCAGTCCCCTAAACAGTTTTTAATAGGTTACTTGAGGATATTTTACCGGGACCATAGGTAAATTTTTACCAAAGTGTTCGGAATGGAGTACACTCGCTACGGTAAAGTGTTATGTTCTACAAAGATGTTACTGTATGTCTAATATATGAACCCACAGTAGCTGGCATGCAAGGGCTAGTATTGTATCCCACGTACTGGGTCTAGGTTAGGTTAGGTTGGGTTGTTTGGTTAGGTTAATATACTAGGTCCCGGAAACAAGATTCGTAGTTGTTGTTGTTGTTGTTGTTCCCTAAGCTGCCTGGCCGAACAGCCCCGAGTCCCTGAGGAAGGCCATGGCCACGATCGGGCTTTCCCACAGAGCTCTCATTGAGTGTAGATTGTGTTGTTGGCGTAAGTGGTAGTGTGAAATGCAGTCTTCTATGATGTGTTTAATGGTATGGGGTGCTGTGTTACATCACGGGCAGGCGTCGACAACGGAGTCATCCAGTCTCTTCTGATAGCTCAGGAGAGCTGGATGGTGTCCGCATCTCAGCCTGGCCAGGTGGACTCTGTCCTCGCGAGGAAGGGAGGATTCGGAAGGATGGATTTCGGGAGGTCGTGCATGCAGCTGCGTGTTGTCTGTGAGTGAGTGGATGGATCGGTGAGAGATATGAGTAGGGATGTGCTTCTGGAAGTTGGTTCGGGGTGGGCAGGGAGGGAGAGAGGACAATAATTGTGTGTGATACTGTGTGCTGGGTGTTGTTTTGATATTTCTTGGTGTCTGTGGGTGTGTTGCCATGTAGTTTAGTGGGTGGTCTTGGTTCGTGGAGGCTGCTGCCAGGAATTGAGTGCCTCTCATGTCCAGATGATCTTTGACTTTGAGGATTTTGGTTTCTTGATGTAGGTGATCTGTGGGTGCAGTAGCTGTGCAGCCTGTAATGATCTTCAGGGCTTTGTTTTGAATAGTCTGTAAGGTCTTATGATGTGTTTCAGCTAGGTTTGAAGCCCAGGCTGGGCTTGCGTATTCCATCACTGATCTTATGTATTGTTTATATACTGTGGTGGTAGTTTCTTTGTTGTGTCCAAATTTTGTGTGAGCAAGTGACCTGAGGGCGTTAAGTCTGGGTGTCAGTTTCTTTTTAATGTTTGTGGTGTGCTGTTTGAATGTCATATGAGTATCATATGTTACTCCTAGGATTTTGGGTGTGTGTGTATGTGTTAGGGGTGTGTTGTTTATGGTGAGTTGAGGGATGTATTCATGTTCTCCTGTCCAGCTTGTGAGCAGGGTTGCGGTGGATTTGGCTGGGGTTAGATTAAGTCTGTTTGTAGTGCACCAGCCATGTAGTGTGTTGAGATAGGGTTGAAGGAGATCTGTTGCTCTTTTTGGGTCATGGTGTGTGCATGTGAGTGTTATGTCATCTGCATAGGAGGCTAAGTTTATTTGGGGCGTATTGGGTGTAGTTATATCGTGCATGTACAGATTGAAGAGTGCGGGCGATAGGACGGATCCTTGTGGGACTCCGTTTGGAAAGTTTCTGATTTTAGATGACTGACCGGCAAAAGATACATGTGCACATCTGCCTGCTAGGAAGTTGGCCAGCCACCTTTTTGTGTTGTTGTGCATGTTTGTGTTGTAGATTTTGTTTGTTAGGTTGTGGCGGGGGATGGCATCGAAGGCTTTACTAATATCGAGTGTGGCTAATAGTGATCTGTGTGGTGGTCTAGCTGAGTTGATGCCGTCAAAAGCTCTTTGTGTAAGGTCTGTGAGAAGAGTGTTTGTGGAGTGCAGTGGCCTAAAGCCATGTTGTGTTGGAGCTAGGGGTAGGTCAGGTGTAATTAGTTGTAATACTAGGCGTTCCATGACTTTGGAGGGGGAGCAAAAGAGTGTGATGGGGCGGTGCGAGGAGGGTAGCGTGGGGTCTTTGTTGGGTTTGGGGAATGTGATGATGATACCATGCTTCCAAATGTCTGGTATTGTGTTGTGTGAATAGCTGTAGTTTGATATGTTAGTGAGTGCTTGTATGCCTTGTGGTCCCAGGTGTCTGAGGTGTATGTTACTTATGTTGTCTAGGCCACAGGCGGGTGAGTGCTTGAGATTGTTGATGACATGCTTTGTCTGGTGATTGGTGAAGGGTGTATAGTCAGGGTCTGTGGGGAATTGTCTCTTACGTCGGATAACACGTCGGTCGTCTTTGTGAGGTTTTAGGTGGCTGACATGTGAGAAGTGATTGATGAGAGTGTTTGCTTGTTGTTTACATGAAGGAGTAGAGTCTGTTGTTGTGATTGCAGCATGTGATTGTGTTGTGTTGGTTGGAAAGTGTGATGCTGTTTAGTGTTTTGTATAGTTTTTTGGGGTTTGTTTTGTGATCAAGTGTTTGTAGGAAGTTATTCCAATTTAGTTTTTGTTGTTCTTGTATTTTGTTGTTAGTTTGGGTGTTGAGTGCTTGAATTTGTTGTGTGATGTCTTGTGTGTGGGGTGCTGGGGAGTGTTTCAGTATGTCGCGTTGTCTGATGAGGTTTTGAATTTCTGGTGTGAAGTTGGGGTTGTGTCTTTTTCTGTTACCTCTTGGAATGTGTTTCTTGTCAGCGTTTTGGATAGTTTTATTGAGTATGTGTACAGCATTGTTGATGTTAGTGATGGGTGTACTGTTTAGAGTTGTGAAGTGTTGTTCTGTCTCATTTGTGAATGCTTCCCAGTTAGCTCTTTTATAATTGGTGTATGTGTGTTTGTGGCCAGCTGGGGTAAGTCTGGTTTTGGTGGTGATAATGATCGGGAGGTGGTCAGAGCCTAAGGTTCTGACCACCCTCCAGGATGTTGTGGGGGCGAGTTCTGGGGAGCAAAAGGTGATGTCTGGAGATGATGGGTTATAGAGGGCTTGGTGAGGAATATGGGTATGTTGATGGATGTCGTTAAGGATGATGAGGTTATCGGTTTGGTTTTGTAGTACCAGCCCTCTGTCTGTGTCGGGGTTGTCGACAAACCAGGCCGACGTCTTGGCGTTGAAGTCACCACCCAGGATGATGTGTGGGGTGTTTGTGATGTGTTGTAAGTGTGGTCTGTATTCATTTGGTACTGTAGGGGATGTTTGGGGAGGGATGTATGTGTTTATGATGGTTATGTTGGAGTTGTTGCCAGTGCGTATTTTAATTGATTGTATTTCTGTTGTGTTATCATTTGGGGGGAGGAGGGATTTGGTTTGTACACTGGTTACTATGTATGATATTTCTTTGTGTACCAGGGTGATGGGTCCACCGCCCCCGCTGCCAGCCCGGTCTTGTCTGATGGTGGTGAAATTATGAAATGTGGGTGTTTTTTGTGTTGTGCGGAGTTTTATTTCTTGTAAGATGGCAATGTGTATGTTGTGTTGTTTGATGAAGTGTGAGAGTTCGTGTTTCTTTGTGTTGATGCCATCTATGTTCAATTGAAGAATGTTAATGTTATGTGCACGATGTATGTTGGGTGCTGGTGCCCGAGGGGGGGGGGGGGGTGAGGGAGGGGCGGGGGGTTGGGATGGGTGGGGGGGGGGGGGATGGGGGAGCAGGAGATGGGGGTTGGAATAGATTAGGATGGGGTGTGGTGTGTTGAGTTGAGGATGTGGATGGTATGGGAAGGTTAGGTGGGTTAGGGAGGAGAGGTGGACGGGTTTTAGGGGGGGGAGTGGATGATATGGGAAGGCTAGGTGGGTTGGGGAGGAGAGGTGGACGGGTTTTAGGCGAGGGATTTGACTAGGAGAGGGAGGGGCATGAGGAACAGGTCCAGGTGTTCGTGTAGTGTTTCTTGGAGGCAAGTGTAGTGCAGGTGAAGTGGGTCCCGTTCCTGCATGAATTGCAGAGAACTGAACCCTTAGTGTGGTGACTCGAAGTGATGGGTTTTGAGAAAGTTGGACATATGAATGTGTACGTGGGTCCTGGGTTGCTCTCAATGTCTCCGGCTAGAAGAAGTCTTCGAGAAATGACAGCGGGAGAGTCATTTCTCGGTGTAGGAAAAACTGTGTGGTGTGAGAGGTGTGGAAATTCCCGGCGCGACCGAAGCCGCTCCAAGGACCCGTGCCCCCAGGGAGGGGGCAGGGGATGGTTGTGACGGTTTGGCTCCCGAAACTGCTCTCCGCAGCCGGCATCCGGTTGTCCTCCACTGGTCGTTGATCTTGTCTCCGGCCGTGGAGGGTCGGCAACCATCCGCGGTTGGCAGCTCCGGGAGGTGGTCCTACGGCGTAGACGCCGCCACATCAGGACCATAGTTGCGGTAGTAGCCTATTTACATCAATACTAGGCTATAGTTAACTATCAAAACTATTCTCCATCAGTGGAATCTATGTGAGTATATTATAAGGATTCCATAGAGCTTCACTTTCCCTAATAAATTATGTATAATAATGCTGCGAGTCTTTTCAAAAAAATTACCAAAGAAAGTATTAGGTAAACATGGATAATTTTAATACAGAACAGTGAGATATAAGACAAAAGACTGATCAATATATACGCCACCCTGGTTATTTCACGATTAACCTAATGTTTACATTGCCTGCCTTCAGCAAAATCTACCTTTCACTTGCTGTAGGGAAACTATTATTATTGGGTCGTTTCTCTCCTCATATATACATCTAAGAGAGGGCCTTGGTTTTCGGTGAGACATAAGGACCAGCATTAATCCCTCTTTTAGGAGAGATAAAGAAAATATTAACTTATCATCAACATCAGCCCTACCTCCGCGAGTCCGAGTGGCGTCTGCTGAAATGAATTGGTTCTTATTTGTCAACATTATTTTATTCGTCTCCCAACATAATTAATCAATATTATTACGATAGTTATCTTAATTGGGAATCCAAACTTATGTGTGCGCATTTCAAGCTCAAACGTTATGCATTGCCGAATTATATAGCTAAGCTGATGACATGCAGACGATGCAGATCGACACTAACGCCATCAAGCGTATGGACGCGGCGTGAGCTCGACAACAACAACAACAACGAAAGTGTTGTAATTATCCTACACTTGGCAGGCCCAGGTATCACTATTCTTCCTTGGTTACCTCTCATGGTTCTAAGCTCGTTGGTTACATGTTATGTAGATGTTAATTTATAAAGTTGCACTAAAACAGGACATATCACGAAATACGTTCATAGGTTATACTTATGACATCTAGGGATATTTTGTCCCAGCATGTTTGACGTTGGCAACTCCCCACTCTCACAACAACAAAGATGGGGGTAGAAGAGACGTGGCTGTGAACCTCCTCATAATTACGACAATTTCACGATGTTCTGGCCTTTACAGTAGCCTCTACTTATGTCTATTTAACTCTGTCATGTCTATAGAGTCTCTGGATAGCGTAGAATTTATTATTAATAGCATTTTTAGTACAAGGTAGGGATTATTACGAATTTATGGGGACCCTCCCGTTTTCCTTTGCGATCGTGCTGCCATCTCTCGAACGCGAGGCTCGCTATTTTCAGATTTGTAGCGTCTTTCTTTCCTCTCTATCCAATCTGTACTCTATGGGTAAAACCCTCAACAAATGCTTTGCATCAGTAAAAATCGCATATCCACTGTTCCTAAAAACATCATGTATTACCTAATTTCGTACACTCAAAAAAAAGCTTCAAATGCTTCTCAACGAGATTATCCCACAAATTACTAATGTTTGCCTTTAGATCACACAGGACTATTCAACATATCTTCAAATATAAAGACATAATTCCACTACACCTACAATCATCAGTTGTATATCTATGTACATTGTACATGTTCTAACTGTAGAGCAACATATACAGTATAGGTAAAACAACAAGACATTTCATAACACATATCCATGAACCCTTAGGTCGCTCAGTTCGAACACGGCATTTAATTACGAATCCCTCACACTCTGCTATACGTAATCCTTCTGGACAACACGATCATCCATTCACACAGTCAAACTTCTCAGTTCTCGGTGGTAGCAGCAACGAGTTAGACTTCCCAATCATGGAGGCCTTACACCACCAGTACAGACGTAACCCAGATATAAGTGCCAAGACGTCCTGCGATCGGTTTTGCTTCCCCCGGTAAGTACCCTATGTCTCTTTCCAAAGTTTCCATGTTATTGTATTTTATTTTGTTCTGGTTTAAGAATTTTATTCTATATTATTTGTATATGAATAGCTAGTAAATTTAATTTATCTATTAGCTATATTGGTATATTTCTGCGAAACGGCATGCATTATATCTCAAGAACTGGGCAGTGTTATAGCATATTTGTTGTTTGTACATATATATATGTATTATGTATGTTGCTTCGTAGTATACTATAAATGGAAAATATACTTGGTAAACGAATAATTAGAGGGCATCTGTGGACTCACTTTTACAATTTCCCAGCTCAGCTGGTGGGCGACGAGTGGAAGCGAGTCGAGTTGTATACTGCTATCCTATTGGTCAATAAACTGGGTGTGACGTCACGAGCGATGATGGTATATGAATGGTTGTTGTGGGAGTACGTCACTGTCTAGATGGTGACGTCACAAATTCTCGCAACATTTTAACGGGTGTAGAAATACACGTCAGTCCATATAATGAGCCTCTTTTGTTTCTCAATCCCTCTACGACGTCACATTGATTCATTTATTATCCTTGGTGTTTATAATCTCTCGGATTCGGGCCAGTCGGCCATATTTGAAATGGTGGAACTGTTGTTCAATGAATAGTGAAGTGTTTTTGCTTTATGAAAACACCTACATCTTCTATTTAACGGGATTACCAACGGAGCTTCCAGCGGAATTGTGTTAATTTGGCTGCAGACCATTATTGTCCAGTACACCAAGGGTAAGGGTTTTATAACGTCGTTATTTGGGTCCAAGCCTAGGCTACATTTACCACGGAATCTTTAATGAATATCCTCAATACAGACTTATTTCGGTTCAATGTTATTTTAATACCACGAATTTTGTTGAGATATTTGAAGATAAATATTTAATCTATATGCTCTAAAGATCATAAGAAAATTTGTTTTAACCCTCGGCAAAACCTAATAAAAAAGTATGGTACTAAAATGTCTTTTTCGTAACAAGGTTGTCAATACGGTACTTTCAGTCATAGATAGCTGTAAAGATCATATGAAAATGTGTTAAACCCTCGGAAAGACCTAATATAAAAGTATGGTACTAAAATTTAATTTTCGTAACAAGGTTGTCAATACGGTACTTTCCCGTTATCAATGTACAATCAAGCTGAAAAATGCAGAGTAAACACCATAGACTTCATCGACTTTTCTTTCACATTCGTAGAATAAACAGCCAATTTTGTTTTATTTTTTTTATTAAGGGAGCACTCAACCAGCGGGGGTGTGGGGGCGGCAGCCCCCACCCATAATACTAGGTTAGGTTAGGTAAGGTTGTTAGGTTAGGCTAATGTCTTTTCAAATCACTATTGGGGGGTGTGTCTCAACATTGATCGATAGGCCTAATGGGGAAAATAGGTTTTCCCGAGATTTCTAATTAATTACAAATACTATATATTGATGCAAATGACCTATTTTGTTTATAAAAAACACTTGGAAAATTCGTGGTATTAAAATAACATTTTTCCCTTATTTCCTTCACTTACCTCGTCAATAATAACCCATATAGGTGGAGAGGCCCTGAATTATATCAAAGAAAAAGTGATGTTGAAAGATTATCTGCAATTTAGCCATGTTGATTAACTCTTAGCCCACTTAACCCCTTCAGACTCATATGACGCAGAGCTTGGCAGATTAGCAATAAGAAATAGAGTTCTCTCACTCTTATAATTACCTCTTTTGGCGACCGTCAATCTTTTATGAATTAAATATCAAACCAGCGGGGGTGTGGGGGCGGCAGCCCCCACCTAATATACTAGGTTAGGTTAGGTAAGGTTGTTAGGTTACGCTAATATTACCCCTTATTTTCATCTTTTACCCCTCAATTTCCCTGTACTTCATAGCCCTCCCCACTATCGGGGGCCGTATCTTAAGATCGTAATTGTTTAATCGAAGTCTTCTTTTTCTAGTTATTAAAAACGTATTCTATGGTGTATTATATGATATAATTATAGAAGCAATAGAACTGTTCAAATTACCTGGGAAGTGTATATTAAACAAAATACAAAACTTTGAATAATGAGGTAAGAGATAGGCTATGTGTTTTTTATCACTTTTCAACCCAAGACCAGCGGGGGTCTGGGGGCAGCAGCCCCCAGGATGCCCAGGTTACCTTAGGTTAGGTTAGGTTAATGACCAGCTATGTAAATACAGTAGTGAACATTTGGTTCAGTCTGTGCTCAAAATCCATTTTCTTTAGGAGGAGGCCATACACTAAACAATTACCGTGATGTTGAAACATTATCTGCAATTTAGCCATGTTGATTAACTCTTAGCCCACTTAACCCCTTCAGACTCATATGACGCAGAGGTTGGCAGATTAGCAATAAGAAATAGAGTTCTCTCACTCTTATAATTAACTCTTTTGCCGACCGTCAATCTTTTATGAATTAGGCTAAATACCAAAGCAGCGGGGGTGTGGGGGCGGCAGCCCCCACCTAATATACTAGGTTAGGTTAGGTAAGGTTGTTAGGTTACGCTAATATTACCCCTTATTTTCGTCTATTACCCCTCAATTTTCCTGTCTGGAAACTAAAAAACTATGGAAACTATAACCATACGGCCCACTATCGGGGGCCGTATCTTAAGATTGTTGGATAATGGGGACAACTTTTTTTCCGGAGATTCTAATTAATGACAACCACTGTATAATGATGAAAACTAGGTAAAACCCCCCCAAAAAAAATCACGAAATAAAAGTTGGCCAGGTTCCTGGATATGTTCCTTAATTTGCATGAACAAATTGTAATAGGCCTATAGAAACTTAATAAATCATATAAATAACAAATTCACAAAAATACAATAATTGAAAATAGCTGTGGTCCGTCTCCTTAATATTGACCGAAAAAACGCCCATTCTAATAAATCTCAGAGCTCTTTCGGACAGTCACAGTTTACAAACGCCTTCTTTATGCAGTGTAATCAATATTTACCCCCTGCTGGCAACATAGATGACGATTTCAATCATTCATGGGGGGTAAGGGGGGGCAAAGCCCCCCCTCAACCCATCGTGTATCCAACATTGGCATTATAACTAAGACCATGAATAGGGCCTACACTCATTTCTCAAAATCTGGAGGAAAAAACATAACAAATAAGGGTGCGAGCCTATTCCCTATAATTACTAATATATCCCAGAAAGGATCAGCTGGAGAGGCCAGGTGGTGGAACAGGAGTTCTAGCTCTCCTTATCAGCCACCTAGCACTCCCCAGGAGTACCACCCTGTTCGGCTGGTGCCTACAGCCTCCTCCTAACAATTACTTAGTCAAAAGGTTCATCTTGGGACGATATCGCTACTAATATACTAATATACTAATTAGTATTGATAAATAGAAACGGTTTGAATATCAAGACGCAAATTACACAGGGCACTAATGACATTATAATACACGTTGTGTGAAACATATACACCGCTGATGTTAAATTAACCGGGTGTAAGATTAAGCGGGTGTAAAAATAAGCGGGTGTAATGACGACATGTTGGCCGAGGGCTGGAATGACGTCATCGCTGAGGCCCGCCTTGGCTGATGACGTCACGATAATCAACAACCAATCACAAGCAAGGATACACAACGTCTTGGCTTGGTTAATCAAGATGGCTATATTCTAGTTAATCTCAGTGTTTCAACCCCTCTCTTTCCCTGATATATTTCATACCCTCCCCAGCTATCAGGGTTTAGTATTGTTGAGGTAAGTGAAGAAAATAACTAAGAGATATAAGGATATAAATAAGGATCCTTAGTTAATGGGCAAACAAAATACGGTGACTACCGCTACATAGGATCTTACCGCTATATTTATTCAGTATAAAGATTAATTAACCCCTAACTGGCGGCGCGCAACATATGTCGAATGAAATAAATCTGGCCTAAGTGGCGGCGCGCGACATCTGTCGAGTGCCATTTTCAGCACGTAATATGTTGCCGAGAGAGAGAGCTGAGCGGTGGGACGAGCGTAGCAACCCTATGACCGCTCCCCACGACCACCGTGGACATACTGAACTGTATTCTACTTTCCCCCGTCCTTTCTCACTCGCTACACAGGGAATTATGTAAGGAAATTACCTTATTTCTGGGTTTTTGCACTCGTGTTGCACGATCGTTGCAAGAGAACCAGTGGTCGTACAAGGATGGTTCTGGTGTCATTGGAAAGCTCTGTTTACGCCCTTTCAGGAATAGATACTTGTTTTACGCTCTGGGTCTTATTTAGGCATGAAAATGAGCACGGAACAACCCTATTTAGGGTAAAAAAAAAATGCTGGGCGCTACGGTCAAATAGACCCCCTAGCCCGCTAAATAAGGGTTAATACTCTTTGAATATCAACATTTTTGTCTATTGTAGTTTAACATTCATTATCTAGGAAACATGAATGTTAGCAAAGGATTATATTTTAGGACAATTAGCACATTGTGTTTTTTATATTTAACTGAATAATTATTGCAATATTTTTTGTAAGACCTAATTACTTTAGGTACATAAGCGTATGCATTTTCATAAATTATCCCGTATTTTAACTTCGTATATTGACTTTGAATTAAGTTGTGTAAATATTAAAATATTCACATTTGACAGAGGTGACGTTTCCTTTGAATTTTAGGCTATGATGATGGAATGAATAGAGTTCCGAAACGTTCGCCAATGAATACCCTACTTTTTCAATAAGTTTGTTCTCCTTGGTGATTCTGTTCCTCCTTCAGACAAGGGTCTGGAGTTCTCGAAAAGGGGTTCCTGTCTTAACGCGGTTCTTGACTTCCAGTGTACTGGCTTAATAATTCAGAAGGGTTGATAGCCTCTGAAGTCTTATTTTAATTATCTCCTTCAGTAGTTTTGGTAGCTCAGTTTCCCAGTGAGTAGTAAGTTCCTCAAAGTAGGAGTTTGGTGCACCCAAGATGTGACTCTTGATGAGGGCTCTCGGCTCCTGTAGTTCTGGGCATTCAGATATACCCAGGGGTAGGTGTAGCAGTGGTTGCGGTAGGCTCGAGGTTAGTCTATTTTCGTCTTCTGTGTCTGATAACAAATCTTCTCTTTCGTAAGGGCCTCCTTCAGAACTGCCGTCCACTGGCAACACTCTACCGGGTAAATATGCAGGAGACGCAACTATATACTGTAGGTAACACATTTCTAATATTAGTTTTAGGTTCCTATCATCATTATGCTTCATTGCTTTATAATTTTTATCCACGGAGGAAGAAAAAAAAATCTGGCATTTTTTTATTTTTTATATTGGTAATTTTTTATTTTTCATTAACCTAACCAAAAAAACCTAACCTAACTTAACCTAAATGTATTTGGGGGCTATTAGGTTAGTTTGGGTTATTTTTTTTTTATTTTTTTTTTTTTATTTTTTATTTTTTTTTAGGTTAATGACAAACAAAAAATCCCAAGAAAAAAAAAAAAAAAAAAAAAAAAATCCCCGAAGATAAAAAATTAGGTAACACCTAAGATGAGTTGAGGCGGCTTATTTAGCAAGTATTTTTTTTTTTTTTTCTAAGTGGAAAAAGAAACTTTGAAAAGACATTAGCCTAACCTAACAACCTTACCTAACCTATCCTAGTATTATGGGTGGGGGCTGCCACCCCTACACCAACCCTGTTGGGTTTGTTTATGTGTATATATATTTAATATCATATCAGGGTTTTCAAAGTTGTTGTTATCGTAAATCCTTCATAGGGACAATATTGAAAATATTAGTAAGAGTCTATACATACCTATTGTCCCTAATAAATTGTTTCTAATAGTGCGCCACAAATCATCTTAAGTATTACCAAAAATTATATAGCAATGAAGCATATGATGATAAGAACCCAAAACTTACATTAGAAATTTGTTACCTATATTGTTGCGTGTCCTGCATATTGACCCTCTACCGCCGTATGCATTGAGTACCTCAAGAGAGGAAGAGGGCTTTGGATTCTGGGGCTGTAGATGTAGGAGGGAAGCAGAGTTCTTGTGAACAGTGACTGTGTACTAAGAGGCTAATTTGGGTTGTATAGCTGGATAGAGGATTGAGCATTTCTCCTTCAGCCAATCACAGGGCCTCCAGGGTCTCCAGAGTTACTCGGTCTGGATCCTGATCCTGTAAGCTGGGTGATGCTTTCAGGAGTTTTGAGTCGTCGTTGGGCCAATGGGGGTGGAAGCCTGGGCGAGTGTCTTGGCCAATGCGGTAGCCACCATTCTGTGACTTCATCATCTGGAGTGCCTTCCCTAGGCCAATGGCAAAGCGCGGTGACTTGAGAAGCTCTGTCCCTTACCAGGAGCTTCCAGGCAAAGAATCTTGTCCATCTACATCTATGAAGTTGGGATGGGACTCTGACGAAGGGGACTTAAACTTTTTTTTTGGGGGGGGGGGGGAATGTTTGGTGATCTTTATCTGCATTCGTCCAAGAAGTTTGTCTTGCTGGTTCCTTCCGGGGTTGTTTGAAAGTGTATACATATATATACTGTATATATGTGGAGTAGTAGAAAGAATAGCAATGTCAGTGTGAGGTACATCTATATTTGGTAACTATTTTGCACTTCATCACTAGCTATCATCAGACCTAAAAATAGTCAACATACTGTTAATGTAATGAGCTTGCTATATAAAACTGTATTGGAAACTAGTTTCATACATTTATCCAGAAACAAACTAAGAAAGGGAAAATATGACGGAAAAGGTTATCTTCAGGACCGACAGTAGTCCAATCGATCTTAATGTGCCTAATAAGACTGTAATAGCATATACCTTCTTGGGTATATATTAAGCAAACCACCCACCAATTTTCATGACAATTTTGAAATGCATGTTGGAATCCCTATAAACTGTACTTAATTTGTATGTAAGTTTGATAATTTGGAAAAATCGATTAAGGGAGAAAATTAACATTGAAAATTATGTGTAAAAAGTCTCCCATAAACGGCGGCCCGCTATGTTATTGTAATTTGCGGCTTAATTTCGACTGTTAATTAACTTTCTCCTTAATTGGACCCCCTATGAAGTACAACAGATTATGGTTTAATTCTAGTTTCGCTTTCACAGCATACTCATACATTTCTATGGCTACTTTAGAGTTGTCATATACCATACTTAATTCCTATATATGTCCAAAGCGGCGGAAATGCATTATAAGGAATTATACCTACTGTAAAAAAAAAAAAAAATCTCCCCATATGCGGCACCATAGCTATTACATAATACTAGGTTAGGTTAGGTAAGGTTGTTAGGTTAGGCTAATGTCGTTAATGTAGTTTATTATCATTATATTACGTCTTTTACCCAGCAATTTCCCTGATCTTCATAGTTGGTCGGGAAGCTATGCCTTTACAACGGCGCCTCCCTTTTGTCGCTGTGTACGTGAAACTAGAATTTTACCCAGATTATGATGACATAAGTGACGGGTGTTTAGAGGGGGCAGAGCTCCCCCTTCAACATATTACGTGTCGCACAGTAACTTCTATTATATAAACAACCCAAGAATGTTTACAGATTTTTAAAATGTTATTTAGGATGTAATATAACCTATACTCTATGTTAAAATAAGTGTCAACCCTCGAAAAATTCTATTAAGGGAGATACAGAACCTAGAACCTGAAACCTATAACGATATTTGTCCAGGGTTTTCCACAGGCGCCACCCCGCTAGGTCAGCCATGTTAATACTATAATTAAGGAGCGCTTTTATCGTAAATATTCGACTATAACGCCCTCTGCCTTTCTCTATGTGAACTAATGATCAACACGTCACTATGTTTCTGCCATATTATTGGTTATTTTTTTGTATACGTCACCATACGTCACGGTATTGAAGGAGTCACCCAATCCTGGATTAATATATGGACAATTAAGTCGTCATTTTAGTCAGCCAATGAGTGCATTGAACTCCAGCCCACCGGCAGGCAGCATGGTTTTAAATGTCAGTTGCAGGATGGCCAGTGTCTGTAGTGGTTGTGCACTTACCCCTGATACAATAATTATAGAAATTTCTCAAAACAACCAGGCAGCCCTTAAGATACTTACAGACCACGGTATATTGCCTACAAGTGTTGAGTGTCCTAGGTGTGGACATCCTTGCCATTACCGGCCAGATAAAGATCACTGGCGGTGTACACACCATTATTACGAGAAGTCCAGAACACGCCGTCACTGTCCCTTTGTTACATAAGGTTGGTTATTTATTATTATTATAGATGTAAAAATTTATATAAAGTTTATTTGCACCTATAGTGTTTTTTCGGTATTATTCTAGCGTTACTTACACAGCGCACCCATCAATTTCTATGACTTCATTCCTATATATGTCAGTAGCGGCGGAAATGCATTAAAGCAATTATAGCTACTGTAACAAACCCAAATCCTCTCCATAGACGGCACACAACACGACTCGGCGGACCTCTTTCTCCCTGCATTTCAGTCTAATTAATACTAGGAATTGACCTAATTTTCTATCCAATGTACTATCCAACCAGCGGGGGTATGGGGGCGGAAGCCCCCACCCATAGTACTAGGTTAGGTTAGGTAAGGTTGGTAGGTTAGGCTAAAATCTTTAATGTTGCTTAATTGTTGGATAATGGATAATGAGCTTACTGGGTAAGTTCATTTTCTATCCCATGTAACATCCAACCAGCGGGGGTGTGGGGGCGACAGCCCCCACTCATAATACTAGGTTAGGTTAGGTAAGGTTGGCAGGTTAGGCTAATATCTTTAATGTAGCTTAATTGTTGGATAATGGATAATTAGCTTACTGGGTTTTTGGAATAAGTTCTTCAATATTTCCCTCTATTTTCATCTTTTACCCCACAATTTCCCTGATCTTCATAGCCCTCCCCACTATCTGGCAACATAGATGATGATTTCAATTAATCACGGGGGTCTGGGGGGGCAGAGCTCTCCCACACCCCATCCTGTATCCAATGGCGAAGAGTTGGCTCGCATTTTCTACATTTTCAGCTTTTATGAAGCCTAACAATTGTCCAATCCGAGCCAACTTTTGCCAAAACTTGACTGTTTTTTTTTTCATTTTGGGGTTTTCTTAAGTTGAAAAACAAGAAAACCTGAGCCAACTTTTTTTTGCCACTTTCTGACTTTTATTAAGCTGAAATATTTTAAAATCCGAGCCAACTTTTGCCAAAACTTGGCTCGGGTTTTTTTATTTTGGAGGTTTCTTAAGTTGAAAAACAAGAAAACCCGAGCCAATATATGTTTTGCACTTACTAGCTTTTATGCAGCTGACAAATCTTAAAATCCGAGCCAACTTTTGCCAAAACTTGGCTCGGGTTTTTTCATTTTGGAGGTTTCTTAAGTTGAAAAACAAGAAAACCCGAGCCAACATATGTTTTGCACTTACTAGCTTTTATGCAGCTGAAAAATCTTAAAATCCGAGCCAACTTTTGCCAAAACTTGGCTCGGGTTTTTTCATTTTGGGGTTTTCTCAAGTTGAAAAACAACAAAACCCGAGCCAACTTTCATCATTAAAACCATTATATATATCGCCTTTTTATGTCTTTAACCCCACATTTTCCCTGATCTTCATAGCCCTCCCCACTATCGGGCGCCGTGTCTTAAGATCGTTGGATAAAGGGGAAAACGATTTTTGCGGAGGTTGAAACTAATGTCAATCACTATATATTGATGCAAATAAACTAAAACTAAAAAAAAAAAAATATATTAAAATAATTGGTGGGTGGTTTCCTTAATATATTCCCCTTCTTGCTATACATATCATTAAGAGCTGAAATGTATAAGAAGGGAGATAGAAAAAAAACAGGTGAGAAAAAAAATAGCCTCTCTATAGATGGCTCCGTGGCCATTTTTTGCACCTCGTCTGACTTCTTTCGCACAGCAAATCAGTCTACAGTGGCGCCACACATGTCTTTTTTCGTGATTATATTTTTTTTCCGGAGTCCATTAGCTTGCGATATTCAATCACGTCACATTCAACATCCAATCATCTGACCCCACGATCACGGCCACAACCCACACCATCGTTTCCAACCATTACTTGAGCCATGGATTCCTTGTGTACTGGATGTTATCATTCTTCTGACCTTTTTGGACCGACAGTGATTTCATCAACTATTTTTTTTTTCGTGAGTTTCCTTCATATACAGTGTTTTCTTGTAGTGATGAGTAGCTGAAATGAGAATTTCCCCTATATCCAACAATCTAAAAACACGGCCCCCACTAGTGGGGAGGGCTATGAAGATCAGGCTTGTGTATCCCACGGCGAGCCGTTTTCCTCCCCTTAGTATATGATGATGACTATAAGTCACGGGGGGGGGGGGGTTATGGGGCCCCCCTCAACCCATCGTGCATCCCATGCCGACATGTTTAAATCCATTTAAGGGTATTTTTACTTTGAAAAATTGGAAAATACGAGGCAACTTTTGCAAAAAGTTGGCTCAAGTTTTTCCATTTATGGGTTTTCGGTGTTTGAAAAACAGAAAAACCCGAGCCAAGTTATATTCTAAATACCCTATTCTCCTCTTTTTACGTCTTTAACCCAACATTTTCCCTGATCTTCATAGCCCTCTCCACTAGTGGGGGCCGTGTTAGATTGTTGGATAACGGGTAAATACTCATTTCAGCTGATCATCACTAAAAGAAAACTCTGTATATGAAGAAAAAAAAGAAAAACAAATTAGTTGTTGAAATCACTGTCGGTCCTAAAAGTAACCTTTACCAATAATACTTATTTACCTTTCCAATTTACTTGTCGAGTGCAAAAAAGAAATTTTTTGTTAACTCTTGGGCTAGAGACTTGGACAGAAAAGGGGTGCGAATGTGTTGAAAGGCAGATACCAGCTACTCTCCATAAGGAAGTATTCACTGATAAAAGTTCTGAAGAACACTGATTATTGTAATGGTGGTAGAAGAGTGAAAGAGATGCAACATCGTAGGGTGAGGAGAGAGATTATAGAGAATTAATAAGTTGATGAGACAAAATGCTCTCGACTCTACCCTTTCGAGGAGTGCGAGAAGTGCGGCACGGGTGAAACCTGTGAACAGAACTGGATACATGGGTGCACAGTGCCCCAGTACTGAGCGAGAAGATGTGTGGGGGTTTAGAACTCACGGAGACAGTTGGGCACACCTAACTTCCTGGAAACTGTTTTAACAAGAGTGGCAATATAGTCTTTCCAAGAAAGGTCAGAAGAAAAAGAAACTCCAAGAATATTGAGAGAAGATGAAGGGTTGATTTGTGTGTTGCTGAAGAGTAAGGGATAATTGTGTGAAAGGTTGTGATGGGTAGATAGATCAAGAAATTGGGTTTTCAAAGCACTGAAAGGAACAAGGTTTTCTGTGCCCCCCAATCAGATGTATTTCATAGATCAGGAGATAGGTGTTCCATGATCTCACCACTTGAGTTTTAAAGTAACTCCACGGTGGATCGTTGTATAAAGCTAGTTGAATAGTGTAAGGTAAATTCATTGGCATAGGAGTTGATAGGACTAGAGGGTACAGCTCAGAGAGTAAGATCATTATCAAAAATCAGAAAAAGAACTGTAGATAGGACAGAGCCCTGAGTTGATAAGTTGAGGAAGTGAGCAATGGCCATCCACACGTGTAGCTATGGAACAGCCAGAGAGGAAATTGTAGATAAAGGTGCAGATAGAGGGATAGAAACCGAAGGATGGTAGTTTGAAAACAAGAGAATTGTGCCAGGCTCTATCGAAGGCTTTGGATATATCTGGCACAATAGAAAGGTCTCTCCAAAAGTTCAAAAAGGAGGATGACCAAAAGTTAGTTAAACAAGAAAGAATATTACCAGTAGAACGGCCCTTAAGGAAACGGTACTGGTGATCAGAAAGAATTTTATGGGAAGAGAAATGCTTAAGAATTATTTAATTAAGAATAGGTCAAACAATTTTGGAGAAGTAAGAGGTGAGAGCAATTGGACTATAGTTGGAGGGTTGGGAATGGTCACCCTTCTTCAGGACAGGTTGAATGAAAGTAAACTTCCAGCAAGAAGGGAACATGTTAGAGGAAAGGCAGAGACGGAAGAATTCGTTTAAGCAGGGTGTCCGCATGGAAGCACAGTTTTTTAGCACAACAGAAGAAACACGGTCAGCTAGCACGCCTTCTTAGTATTTAGCCCAGAGAGAGCAGAAAGTACATCCTTAGTAGAACTTAACCCACTGAGCCCCAGCTAGTTATAAATAAATGTACCACCAGGGACCGGCAGGTTTTGAAAACAAAAAAATCCAGAAACAATAGCGAATGGGTTAGGAATGAAGGAAAAACCACAAAAAATTATCAAATAGGTCAAAAATTGATCCTACGGAGCCCCCGAAAGTCTATTTTACAAGAGTAAATAATTGAAGGCAAAAACACCCAAAAACCATGTTTTTGCACGCTCACGCGCACGCGGTTGGACTTTGAGAGTTTTCAACCATCGGCAAGGTTGCGTGGGATACTTACACAGTTCCCATACAAATCTGAGCCCTCTAGGTGCCGTAGGACCGGAGTAATTAAACATTGATGACACGTTGTCGTCGCTGGGGCTTAGCGTTACATACATTGCCGACGACACGTTGTCGTCGCTGGGGTTCAGTGAGTTAAGACATTAGACATAAGTAAGAGAAAGATAGGTGGAGAGGAAGTAATAGCATCGGACTCGTCCAAGTTAGTTTTTAGTGAAGTTTGAGCAAAGAGTTTAGCTTTGTCAGAGGAATAAGTGATGGTGGTGCCATCGGAGTGGAAAGTAAAACTGTTGGAGAGTTTTTTTTGTCAGAATGACTGGAAAGAACTAGTTAAAAAGTTTGATAAATTTGTTATTTATGAAATAATATTCGGCAGGTTGTAGAACAGATTTGACTTTACTCCAGGCAGAAACATAAAGAGTACAAGATTCTTAAGTTTTAAGGTAACAGTACCGGTACCGTTTGAATGCTTCGTCCTTATTGTGGACAGTAGTAGACCAAGTGTGAGTAAACAAAGATATGTTTGCATTGAACGAAGATAAAGAAAATGGAATGTAAGCCTCCATGCCAGAAGTGACAATCCTGGTAATATATACAGCCCACTCTTAGGGTTCCCGGCCTTGGGAGCAAAACTCATTTCACTGGAAATAGCAAAAATATTGCCAAAGAGCCTCTCGGTCGGCAGCACCAAAATGCCACAAGCACCACCAGCTGGGTGGAAGAATGGCCACACTGGAGAGATAGGACAGGTAACAGATCTAAGGTTATAATTGGATGAACCCAACGGAGAGAAAAGATTTACGGTGTTGTTTTGGTTTGTACTGTTCAACCCGTGGTATCGACATTGCATGATGACGCTAGCTTTACGGAGGAAACCGACTGCCTCATTCGGTGCTGGCCAGAAATTCTTAACTTCACTGATGTTGAGTTGGTGTTTGTGTGCTGCCAGTACTGTACAGTCTGAAAATATGTGTGTTACTGTATGTGATGCAGTGTGGGCATATGTCCTCTATTGTGTTGTCTATCCAGTGTTGGTATGCTCTGAGTGATGGATGATGTCCACAATATAATCTGCATAGGTGTACTATGTCTATTTTGTAAAATTGGGCCTCAGATTCGTGAATGTGTGGTTGGGGCTGGCCGAGGACACTATTGGGACTCAGGTCATCTAGTGCTCGCTGTCTGAGCATTGTGTGGGTGTGCTTGGTTAGGTTGTGGTTGGGGGGTCGAGGAGGATATGTATTGTGTTGTAGTAGTGTTCTGGTGTCTTTATGTATTTAAGTGTTGGGTGGTTATTGTTCATGTTGTAGTGTTATGAGTGTTGTGGGTTATGTTTTGCTGCTGCTATGGACTGTATACCTTGCATGTCTAAGTGTTTTGTGAAGCTGAGTATCTCGGTTTCTGCATGAGGGTATTCTCTGGATTATGTCTATGTACAGCCTGTGATGGTACATAGTGATTTGCTTTGTATGATCTGTAGTTTTTTTGTGGTATAATTGTGAGATGGAGAGGATCCAAAATGGGCTTGCATAGTCCATACCAGACCTAATGTATTGTTTGTATATGAGATTGATTGTGTCTGTCTTGTCTGAATTCTGGCTTTTAGTGTTTTTAGTCTGATGCTGCATCTGCGTGTGATGTCTTCAATCTGTGCCTTGAATGTCATGACTGTTGTATATGACGCCTAGTATTTTTATTTCATGTTATGTGGTATGTGTGTGCGATTAAGGGTAAGGTTGGGGCTTCTCAGTGTTCATGTGTGTCACTGGTGAGAAGTGTGATTGTGGATTTTGATGTGGCGACTTCGAAATCTAGTGTAAAATACAGTTTAAGAACAAGAATTACTGTAGAGGTTAGTAATAAGTCAAGGATGTTGGGCCGATTTCCAAGGTGGTCAAGGATACGATTAGGGTGATTAACTAACTGCTCTAGATCATTTAAGATAGAAAAGATGTACAGTAAGCGTGTTCACTAGGGTGGTCAGTGAAATGAAAGGAGAGCCATTGGCGGTGAAATCTACAATGGAGATTTTCCAAAAAAGGAGAGGTTGATAGGATGTGTTCCACTTTTAATTTCAGATAGTCAAAGATTTTAGGAAAGTCTAATGATTCGGAGAGAGATAGACAGCACACAAATATTTAGCTTGAGAGTGACCGGAACTTTTGAGCCAGAGAGTTCAGAAGAGTCGAAGTTTGGTACAGGAGAGCAAGTGACCTGGTAGTGCACATACACACATCCACCTTTGGCTTGAAAACTAGGATAGAATAGGAGACAAAGAGGCTGGTAGCAGTTGCTTCAATAGCCCTGAATCTCGGTGAGGAAAAACTCATGTTTGTTGGAGGAGTGGTAGTGTTCAACACAAAAAGTTAGAGGAAATACCAAGATAAATGCAAAAGTTGATGGTAAGAGTGACAGGCCGTGGTTCAAAACGTTTTGGGGAAGGTCGGGTGACTATTGGTATGGGGCTGGATTGAGAGTTGCCATTTCAATACAATTTTGGTACTCTACAGTATATGAAAAGAAGTGTGTTGTGCTTGTTTAGTGTAGTGAATAAAAGAGGTGTTTGTGAGCGGTAGCTGGATTACTGTCTGTGAAAGTGAGACACAAACAGAATTAGTAAGGGTAACCAAGCAACTGAAACAGGAATTCCAGTAACTCTTTACCACATGCCTATGAGGCCTCCACTGGATACTGCCCTGCGCTTTTGGTGTCTATAATCTCCCCAATTCAAAGGTATATATATATATATATATATATATATATATATATATATATATATATATATATATATATATATATATATATATATATATATATACCGGTATATATATATATATATATATCAAGTGCGAGACATATTCATAGCATATAGACAGAAGATGAATACGTGCAAGTTAATCAAAACGCATAGCCTAATTTGACACACACACACACACACTCACAAATCAATACCACAACTAATCAACGCGACGACCTTTGCGGCTTATATCATTCTGGCCACTGATTGGGCAGCAGGGGTCGGCTTGGGAGAACAGCTACTGGCTCCCATTGGTCCAGGTCTCAGGATGGCCGCCCAGCACTGGTACGCGATTGGTCCAGATGGTATTAGCACTTGGTGGAATTAGGCTTTAATGATGGGTCTCTGTTGGTGCGGTCAAGGTGTTTATGGAATATTACTTAAGAAGGTTATGTGTGTGTGAGTGTGTACGTGTGTGTAAGTGTGAGATATAACTATTCTTGTTTGGTCAAAGTTAACCTTGTCTTAACGTCCTATATGAGTCATTATTATTTATCCTGGCTACTAATTTTAGTTTTCATATACTTTACAGTTTACCGTATTCAGCTTAGGAAGGGCGTCTAACAAGTAAAAGACTACAGACTATCTCGATTAATCCTTTTAGCTACTATATATTTTCCTAAGCTACATAAAATCGTCTAAATGTAGCTGAAGCCTAATAAAAGAGACTTCAGCGGTACTGTAAGGGTTAAGTATATCCTACCTCTAAGTTACGGTAATGAGTCAGTCAAACCCAGTGATGTTGACGGTTAGGTATGCTTGTGGCCGGTACAATTACGGCATTATGTTGGCAATTGATCACTTGCGAGTTTTAGGCTATAAGGAAGTTGGAGCTGTGGTTATCAATATTTAGCAGAATGATCAGCTAAAATAAGGTCATAATACATTTATCATACTTTTTATCCATCAGAAACTCACATTATTATATAATTTTTTGTATTATATCGATGTTTACGGTTCTAACTTCCTTATAGCCAGAAACTGGCAAGTGATCATTTGACCACATGCCAGGTTGAGGCTATAAGGACGTTAGAGCTTTAATTCACGAGCCATAGCACAAATATAAAAGCTATGCAAGTTTGCGATGAAGAGGACTAATGCTATATTTACCATTATGTGTTTACCGTATATATGCATTACGACCATATTTGTGTGGGTTATATTTACTTTTATGTGTTTACCGTATATATGCATTACGACCATATTTGTGTGGGTTATATTTACTTTTATGTGTTTACCCTATATATGCATTACGACCATATTTGTGTGGGTTATATTTACTTTTATGTGTTTACCATATACAGTATATGCATTACGACCATATTTGTGTGAGTTATATTTACTTTTATGTGTTTACCGTATATATGCATTACGATCATATTTGTGTGGGTTATATTTACTTTTATGTATTTACCATATATATGCATTACGCATTACGACCATATTTGTGTGGGTTATTCTGTTAAACATCGATGTAAAACAACGCCAACTTCCATAGGAGTGGGCTAGACTATGGCATCCAAGTGTACAAAAGCTTGGGTTAAGGGGAGATCTCCACTTGAGGGACATTTTTCTGGACCCCTTTCTCCCTCATGTTTAGCCCCATTATTTTTTGAAATTTTAAGACTTTCGCCCCATTTACGTCAATTTTAAAACCTTTCGTGCCATTCAGGTGTCGATATTTTCCTGGCGAGCGATAGCGAGCCTGTAATATAAGAGGAGTCGGCCTTTGGCTGGGACCTTTTTCTACCGAAAAATGTACAAATTTGTCTTGAAAGGGGCTCTAGGGGGTGTAATTTTAAGCTTGATGGAGGTCTTGGGAACAAACTGAAAATGGAACAATGGTCTGAGGAAATATTGCGCATATTTTCCGTGCGTGTTGTCTGCATTCCTTGCCAAGAATAATGGCCTAGATAATAACTTGGTCGATGTTGCCAGTCTTTTTGTTTCCTAACCAATAAAGGTTTTAACCCCTTCAGCACGATGACGCCATTTTACCTTTGATTCTGGCTAAAATTAGAAGATTTTATACAGCTTAAGGGGAGGCAGACCGTTTTTCTGGACCCCCTTCTCCCTAATGCTTAGCCCCACTAGTTTTGAGATTATAAGACATTAGTTTGGCGATTTTAACACCTTTCGCCCCATTTCGTTGTCAATTTTAAGACCGTTCGTGCCATTTAGGTGTCTATTATTATCTGGCGAGCGATAGCGAGCCTGCAATTTTAAGAAGAATCGGCCTTCGGCCGGGACATTTTTCTACCGAAAAATGTACAAATTTATCTTGAAGGGGGGTCTGGGGGGTGTTTTTCTAAGCTTGATGGAGGTCTAGGGAGGAAACTAAACAAATATATGAATAAATTAATTAATAGACCAAACAAACGGCCAGTCTCCCCTTAAGAAGGACCTATGTTATTCAGAAGGTTTATTGAGCTTGTATTTATCCCATTTGAGTCCAAGATGTAGATTATGAGCTAAGGAAGATAGTCTAATGGTTTCCAGAATATGATGAAAAGTAAGTCATCGTGCTGAAGGGGTTAAACGGCAGTCTAGACGGATAAATCACTACCTAGCTATAGTCTATTCGCTGTAAGTAGGCGAGAAATTATGACCTCTAACCTCTGTAACTCAAAAACGACGCGAGTAATCGAGCTAATATTTCAACCATTTGGGAAAGGTCCGTCAAGGAATAGATGTGAAAATGTACAGCCAATTTGCTCTAGCCCTTTTTAAGTTAAAGAGGGTAAAGGTCATGATTCCTCGCCTACTTACAGCGAATATACTATAGCAGTTTTCCTATTCTAAACTAGCGGAGCTGTTGCCAAATAAATTAGTCTATCGGTTCCTTCAAGCACTAAGGTTATCATAATGTTCTAGTAGCCAAGGTACCCGCTCCCTCTGCAGGTTTCAGTGTAGTCTCCAGATAATAAACTATATGGGGATCACTAACCTCTGTAGTGTCTGTTTTTTCCTCCTTCTAGCTAAGTCCCCCAGCCAAGTCTCTCCCCCATAGTCTTAACTCCTTCTCTACCGCCGACGTCTTTGTGATGTTATTATAGCTATATTTAGACGATTTTGTGCACTTTAAGAAGGATCTGTGGTAGTAAAAGAGGTTGTTGTTGTTGTTGTTCCCTAAGCTGCCTGGCCGAACAGCCCAGAGTCCCTGAGGAAGGCCATGGCCACGATCGGGCTTTCCCACAGAGCTCTCATTGAGTGTAGATTGTGTTGTTGGCGTAAGTAGTTGTGTGAAATGCAGTCTTCTATGATATGTTTAATGGTATGGGGTGCTGGGTTACATCCCGGGCAGGTGTCGACAACGGAGTCATCCAGTCTCTTCTGATAGCTCAGGAGAGCTAGATGGTGTCCGCATCTCAGCCTGGCCAGGTGGACTCTGTCCTCGCGAGGAAGGGAGGATTCGGAAGGATGGATTTCGGGAGGTCGTGCTTGCAGCTGCGTGTTGTCTGTGAGTGAGTGAGTGGATGGATCGGCGAGAGATATGAGTATGGATGTGCTTCTGGAAGTTGGTTCGGGGTGGGCAGGGAGGGGGAGAGGACAGTAATTGTGTGTGATACCGTGTGCTGGGTGTTGTTTTGATATTTCTTGGTTTCTGTGGGTGTGTTGCCATGTAGTTTAGTGGGTGGTCCTGGTTCGTGGAGGCTGCGGCCAGGAATTGAGTGCCTCTCATGTCCAGATGGTCTTTGACTTTGAGGATTTTGGTTTCTTGATGTAGGTGATCTATGGGTGCAGTAGCTGTGCAGCCTGTAATGATCTTCAGGGCTTTGTTTTGAATAGTCTGTAAGGTCTTATGATGTGTTTCAGCTAGGTTAGAAGCCCAGGCTGGGCTTGCGTATTCCATCACTGATCTTATGTATTGTTTATATACTGTGGTGGTGGTTTCTTTGTTGTGTCCAAATTTTGTGTGAGCAAGTGACCTGAGGGCGTTAAGTCTGGGTGTCAGTTTCTTTTTAATGTTTGTGGTGTGCTGTTTGAATGTCATATGAGTATCATATGTTACTCCTAGGATTATGGGTGTATGTGTTAGGGGTGTGTTGTTTATGGTGAGTTGAGGGATGTATTCGTGTTCTCCTGTCCAGCTTGTGAGCAGGGTTGCAGTGGATTTGGCTGGGGCTAGATTAAGTCTGTTTGTAGTGCACCAGCCATGTAGTGTGTTGAGATAGGGTTGAAGGAGATCTGTTGCTCTTTTTGGGTCATGGTGTGTGCATGTGAGTGTTATGTCATCTGTATAGGAGGCTAAGTTTATTTGGGGCGTATTGGGTGTAGTTATATCGTGCATGTACAGATTGAAGAGTGCGGGCGATAGGACGGATCCTTGTGGGACTCCGTTTGGAAAGTTTCTGATTCTAGATGACTGACCGGCAAAAGATACGTGTGCACATCTGCCTGCTAGGAAGTTGGCCAGCCACCTTTTTGTGTTGTGCATGTTTGTGTTGTAGATTTTGTTTGTTAGGTTGTGGCGGGGGATGGCATCGAAGGCTTTACTAATGTCGAGTGTGGCTAATAGTGATCTGTGTGGTGGTCTAGCTGAGTTGATGCCGTCAAAAGCTCTTTGTGTAAGGTCTGTGAGAAGAGTGTTTGTGGAGTGCAGTGGCCTAAAGCCATGTTGTGTTGGAGCTAGGGGTAGGTCGGGTGTAATTAGTTGTAATACTAGGCGTTCCATGACTTTGGAGGGGGTGCAAAGGAGTGTGATGGGGCGGTGCGAGGAGGGTAGCGTGGAGTCTTTATTGGGTTTGGGGAATGTGGTGATGATACCATGCTTCCAAATGTCTGGTATTATGTCGTGTGAATAACTGTAGTTTGATATGTTAGTGAGTGCTTGTATGCCTTGTGGTCCCAGGTGTCTGAGGTGTATGTTGCTTATGTTGTCTAGTCCACAAGCGGGTGAGTGCTTGAGATTGTTGATGATATGCTTTGTCTGGTGATTGGTCAAGGGTATATAGTCAGGGTCTGTGGGGAATTGTCTCTTACGTCGGATGACACTTCGGTCGTCTCTGTGAGGTTTTAGGTGGCTGACATGTGAGAAATTATTGTTGAGAGTGTTTGCTTGTTGTTTACATGAAGGAGTAGAGTCTATTGTTGTGATTGCAGCATGTGATTGTGTTGTGTTGCTGTTGGAAAGTGTGATGCTGTTTAGTGTTTTGTAGAGTTTTTTGGAGTTTGTTTTGTGATCAAGTGTTTGTAGGAAGTTATTCCAATATAGTTTTTGTTGTTCTTGTATTTTGTTGTTAGTCTGGGTGTTGAGTGCTTGGATTTGTTGTGTGATGTCTTGTGTGTGGGGTGCTGGGGAGTGTTTCAGTATGTCGCGTTGTCTGATGAGGTTTGAATTTCTGGTGTGAAGTTGGGGTTGTCTTTTTCTGTTACCTCTTGGAATGTGTTTCTTGTCAGCGTTTTGGATAGTTTTATTGAGTATGTGTACAGCATTGTTGATGTTAGTGATGGGTGTACTGTTTAGAGTTGTGAAGTGTAGTTCTGTCTCATTTGTGAATGCTTCCCAGTTAGCTCTTTTATAATTGGTGTATGTGTGTGTGTGGCTAGCTGGGGTGAGTCTGGTTTTGGTGGTGATAATGATCGGGAGGTGATCAGAGCCTAAGGTTCTGACCACTCTCCAGGATGTTGTGGGGGCGAGTTCTGGGGAACAAAAGGTGATGTCTGGAGATGATGGGTTATAGAGGGCTTGGTGAGGAATATGGGTATGTTGATGGATGTCATTAAGGATGATGAGGTTTTCAGTTTGGTTTTATAGTACCAGCCTTCTGTCTGTGTCGGGGTTGTCGACAAACCAGGCCGACGTCTTGGCGTTGAAGTCACCACCCAGGATGATGTGTGGGGTGTTTGTAATGTGTTGTAAGTGTGGTCTGTATTCATTTGGTACTGTAGGGGATGTTTGGGGAGGGATGTATGTGTTTATGATGGTTATGTTGGAGTTGTTGCCAGTGCGTATTTTAATAGATTGTACTTCTGTTGTGTTATCATTTGGGGGGAGGAGGGATTTGGTTTGTACACTGGTAACTATGTATGATATTTCTTTGTGTACCAGGGTGATGAGTCCACCGCCGCCGCCGACGGCCCGGTCTTGTCTGATGGTGGTGAAATCATGAAATGTAGGTGTTTTTTGTGTTGTGCGGAGTTTTGTTTCTTGTAAGATGGCAATGTGTATGTTATGTTGTTTGATGAAGTGTGAGAGTTCGTGTTTCTTTGTGTTGATGCCATCTATGTTCAATTGGAGAATGTTAATGTTATGTGCACGATGTATGTTGGGTGCTGCTGCACGAGGATGGGGTGGGGGTAAGGGAGGGGGTGGGGTGTGGGTGAGGGAGGGGTGGGGGTTGGGATGGGTGAGGTGGGGGTGTGGGGGTGTGGATGGGGGTGCAGGAGATGGGGGTTGAGATGGATTAGGATGGGGTGTGGTGTGTTGAGTTGAGGATGTGGATGGTATGGGAAGGTTAGGTGGGTTAGGGAGGAGAGGTGGACGGGTTTTAGGGGGGGGGGGGGGAGTTGGATGATATGGGAAGGTTAGGTGGGTTGGGGAGGAGAGGTGAACGGGTTTTAGGTAAGGGATTTGACTGGGAGAGGGAGGGGCATGAGGAACAGGTCCAGGTGTTCGTGTAGTGTTTCTTGGAGGCAAGTGTTGTGCAGGTGAAGTGGGTCCAGTTCCTGCATGAATTGCAGAGAACTGAACCCTTAGTGTGGCGACTCGAAGTGATGGGTTTTGAGCAAGTTGGACATATGTATATGTAGGTGGGTCCTAGGTTGCTCTCAATGTCTCCGGCTAGAAGAAGTCTTCGAGAAATGACAGCCGGAGAGTCATTTCTCGGTGTAGGAAAAACTGTGTGATGTGTGTGTGTGGTGTGAGAGGTGTGGAAATTCCCGGCGCGACCGAAGCCGCTCCAAGGACCCGTGCCCCCAGGGAGGGGGCAGGGGATGGTTGTGACGATTTGGCTCCCGAAACTGCTCCCCGCGGCCGGCATCCGGTTGTCCTCCACTGGTCTTTGATCTCGTCTCCGGCCGTGGAGGGTAGGCAGCCATCCGCGGTTGGCAGCTCCGGGAGGTGGTCCCACGGCGTAGACGCCGCCTCAGTAATATTATTTTTATTAATCTCACCACCACACCCCCAATGAAATTAATTAAAGTATATATGATCCACCGGGATTCGAACCCGGGTTATCACACACATATTTTTGCCACCTTAACCATTACACCACCAGGACGGTTAAAGGTTTATGCACACGCCTACGACTTATTATCCATTCTCGAATACTGGATATTAATCTAATCATGTTCATATTCCCAACCGCACAATGGTAGCCTACTGTTTAAGTGAGAGGAAAGAATATTCATGGGGCACAGATCATATAGACCGGCCTCTCGAAGAAATATCCCTAAACCTACTAATAATATTATTTTTATTAATCTCACCACCACACCCCCAATGAAATTAATTAATTAAAGTATATATGATCCACCGGGATTCGAACCCGGGTTATATAGTTATAACGGGTTGAGATAGTTAGAAGCCTATTAATTGTTTGAGGTCCTTCATAAACTGAATGCACTCGTCTAATAGTAGCTAGGATAAACTTAAAAGGACGGCACCGGTAATGAAGAGGTTAGGGTTTAAGGGTTAAGTTAAAGTGATGCAGACAGAAAAACGTGAAACTTGTATATAATTATACAATATATACTGTAGAAGGGAAACCCTACTACAGTATATATACAATATATACTGTAGAAGGGAAACCCTACTACAGTATATATACAATATATACTGTAGAAGGGAAACCCTACTACAGTATATATACAATATATACTGTAGAAGGGAAACCCTACTACAGTATATACAATATATACTGTAGAAGGGAAACCCTACTACAGTATATATACAATATATACTGTAGAAGGGAAACCCTACTACAGTATATATACAATATATACTGTAGAAGGGAAACCCTACTACAGTATATATACAATATATACTGTAGAAGGGAAACCCTACTTGGGGAAACTAAATTCCATACCAAGTCGTTGGACCCGTGGTGCATAGTACACTACAAGGGATTTTTACAGTTAGCCCCACACAACTCGGGACTAAATTATTGCTTAACCCCTTCCTTACCGAGGATGTATTTTGTGATATTCCAGCTATATATAGACGATTATATGCAGCTTAGGAGGACACCACCGAGGTATTTAAAATTGCTATACGTCCTCCCTAAGCTGCATACAATCGTCTAGTAATATCCAGATTATAATGACACGGACAACTCGGTACTAAAGGGGTTAATTCTCATCCTGGTAAGCATAGTAGTATTTTTATATGTAGAATATCTCGCAATTCTGCGTGAGTTACAAGAGTATATATTTCGGCATTAGTCCGGATTCGAACCGCAGTCAATCAGAATGACATCCTCCATTATAACCCACTCGACCACGGCGTGATAAAAGGTTCGAATCCTGGCTGAGGCCTAAACATTTATCCATGTAAGTCACACGTAATTGTGAGATATTCTACATGTAAATGAATATTCTTATAAAATAGATAAATATTTACATTACGGATGTTTGTTTGTGTTGTTCGAAAGTTTATAATGAGTCAAGATTTACGTTATTGAGCATACAAAGGCCTACACTAAATAGCCGCTTTCGGTATCGAACCAAAACAAAATAATTCATTACATTATATAACTCCAAATGCTTCGTTTTAAAGGTTCAGAGATTCATAGTGTACGCTCAAGAACACAAATTATGACGCATCCTGACTCTTAGAAATGCAAGATACGGACAACGCCCTTCACACATGCTTAAGAATACTGTCCGCATTCAACATTTCCACAGTGAACAATTCCGCGTTGATGAGTGAGTTAAGTGGTGTTATGTATACCACGCACACTTTCTGGACATCCCTAGAAATATCGCTAATACAATCTAGAACATAAATCGTGACTATAGTTTCCGAAGCTATCCCGAACTGAATCGAGTCTGCTCATTAGCCTACTTCTGTATCTAGTATTTACATGTCGGAGGTTCATTTACGCTGCTTGGGGGTCATGAGTGTACAGTACATTAAATACAATAAATTAAACGAATATGTTTAATTGATCATATATCATTATTAAAGCTAATTTAGTAAGTAAATTAAACTGATTCATACACTTGGTTAAAAAAATCGTCGGAAATTTTAAAATAGTTCCCTCTTTTATTTGCTAATCATTTCGCTCAGCAACACCATCCAGAGATCCGATAGTAACCGTTGTGGACCATCTTACTGGTGCCCCAGGTGTCTAGCTTCGCTTTACACTCGTATTCATTCATATTCATAACAAACATTATGCATTACTGGTAGAGGAAATATAATTTAGACTGAACTTCAATTCACTGCCACCTGTTGAGTGAATTCAGTCATAATATTGCAGGGAAAGGAATAGCATTGGAATGCCTACGGTTTCACAGTTTCACGTCTTAGTTTTCCAATATTGTACCTGAGTAAGTGGCGGAGGCAGGAAGCCTTTGCCATTCTGTTGCTAGGCGGATTGGAGTTCTCTATAAGGGGCTCCAGTCCTGACGTTATTCTTGACTTAGTGTGTGTGAGGGGCGTAGCGGGCGGTCATATCACCTGAGGTGCCCTTAAAACGAACAAGAACTTAGTGTGCTGGCTTAATAATCCGATAGGGTTGATAGCCCTAGTGTAACTAACTTACTAACCGGCCCTGGAGGTGGAGTTTATCAAGATATAAGAAGGTATGTGATTTAAGAATTAAATATCTGTATAAAGATTTTTATAATCTGTGCTAACTTTACATTTTTTCGATTTACATTAAGATTGTTATTTATGAATCTTAAGGGTGAAAGCTGATCTGTAATATTAATTTTATATCTGCTAGCATACAGAGGCATTGTATTTATCGCTTACCTTTTGAAGACCTTGGTGATCTGTATTTATATCTGATAATGGGCGAAATATGGATGGTCCTGTTTTTTTTTTGTTTTTTTTTTTCATAATATTAAAGGAAATTTCGGTAAAAATTGAAGAGACCCCGGACAGCCTTTTTTACTAGTTAATTTTAGTGTTTTGTTTATTTTTCTTTGATAAACAGTGTTGTTTAATACCGAGGACAATCGCATTTTAGTATTTTCAACATTAGCCTAACCTAACTTAACCTAACCTAACCGAAATCTAACAGACGGTCTAAACCCAGCTCACGTTCCCTGTTTATGGGTGCGCGACGGTCTAAACCCAGCTCACGTTCCCTGATTATGGGTACACGACGGTCTAAACCCAGCTCACTTTCCCTGTTTATGGTGAACAATCCAACAGTTTCTCGTATTTCACTTCTAATGAATTTGCGACAGTAATTACATGTACACCAACATAGTATCGTCCATGAAACTTCTAGAACACTGATAAATATCGATGGGGCTCGTATCCGGGTTGTCTTAAATTTTAACCGAAATTTCTGCATTTCATGTTTTAAGTGTCAGAATTGACCACTGTTTTGTTTCTAAAATTATCTCACGGCTAGCGGTTGTTTGCCCCTGCTGGCATATTATTTGATTATTACGATAAGTTATGCGTGTGTGGGTGGGGGGGGGGTGAAGAAGAAAACCAAGAGCGCATGCAAACCGCGGCGGTAGGCTCCTTGAATGATACCAGGTTTTTAAGCTGTCGATTTTATAGACCATAATAGATTAGCTGCATTGTACACTACATGTCAATGTTTCATTCATGCAGGAGCACCACTAAATGTAGAGGGTGTCTCATTAATGGAAAATGCCTTTCTGTGCATGGATTTAGATTGAATTAACTGAATATGTATAATTAATATATATATGGTCAATATGTATTTTAGGACACGTGTTTTCTGGAATTTATCCAGTTTAACACTGGGTCGAAACCGTCCATATATTATTTAGGCAAATATATTAGTTATGTCTTGTACTTCATTGCCATATATGTCAAAACCGTCGGTTATTCATTATAATATACGCCCTAAATAACTAACAAAAAATCTAAGGATGTAATCTGGGCTACGGTCGTCATGTTTACATAGGTCGTCGGCTCGTTGTTTCGCTTTTGTTTTACTCTGTTGTTGCCCACTGCTGGCAACATATATGATGATGACAATAACTCATGGGGGGGTGAGGGGGGGCAAAGCCCCCCCCTCAACTTATTTTTGTAATTGCCGGAAATGTGATCGCGAGCGAGCGAATGTGGTTTGTTGCTTTGGTGTCTTAAGATTGATGGATAATGTTCTATCTATCTATATGCTCAGGCCCAATTCCCACTTTTCCTATTTTTTTTTTTTTTTTTTTTTAATTATCTTGGGGGTGGCCGACTCAAGACAGAGCAGAACAGGAAAACACAAGACAAAACTACGAACAAACACAGACAAAACACAAAAATCACACACATCTAGGTCACCCAGGAGAAGACCCAGAGACCAGGGTCACCAAGGTCGCTCCAGCACTCCCCCGGCCCCCGACCACCCGGAGAGGCTCCGATCTCGGCAGGCAGACATGCAGCGGAGCCAAAGCCACAAGCCCGTCCACCACACTTCCAGGCGCACCCTTCATATTAATCGTCTCCTCGGGCCAGGCGCCTGATGGACTATTATTTAGTCCAACTTGCGCCCGACCCCTTCCCCCAAATGACCACGTGTTCACTCAACTATTCACAAGCATTCTCCATTCATTCCTGTTTATTACCACTTCCTTTGCCTGATCTATAGTCATTCCTCTATCATCCAAACCTTGTCTTAGTCTCTCCATCTCAATGGGGGTCTTCCTGCCCTTCTATCTCCCCTTGTATTGGACTCATATATTCTCTTTGTAAGCCTTTCATCTCCCATTCGTTCAACATGACCATACCAGCTCCGCACCCTTCTGTCCACTCTGGCTGACAAATGTTCCTGCTGCCCCACTCTCCTACGTATCTCTTCATTCCTCAATCCGTCTCTACGGGTAACTCCACATATACTCCTCAAGCAGCTCATCTCCATCACATCCAGCTTTCTTAGTTTCTTAGTTTTGCAATTTCCGACGAGGTTCATAAAATAACACACCTAAAAAACAAAAAAACAAGGAAAACAAATAGAAAATACTTGTAAAAATCGTCCCCGGTGTAAAACAGGATATTTACCATTTTTCTTATCGTGCTTTCCATCTGTTCTTTGATTGATTGGCATGTTTTAAGGTGTTGTTCCTTTAGCAAATGCATTTTAGCCCATTATTTAGCAATGTTAAGACATGTCGGTAAGAATGTAGTATTCGGGCTTACCGCCCACCTTGTTTACACTACTCGTACACTTGCGATCATGTCCCTGTCTATTTTGACTGCCGTGGGATACAATATTAGGTGACTTATTGTCATCATCATATACTGTATATTGCCAGCAGGTAGCAAAACAAAATAAATCAAAATAGAGGAGAACGTAACCACGAGCGAACGACCTATGTAAACATGACTACCGTACGCCCCGCCCCGGATACTATATCCTTTCCGACAAAATACAAATTTTGTCATTAATCTACCCTAATACCCTAACCTAACCCCCTCTGGTCTTACCATTGACACAGGGATGACAAAATAAATAAAAATACGAAGGACAAGTGAAAAAGGTAAAATTTAAGACAGCTGAAGCTGCCGGAAAATATTAAGGAAACCACCCACCAATTATTTTCATTTTTTTTTTTTTAGTTTTAGTTTATTTGCATCAATATATAGTGATTGGCATTAGTTTCAACCTCCGCAAAAATCGTTTTCCCCTTTATCCAACGATCTTAAGACACGGCGCCCGATAGTGGGGAGGGCAATGAAGATCAGGGAAAATGTGGGGTTAAAGACATAAAAAGGTGATATAATGGTTTTTATGATGAAAGTTGGCTCGGGTTTTGTTGTTTTTCAACTTGAGAAAACCCCAAAATTTAAAAACTCGAGCAAAGTTTTGGCAAAAGTTGGCTCGGATTTTAAAAATGTTCAGCTTCATAAAAGTCAGAAAGTGGCAAAAAAAAGTTGGCTCAGGTTTTCTTCTTTTTCAACTTTAAAAAAACCCAAAATGAAAAAACAGTCATGTTTTGGCAAAAGTTGGCTCGGATTGGACAATTGTTAGGCTTCATAAAAGCTGAAAATGTAGAAAATGCGAGCCAACTCTTCGCCATTGGATACAGGATGGGGTGTGGGAGAGCTCTGCCCCCCACACCCCCGTGATTAATTGAAATCATCATCTATGTTGCCCGATAGTGGGGAGGGCTATGAAGATCAGGGAAATTGTGGGGTAAAAGATGAAAATAAAGGGAAATATTGAAGAACTTATTCCAAAAACCCAGTAAGCTAATTATCCATTATCCAACAATTAAGCTACATTAAAGATATTAGCCTAACCTGCCAACCTTACCTAACCTAACCTAGTATTATGAGTGGGGGCTGCCGCCCCCACACCCCTGCTGGTTGGATGGTACATGGGATAGAAAATGAACTTACCCAGTAAGCTCATTATCCAACAATTAAGCAACATTAAAGATTTTAGCCTAACCTACCAACCTTACCTAACCTAACCTAGTATTATGGGTGGGGGCTGCCGCCCCCACACCCCCGCTAGTTGGATAGTACATTGGATAGAAAATTAGGTCAATTCCTAGTGTTAATTAGACTGAAATGCAGGGAGAAAGAGGTCCGCCGAGTCGTGTTGTGTGCCGTCTATGGGGAGGTAAATATGTTTTGTTACAGTAGCTATAATTGCTTTAATGCATTTCCGTCGCTACGGACATATATATGAATGAAGTCATAGAAATTGATGGGTGCGCTGTGTAAGTAACCTAGAATAATACCGAAAAAACACTATAGGTGCAAATAAACTTTATATAAATTTTTACATCTATAATAATAATAAATAACCAACCTTATGTAACAAAGGGACAGTGACGGCGTGTTCTGGACTTCTCGTAATAATGGTGTGTACACCGCCAGTGATCTTTATCTGGCCGGTAATGGCAAGGATGTCCACACCTAGGACACTCAACACTTGTAGGCAATATACCGTGGTCTGTAAGTATCTTAATGCCTGGTTGTTTTGAGAATTTGTTATAATTATTATTCAGGGGTAAGTGCACAACCACTACAGACACTGACCATCCTGCAACTGACATTTAAAACCATGCTGCCTGCCGGTGGGCTGGAGTTCAATGCACTCATTGGCTGACTAAAATGACGTAATTGTCCATATATTGATCCATGATTGGGGTGACTCCTTCAATACCGTGACGTATGGTGACGTATACAAAACAATAACCAATAATATGGCAGAAACATAGTGACGTGTTGATCATTAGTTCACATAGAGAAAGGCAGAGGGCGTTATATTCGAATATTTACGATAAAAGCGCTCCTCAATTATAGTATCAACATGGCTGACCTAGCGGGGTGGCGTCTGTGGGAAACATTGGACAAATATCGTTACTGGTTACAGGTTCTAGGTTCTGTATCTCCCTTAATAGAATTTTTCGAGGGTTGACACTTATTTTAACATGGAGTATAGGTTATATTACATCCTAAATGAAATTTAAAATATCTGAAAATTCTTGGGTTGTTTATATAATAGAAGTTACTGTGAGACACGTAATATGTTGAAGGGGGAGTTCTGCCCCCTCTAAACACCCGTCACTTATGTCATCATAATCTGTTGTACTTCATAGGGGGTCCAATTAAGGAGAAAGTGAATTAACAGACGAAATTAGGCCACAAACTACAATAACATAGCGGGCCGCCGTTTATGGGAGACGTTTTACACATAATTTTCAATGTTAATTTTCTCCCTTAATCGATTTTTCCAAATTATCAAACTTACATAAAAATGAAGTACAGTTTATAGGGATTCCAACATGCATTTCAAAATTGTCATGAAAATTGGTGGGTGGTTTGCTTAATATATACCGAGCTGCCTTATTTACCAAGTTTTCCTTATATTTTTTTCAAGGAATAGTGTTTTGTTGATTATCATGGTTTGAGTGGAGGATTTGCATTAACTTACCCATTATTCATTAATCTGAAGATAGGCGTCAAATGGTGACATTTATTGGGTGAATCGCGCTTTTACAGTAGGTAAGGAAAATTATGGGGTAGGCCTACATTGGATACACGATGGGTTGAGGTGGGGCATTGCCACCCTCACCCCCCCCTTGATTTATTGTCATCCTCATATATGTAGATCTTTAAGGGGGCAAAAACAGGTTGCCGGTATTTCGTTTTTGTGAGTAACGCTCACGCCATTTATTAGGTGAATCGCACTCATCGCATCTTTCAAAACAAGGAGTCAAGTCGAAGTATGCATTGGGCGCAATGCTTGTTTACGGTCGGGACTTATTATTTTCGTGTTATTTGTCGGTGTACTCAGGTTTTTTCAAGTGTCGATAACGAAATTCCTCCATGTGGACTATAATGAGAAAAATATGGCGAGCCTATTGGTCCCTATTTTCCCTAATAAATTATTTCTAATAGGGCGGCGAAAGAGGTCTTTAATATTATTGTGAAAAAAGTTAGTTCGCCACTGACTCAAGCTGGCCTCATTTTTTGCTTCCACCCTTATTTACCCCACAAAATATAATGAACATTTATATAATTTGCAGCGGGGAACACATATTGTAGTATCTAATAGTGCAAGACAAAGCTATAGAAAATACAGATAACGTATTATCCCATACGTGACCTAAAATACATATTGACCATAATTATATAATATACACACACATATACAATATATATATATATAACTACGTGTGTGTGTGTGTGTGCGCGCGCGCGCGAAGGGTCTTTGTGTGTAAGAGTACGTAGAAAGAATGAAGGAATGTGTGTTGAAACCTTAATATATGAAATATCAATGGTGGCCAGGGTGTTGCAAACCAGATTTGGCTCGTGACTGCAAATGTAAAAATAACTAAGGAATATACAGTATATACTGCGAGTATATATATATATATTGGTAATGACATATACTTGACAATATTTTCTCAACCGCATCTTTGTTTGTTATGCATTCTGTTTTCAAACGGTACCGACGCCTTAAAACTCAAGACTCTCATTCTTCATATGTTTCTGCCCGGAATCAAGCCAAATCTGTTCTTCGACTTGCTAAACACTCTTTCATCAATAATAAATGCACTGAACTATCCAACTCTAGCTCTTCCCAAGCTTTCTGGCATCTAGCCAAAAACCTCTCCAACAATTTCTCTTCCTCGTCTTTCCCTCCCCTTTCCCACTCTGATGGCACAACCATCACTTCTTCCTCTGACAAAGCTAAACTCTTCGCTCAAACTTTTGCTAGAAACTCCACCTTGGATGATTCCGGTGCTATTCCTCCCTCTCCGCCCTCCTCTCTCTTACTTATGCCTAATATCCTAATATCTTCTAAAGATGTACTTTCTACCCTCTCTGGCCTTAACACTAATAAGGCGTACGGTCCGGACGGTGTTCCTCCTGTTGTTCTCAAAAACTGTGCTTCCGTGCGGACTCCCTGCCTAGGCAAACTCTTTCGTCTCTGTCTATCCTCTAACGTCTTCCCTTCATGCTGGAAGTTTGCTCACATTCAACCTGTCCCAAAGAAGGGTGACCGCTCTCAACCCTCCAACTATCGTCCAATTGCTCTTATCTCTTGTCTTTCTAAAGTTTTTGAAACTATTCTTGCTTCCAAATTTCTTAAGCATTTCTCTTCTCATAATCTGCTCTCAGATCGCCAGTATGGCTTCCTTAACCCGGCAAGCACGATAGGCCTCACGGAAGGCTTCCTATAGGGAACGCGATAGGCCTCAATGAAGCAAGACCATAAAAAAATCCTTCCAAAACAAAAAAAGGGCCTATCAAAACAAAGGAATTTGTCTCTAGGTGAGATCATTCCCCTCTAGTACTCATCCATGTGTTTCTCACCCCTCCCCCTCCCCTCCTTCCCCACCTTATTCCCCCCTCCCCCCCCCCTCCTCAATTATCACCTAGTTTTCCTCTTATCATTTATCGGTTATTTTTCTCTCCCGCGATAATGTAGCACAAGTGGGTTGCATAAAAGATCGTTATGCAACACCCAGACACCGGCACACACCTCCCCGCTCGTCTCAGTTGACTCACAGACACCGAGAGGGGAGGGTTGCCTGTGGCTCTCTCTCGCCTGAGATTATGACCGGGTGGCCAATATCTTCGTTTTTCACCACCCAAATGCTTTTCCAACTTATTTTAGCACTCTTGAAGGTTCATATATACATCATATATGTAAAATAAAAGCATACCGAAAACAAATAATGGTCTATATTGTAAATATAACTAATTCTGTCAGAATCCAAGGCTAGAAATGCACAAACAACTACCCTAGCCCCTAGGTCTATATCGCGGTTGTCAGGTTAAGGGTCGCTCTACTCGTGATCTTCTTTCATATCTTACTAACTCTTGGTCATCCTCCTTTCGGGACTTCGGTGAGACTTTTTCTATTGCACTAGACATATCGAAAGCCTTCGATAGAGTCTGGCATAAATCTTTAATTTCTAAACTACCCTCCTTCGGTTTCTATCCCTCCATCTGTGCCTTTGTCTCTAATTTCCTTTCCGGCCGTTTCATAGCCGCGGTTGTGGACGGCCATTGTTCACTTCCTCACCCTATAAACTCCGGTGTTCCTCAGGGCTCTGTCCTATCTCCTATTCTCTTTCTAATTTTTATAAATGATCTCCTTAACTGTACCTTAATTCCCATCCATTCATACGCAGACGACTCAACCTTACACTACTCCATTAGTTTTTCAGAACGCCCCAGCCAGCAATCCCTCAACGACAAACGTAATGAAGCCATAGAACTCTTAAATTCTGATCTAAATACTATTTCCAATTGGGGCAGAGAAAACCTTGTTAACTTTAATGCTTCCAAAACCCAATTTCTCCATCTATCTACCCGTCAGGATCTCCCAGCGGACTATCCCTTATTCTTCAACAATACAAAAATCAACCCTTCATCTTCTCTCAATATTCTTGGTGTCTCTTTTTCTTCTGCTCTCATTTGGAAGGACCATATTACCAGTCTTGCTAAGGCAGCCTCCCAGAAGCTGGGTGTGCTCAACCGCCTTAGGGGGTTCTTTTCCCCTGCACAGCTTCTTGCTCTGTACAGGGGCATAGTGCGCCCTTGTATTGAGTATTGTTCACATGTGTGGGGAGGTTCCTCTCACACCGCTCTCTTAGACAAAGTTGAAAGGAAGGCCTTTCGTATCATTAACTCCCGTCCACTCACCAACTCTCTGCAATCTCTCTCTCTCCGCCGCAATGTTGCATCTCTCTCGCTATTCTATCGCTACTATAATAATCAGTGTTCCTCAGAGCTATCCCAGTGCATACCACCTCCTTTACGTAGGGCACGTGGTACCCGTCTTGCAACTCAATCCCACCCCTACTCTGTGCAACTCTCCAACCCAAGAGTGAAACGTTACTCTCAAACTATCTTCTACTCAACAGCTGAGCTCTGGAACTCTCTCCCAGAATCAGTCTTTCCCTCTTCCTATGACTTAAATTGCTTCAAACTCCGTGTGTCCAGGCATTTTGGCTCGAACGTCCCTTGATTTTGGCCCTGTCACTCTTTCAACTATGGGGGAGACACTCGCTATAGGCAGTTATGCCTTTTGCCTCCCTCAATCACATAGCAAAAAAAAAAAAAAAAAAATTATCATTATAAAACACACCTAATCGTGGTTGTTGCCGTGTTGGTTAGTAATATCAGTACGATTATAGGTTTTTAAATATTTTTTAAAATAATGTAATGGTATTTCGCCACACAATCGGTATCAAACTTGGAATTTGTTGCATTGAATTTTATAACTCGCAATGCTCCTTCAAATTTAGCCAGCTATGACCATGTTGAAAATATTGACACAATTTATGCAGGGTGTGCTGTTGTTAAAGAAGTCAACTTTTTACACTCTAAAATGAAGAGGGATGGGTCACGGGTGGCCTGTGGTGTACTCAGTAGCACGCTCGCTTCCTAACTGAGAGGTCCGGGTTCGAATCCCGGCAGGTGGAGATGGTTAGGCAATCTCCTCACTTTTGCCTCTATTAGTATTAACAATACAGTAGACTTGCCGTTTCTCCGTAAATCAAAACGGCATAACCAACTCTGCGATGGGTCACCATCATCACTACTAGTCACTATTACTATTACTGTCATCAGCACTACTATTATTATAATCATCACTACTACTCTTACCATCATCACTACTACTGTCATCATCACTACAACTTTCACCATCATCACTACTTCTTACCATCATCATTAATACTGTCACCATCGTCAATACCATCATCACTACTGTCATCATTATCACTACAAATATCACCATCATTACTATGATCACCATCATCTTACAATCATTATCACCATCATCTTACAATCATTACTTCTGTCACCATCATCACTACTATTATGACCATCACTACTACTACTACTGTCACCATCATATCTAGTACAGTCATCATCATAACTATCATCATCATCACTACTGTCATCATTATGACTACAATTACAACCATCATCACTACTATTATCGCCATCATCACTACTATCACCATTATCCCCACTATTACTACCATCACTTCTAATGTCAACTAAACTAACTTAACCTAACAAATGCGGGGCAACTTGTTTGTGGCGTTATGTGTGTCACACACACAGAACGCTATCATAATTGCTGCCACAGAAGAATGTTAGAAGAGGGGATCCTGGGGGAGGGGGGGGGGGGGGAAACAAATTGTTCGACCTAAATTCACAGCTATTGCACAAATTCAAAAAATCTGTTTTGACTGACCGTCGCATTCACGCACCGAATGTTCGTTAGAAGTTTGGTGAAAATCCGTTGAACGGTCTAGGAGTAGTATTCGGACAGACAGACTGACAGTCAGACATTTCGACCGGCATGGTACCACTATACGGGGGGGGGGGGGGGGGATACCAAACTCTGCTTACGCAGAGTTGATAAACAAAATATGTGTTGACTGATTGTAACCCCGAAACAAATATATACTACTAAGCGTAATAGTACGAGAACAATAGAAGAGAATAATTAACCACTTAAGGATTATGACCCATTTTGATCATTTGTTCTGACTATTATTACACGATTTCATGCAGTTTAGGAAGGATCTCTTAGATATCAAAAGGGTACAAACTATCTCCATTAACTCTCTACCTCCCATAAGTTCCTAAGCTGAATAACATAGTCTACTGATAGCCAGAATAAACTGCCATATTGCGTCATGATCCTCAAAGGGTTAACTTAAGCTATCTCTTTATATCTACCTAGTTAGATAAATTATTCAGATTAGGCAGGATATATGGAAGTCAGAGGGTTGATCGAGATAGTATTTACCCTTTTAATGCTCACAGATCCTTCTTAAATTGCACAAAATCATCTAATGATAGCCAGAATAAACTGTCAAAATGCGTAATAATCCTCAAAGCATTAACATAAATAAAAGGAACTTAAATATCATGAACATTATTATATTCCCCCTTCCCTCTCCCAACGACCAGTGTCATCCTCTCCTTAACATATTAACGTTTAGGACTAATTATTTTGTTTTCATTTCATACTAGCTACTTATAGACGATTTTACTCAGTTTTGGAAGGCTTTCTGGAAGTCAAAGGGGTGGGTATAAACTATCTCCATTAACCCTTTGAATTCCAAAATTCCTTCCTAAGCAGTATAATATCGTCTGAATGTAGTAAAATATGAAATAAAAACAAGAAAAGAAAACCAACACTGAATGGGTTAATAAACTAGTTAGCCGCACGAAGGAACTGGTCGGCCTCTGCAATAACCCACTCTTTCTCTTCAATAAACTGACCGTACTCTTCAATAACCCAGTTGTTCTCCTCAATAACCCGGTGGTTCTCTTCAATAACCCGTTCGTTCGCTTCGATGATTAGGTTGGCCTTTTCAACAGCCCGGTTGTTTACTTCTATATCCGTACTGTCGAGGAGTATAATCTTTTTGGCCTCGTCAATAACCTGGCAGGTCTCTTCAATAACTCGGATGGTATCTTGAAAATCATCACTGAGCTCAATATTTTGCTGGGTCTCTTCAATAAACTGGGTGGCCTCTTCAATAGCATGGTTGGATTTATCAATACGCTTGTTGCGCAACACAATTTCCTCATTATGTTCCTTAATTTTCTGTGAGGCCTCATCAATAACCTGGTTGGCCTCTTCAATAACCTGGTTAGCCTCCTCAATAGCCTGGTTGGCCTCTTCAATGCCCAGGTTGGCCTCGTCAATGTCCTGGTTGGCCTCTTCAATATCTTGGTTGGCCTCGTCAACAACATCAATTATTGATTTGTGTAGGGTTTTCCGCCCACGTTTCCATTTAAGTTGAATGTTATTAAAATCCTTTGTTAGTTTTACTAACACCGCTGACTCAAAGGTGTACTCCCAGACTCCATTGTTTGATGTCCAATTTTCCTCGTGCAAGATTATTTTGCTCTGTGTTTTGAAGTAGTTTCTGCAAAACCACTTTATACATTGGGCTTGGGTTTGAATGTTCAATACTTTGGGTAGTTCCCCAACATTAGATGATGGCGGGGAGAAATAATTCACACCCTGTAGGTTTGCAGTAGTCATAGCAAAGTTTGCTTTCGAGGGATGCAGTTATATATCACGATAAATATTATCTTAACTAAATATTATTAAAGGCTACAAATATGTATATAATAATGCAAATTGTAAGAAAACGCGATACAATGCTAGCGAAATAACTCACCGAATACAACGAAATTAAGAGAACGCGATGTAATGCTAACGAATCAACTCACCGAACACTAATGAGCTCCCTCTTCCTCGAACAATCGACACATAAACTAAAATATCGACATAACTTGTTTTCTTATGCTGGTTCATAATTAGTGGATACATATCTTTAATTAGTGTCTAAATTAGTTTTTATTTGCAAAAATATGCACTACGTGTACATGCAATTGCTCAAAATATATTTTTATAAAATTACTGGGGGAACATTAATATTATCTCCTATAGTTACCCATCTAATGTTGTCGTTTTCTCGAATAATTATCAAAGAAAATTAAAATTTCATGGCTATCTAAACAATTAAATATAATCAGCAGGTATGATTTGCAAGTGCAAATGCGAGTACTGAGTAGGCTACAAGTGTGTGTTTATGTATTTACAATTCTAAATACACACCCGGTAATACAGGAAGGTAAAGGCCTAGAGCTTTAAATTCAGTCATAAGAAGCCGTCCAGTTATAAAAATTCCCGTTAATTGGTGATTATCTTGGTACGCAATCATGTCCACAACTTAAGTGCAATGATTTTATATATATTGAATATTGTTGTCATTGTTTTAAAGACAGATCCTTCTTAAACTGTATATATATCGTCTATTGATAGCCAGAATAAACTGTCAAAAAGCGTCATAATCTTCAAAGGGTTAACCCTTTCAGTACCGGAGCCGCCCTTGTACCTTTATTCTGGCTACTGTTAGATTATATTATTCAGTTTAAAAAGTGCCTCTTGCAATTACCAGGCTGCACAAAATATGTCATAACCCTTTTAAATACCACAGACCCTTCTTAAACTGCACACAATCCTCTAAATATAGCTAGAATAAAATTTAAAAGACGTCATCGGTACAGAAGGGGTTAAACATGATTCAGTTCGTGTCCAACAGTGCTTGCCCAGAATGGCGGTTGGATTGTGCAAATCCAATATTTCTAAGGAAGGGCATGAATAACATGATATTGATATCATATACCATGCAATCATATGACCATGTTAGCTTCACAAGAATCATATTTATGTTGTTAAAAGACTAGCTAAAATTGAGCTTGAGTTATATACAGTATATACATACTGTATTTTTTTTTTTTTTTTTTTTTTTTTTTTCTATATTCCAACTTACTTCCTCTCGGGCATAGGCTGAGAGCCTTAACATTCACCGCTTTACAATGAACAGTGAAGCCCGTGAGGTCTTGTTCCAGTCTAGGGAGTGAGACATGTGAAGCACGTAGAGTACAACGAGCACCTGCCATCTTGCCTTCACATGAGGCACGGTGCTCACTCATGGCCCGAAACGACCCCATCTCTGAAGCCACCTCGTTCCCGTGCTTCACTGTCTCATCCCTTACACTCGGACTCTCACACTTACACACACACAACGCCACCTGTTGAGCAGATATATACAGTATATATTGTGTGTGTATGTATGTTCTACATAAGTGCTTGTGGTTGTGCCGCCCGAATGAGTGTATTTATGGACTTGCGTGTGCACATGTGTGTTTATGCACATTTGTGTGTACCAATATCGAATTGTCAATTAAATAATTCATGTAGTGTACACTCGGATGCCATAGTCTCTAGCTTATATATATATATATATATATATATATATATATATATATATATATATATATATATATATATATATACACATACATACTGTATATATTTGTGGACTTCACCTATTCTAATTATGGAAGTAGATTTATGGACATGAATTTATGAATATAACTTTCTATACATTATCTATAAAACTATATACAATTTGTTTTTGAAAAGGAAGTTCTATCCAAAAAAAACAATCCAGATAGTTATAATTGCATAAAGAAAAACACAGGGGGTCCAGGAATTCTTATGAGTGGGCTGGAGACTGGCATCAGAGTGTACAGTAGGTGTCCATGTCTGTGAAAGAGAGCGAGGGAAGACTGCGTACCTAATGTGACAATTATATAGCATTTATATTATGCAAAGAAAAATTGAATATGCGTAGTAATATGCTGGTTGGTTATCATTGTGATCAAGGCGTAATTGTGTAGTTATATTAGTCATTGTAATTGTGATGATTACTGTAGGAGCTACGATCATTATGCTATGGATGAAAGGGGTTGTGGTAGGAATGGTGATCGTTAAAGCCGGTATCACACGAGCGCTTTTTCCCTAAACATTTATCCTCAACACTGGTCTGGCAGCTTCTGAGGTTAACATTTATAATATTTGTGTCACCTAAATTCATCTATCACCAGTCTAGTTTCCAATACCGGTGAAAAATATTCCAGAAATGTTGATGATCGAACGTTGACTATAAAAGCTCTCGTGTGATACCGGTTTTTAGGTAGAAATGTTGGTGGTTCTTGTTCTTTCAATTTTTGTTTCTTGTTCATCGTACATGGAGACAAAAGGCAAAGCTCCCTGTAACAAGTCCCCCCCCCCCCCACCCCCAAGTTAAAAGAGTGAGCCAAAATCAAGGTACATCAGAGGTATTTTAAGTGTGTTGGAAAGAAGTGTAATGTGCTTGTTAATTATGTGTAGTGAAATATATACGATGAGGTGTTTGTGAGAGTTAGCTTTATTACTCTGTGTAGGTGGGATACAAATAGAAATAGTGAGGGAAGCCAGGCATATGAAAAAGAGTTCCAGCAACTTCTTATCATATGACCATGTGGCCTCCCCTGTGTACTACCCTGCTTGATTGGTGCCTACAATCTCCCCAATAGGCAATTGTTATATGTTTGTAGGATATGCATGGTTAAAATTGTGGTAGGAATGATGGTGATTGAGTTAGGAATTGAGGTGATTGTGGTAGGAATGGTGGTGATTGTGGTATGAATGGTGATAATTGTGGTAAGAATAATATTGATCGAGTTAGGAATGGTGATATTGTGGTAGGAATGGTGATATTGTGGTAGGAATGGGAATTATTTTGGTAGGAATTGTGTGGTTGTTGTAGGAACGGTGGTAATTGTGGTAGGAATGGGGGTGATTATGGTAGGAATGGGGGTGATTATGGTAGGAATGGGGGTGATTATGGTAGGAATGGTGGTGAGTGTGGTAGGATTGGGGGTGATCGTGGTAGGAATATTGGTGATTGTAGCAGGAATTCCGTGATTATGGTAGGAATGGTGGTGATTGTGATAGGAAAGGTATTGATTGTGGTAGGAATGGTGGTGATTGTGGTAGGAATGGTTATAATTGTGGTAGAAATAGTGGTGATTTTGGTTGGAATGGGGGTGATTATGGTAGGATTGGTGGTGATTGTGGTAGGAATGGTGGTGATTGTGGTAGGAATGGTGGTGATTGTGGTAGGAATTGTGGTGATTGTGGTAGGAATTGTGGTGATTGTGGTAGGAATGGTGGTGCTTGGTGTAGGAATGGTGGTGATTGTAGCAGGAATGGTGGTGATTGTGGTAGGAATGGTGGTGATTGTAGTAGGAATGGTGGTGATTGTGGTAGGAATGGTGGTGATTGTGGTAGGAATGGTAGTGATTGTGGTAGGAATGGTGGTGATTGTGGTAGGAAGGGGGTGATTATGGTAGGAATGGGGGTGTTTATGGTAGGAATGGTGGTGATTGTGGTAGAAATGGTGGTGATTGTGGTAGGAACAGTCGGGATTGTGGTAGGAATGGTAGTGATTGTTGTAAGAATGGTGGTAATTATGATAGGAATGGTGGTAATTATGATAGGAATGGTGGTAATTATGATAGGAATGGTGGTAATTATGATAGGAATGGTGGTAATTATGATAGGAATGATGGTAATTATGATAGGAATGGTGGTGATTGTAGCAGGAATTGGGTGATTATGGTAGGAATGTTTTTTTTTATTATAGGAATGGTGGTGATTGTGGTAGGAATGGTGGTGATTGTGGTAGGAAAGGTATTGATTGTAGTGGAACTGGTGGAACGTGTGGTAGGATTGATGGAGAGTGTGATAGGAATGGTATTGATTGTGACAGGAATGATGGATATTGCTTAATGGGACCAGCCTGCTTTTTCTCTCTGGGTTTATCCATTCGGCCCCATTCAGCCTACTGTTTTAAGACGTTTATCCCCATCCAGGTGTCGATTTTTCCTGGCGAGCGACAGCGAGCCATCATTGTATGGAGAAACTTGGCTTCGCCGGAGACACTTGTCTATCGAAAAATTTACAAATTTAGCTTGCTGTCAAAATAAAAATATATACAGTATATATATGCTGGCTCGCTACCGCTCGCCAGAAAAATATTGACACCTGGATGGGGGTGAACGTCTTAAAACAGTATGCTGAATGGGGCCGCTTGGATACAAGCCAAAGGGAGGGGGAGGGAAAGAGGAAAAAAGCTAGGTGGGCTCCCTTAATGAACAGTAGTGCGTCATGTAGTGAGTGTGGCAGCGGAGAATGATTGTGCTAGGGGTGATGATGACAATTATATTAATGGTTTATGGATGGCACTCAATTAAAGAGACATACCCATGCTGTACGTCTATGAATAAATCAGTGTGTATAATTTTGTTGTAAGGCATATTTAATATATATATATATATATATATATATATATATATATATATATATATATATATAGACTATATATATATATATATTAGGGAGACTGAGAGAGAGGCGCCCCCACAAACATCGAGATCGAAGAACAAAACCTCCAAGTCCAGCCCTCCCCCCTCCCTCTCTCCCCCAGTCAACATAAAACAAATATAGGCACGGGTCTATGGAAAAGGGAAGAACAGAGAGACATTGCATTGGCTTCTTGGTTTCTCATAAACGATTCTTAACTGCCTCAGTCATCCAAAACCCTTTCATATCCCCAATTTCACACACACACACACACACACACACACACACACACACACACACACACACACACACACACACACACACACACACACATTCATCTACTTTTATATATGTATATATATATATATATATATATATATATATATATTATGAAAAATGGAAGAATGAAAAAGACGGAATAGGTCTGAAAGGAATGAATGTGAACAAAGTAAGACTTCGACAAACAAAGATGAATTGATATTAACGCTTCGATATATACGATGACATCTCCATTAACCCCTGATCCAGAGAATAATGATGTAGTTGAGAATGTGAGGATTAAGGGGGGTCACCGGCTTTTTTTATATTTATCTCCTTTTCTCTCTTTCCCTGGCTTGTATCCATTCGGCCCCATTCAGCCAACTGTTTTAAGACGTTTATCCCCATCCAGGTGTCGATATCTTCCTGGCGAGCGATAGCGAGCCAGCATTGTATGGAGAAATCCGGCTTCGCCGGAAATTTGTTCTATCGAAAAATTTACAAATTTAGCTTGCTGTCAAAACAAAAATATATATTTGCTGGCTCGCTACCGCTCGCCAGGAAAATATTGTCACCTGGATGGCGGTAAACGTCTAAAAACAGTAGGCTGAATGGGGCCGAATGGATATAAGCCAAAGAGAGGGAGAGAAAGAGAATAAAAGCGAGGTGGACTCCCTTAAGAAGCGGTGTAGTATATATTGGATTATTTACAGTATTCGTCTACCTGCTTATCTATTGACGTAGCTAATCACCAATAAAGTAAAGGGGGAAGGTATATGTATTGGTCTATTCATTTATCAATAAAGTAAGGGGGGAAGGTATATGTATTGGTCTATTCATTTATCAATAAAGTAAGGGGGGAAGGTATATGTATTAGTCTATTCATTTATCAATTATATTTTAGTTTCATCCCTCGACCTCCATTAAACTTAATATATTATCTTCAAGATCCCTCTTCGAGATAAATTTGTAAATTTGTCGGTATAATAATGTCCAGGCTGAAGGCCGGTTCCTCCAAAATTACAGGATCGCTGTCACTCGCCAGGAAAATATAGACACCTAAATGGCAGAAAAGGTCTTTATTGATAAATAAATTATACGAAAGGTCTTAAAATCGACAAACTAATGTGCCGAACGTCATAAAATCTGAAAACTAATGGGGCTAAGTATGAGGGAGATATTGAGGTTGGTTACAGAATAATATAATTATAATGTTTTTTTCTTTAGATATTCTGCTAACAGACTTACTGTATAATAGATACTACGACAACCACATAATCTCCGAAAATGTCTATGGTGAGAACAATAGAAGCCTATTCGTTATAAGGTCAGGTACCCTATTCTGTAAAATTCTCCTACTCATCGAGACAGAGAAAGGGGTGAGGGAACGTGAAAGTGGTCCCGGACCCTGAGAACTAGAACCCTTGAATGTTGTTTTTGATCGGGCTCTATCTCGAGTCTGCCACCCCCAGCAATGGGGTATGTGCCCGAGTATATACATACATACCCTCTTCTGGTGATGTTGCAATTGGTTCTAGCTGACAGGTGAATCAATGGGATGAGGTTGGGGGTGAGGGTGGGGGGGGGGGGATCGTGGTCAAGCTTCAGTGAAACAAGGGCAGGACTAGTGGATATTTTATGTCCTAGGATTTCGCAAACCTGGATAAACTACTATTTATAGATCGCTACCATTGCAACATTGATCAATATGCATCTGGGATTCTACCACAGCTGTCACTACCATAAATGTCACTACTACATCTGTCACTACCACACCTGTCACTACCATACCTGTCACTACCACACCTGTCACTACCATACCTGTCACTATCACACCTGCCACTACCACACCTGTCACTACCACACCTGTCACTACCACACCTGTCACTACCACACCTGTCACTACCACACCTGTCACTACCACACCTGTCACTACCACACTGCCACTACCACACCTGTTACTACCACACCTGTTACTACCACACCTGTCACTACCACACCTGTCACTACCACACCTGTCACTACCACACCTGTCACTACCACACCTGTCACTACCACACCTGTCACTGCCACACCTGTCACTGCCGCACCTGTCACTGCCGCACCTGTCACTGCCGCACCTGTCACTACCGCACCTGTCACTACCGCACCTGTCACTACCGCACCTGTCACTACCGCACCTGTCACTACCGCACCTGTCACTACCGCACCTGTCACTACCGCACCTGTCACTACCGCACCTGTCACTACCACACCTGTCACTTCCACACCTGTCACTTCCATACCTGTCACTACCACACCTGTCACTACCACACCTGTCACTACCACACCTGTCACTACCACACCTATCACTACCAAACCTGTCAATACCACACCTGTCACTACCACACCTGTCACTACCACACCTGTCACTACCACACCAGTGCATTACCACAAAGCCCACCGAAACGTCAATAAAATACCCTCATTGTTCCCTGATTAAATAGCACTGTATGAATATTCCCATATTCAAAATATGCTATAGGGGTGCAATGCCTGGTGAGTTATCTGCTCAACAGGTGGCGTTGTGTGTGTGTAAGTGTGAGAGTCCGAGTGTAGTGGGTGAGACAGTGAAGCACGGGAACGAGATGGCTTCAGGGATGGGGTCGTTTCGGGCCATGAGTGAGCACCGTGCCTCATGTGAAGGCAAGATGGCAGGTGCTCGTTGTGCTCTACGTGCTTCACTGTCTCACTCCCTAGACTGGAACAAGACCTCACGGCTTCATGTAAAGCGGTGAATGTTAAGGCTCTCAGCCTATGCCCGATAGGAAGTAAGTTGGAATATAGAAAAAAAAAAAAAAAAAAAAAAAAAACCTACCACTACCACACCTGTCACCACCACACCTGTCACCACCACACCTGGCCGAGTTGTCCGGAACCATTCTAATGATGAAAACGGTGTCACACGAGCGTTTTTTCCGTCCATTTTTTTTTACGAATAATTGTAGTCTGGCAGCTTCAAAATTTAAGTTCCATAAGAATTAAACTACCTAACATAAACTACCTTCGTTTTTGTTTCCGATTCCAATGTAAAAGAGCCTTTAAAATGTACGAGAACAAGCTGCACATCGAAAATACCTGGAAAATGCGATAGTGAGACACCACCGTCAATAACCAAATAACTCGAACGGTAGACTATTTCAAACCAAGAGTGACCCGATTCTCCCAGTCTTTCTTCTACTCAACAAGTCCACTTTAGAGCTCTCTCCTTCAATCTGTCTTTCCCTTTTCCTATATGACTTAAAAGCTGCTTCAAATTCCGTGTGTCCAGACATTTTGACTCTTAACGTAATTTGGATTTGGGTCTCTATTACTCTTTTGACTAGGGGGGGAGACACTTGTTACAGGCAGCTTTGCCCTACGTCTCCTTCATCCACATAGGAGAAGTATGGAGGTATTTTTCAGCGCCCTCTTCTCGCTCATGTTTAACCCCACTAGTCTTGATTTTTAGACGTGTGCCCTATTAGTTTGGCGATTTTAAAACATTTAGCTCAATTTCTTTGTCAATATTAAGATCTTTCGTGCCAGTTAGGTGTCGATATTTTCCTGGCAATCGACAGGGAGCCTGAAATGTAGGAGGAATTGAACTTCGCCCAGGAAATTTTTACTACCAAAAAATGTATAAATATATCTCGATAGAGGGTCTTGGTGGTATTTTCGTAATATTGATGTCTGTCTAGGAAGCAAATTAATAACCTCCCTTTCAACAACACCGTTAGATTTGGTTAGGTAAAGTTAGGGCAGTACTTTATGGCATAGTTGGTCCTGTTTGGTTTGGTATTGTAGTCTGTTTACTATAATGCGGCTGGAAATCTTAAGCTTAACCTCTTGTACGACTGGAACAAACGGACAATAATTTCCCACACCTGTTTACCGGCTGACTCTTCCCAGATGATTGAATGGACAGCTCAAATTTTAAAGTCCTTTCTGAGTTATGTGAGGTTGGGCTCGGGATTTGTGGTCTACCCATAATGAACAGGGTATAGTTGTGTTCTGGTTGAAATGGGCTACTGATTGAGGTGTGTGTGTGTGTGTGTGTGGAGGGGGGTGGGGGAGTTAACTCGCTAGACCTCTGAAGGTAAAACAATATATATACATATATATATATATATATATATATATTGGTAAAGCCAGGTAATAAATTTTCTTTAATACATACGAGGTTGAAAGAAATGGCAATTTCTGCGTTGGAAATTTTATTATTCAAAGTTTCCAGGTCTCTGATGAGTTTTCGCTGGGTGGCAGGAAGTAGATGAAGGAGATGAGCAAAATTCATGGTGGTACAGGGTTACATTACAGTACATGAAGATACAGGATATACGACGCGTTTCACTGGAAAACCAGCATTATCAAGTAAGGAAGGAATGATATAAAAGTTAAACAAGAAGGGTATATATAGAGGGTGGAGGATCAGAGGAGGCGGAAAACAGGGGGCAAAAGTCTGCTATTGGTGGAAGGGTAAACTAGGAGAGAGAAAGGGGGTAACCGCTTCACGCATGCGCACTGGATGCGGATGGTGGTCGGTAGGTGGGGTCGAAGCTGATTGGCTGCGTGTCGAGGGGCGTGGCCTAAGTTGTGTGGCGCCTGCAGAAGACGAAGCTGAAGGAGGTAGCGCGGGGGGCTGCGTCAAGGGCACCGGGGGGCGAGGAGGGGTGTTAGGTCCTGTAGGGTAGTGCCTTTTGGCAGAAGGAAGGATCTGAAGGTCCAGAGTTTGGTTGTTGATGTTGGGATGTAAGGCTTGGATATATAAAGCTTCGAGTATAGGTAATCTCCTTGGGTCACTTTCTTTATCGAGTATGGTGGTGTGTTTCTCTAACTCGTTGCGTGTGAGGTGAGGGTGGTTAGGGGTGAGATAGTGGTCTTTGATGGCTCCAGCCTGAAGGTGAAGAGTTAACCGACGTGAAAGACGAGTCTGCGTCATACCAATATAGGAATGAGGTCCACAGTCCTCATAATTACAGGTATGTTGGTAAATGACGTGTTCGTCGGTCATCGCGCTCTTTATCTTGGTGGAGGCTGGTTTGTTGCGGAGAACGAGGTTGGAGGTCTTGGGGGATTTGTAATAAATTATTAATTTGATTTTGTTTTCCGGGTTGGTTGGGTGGACATGCTTGGAGATTATTTCTTTTAAGACGGCCTCGTCATTTTTGTGTTCAGAGGACATGTAATTGCGGTAGAAGATCTTAATTTCATTGGGGGGGGGTCAATGTTGGGAGGGCTTTGGGTGTACCATTTTTCAAGATGGTGGTTGATGGTGCTGGAGATGTCGGAGTTGGAGTATCCGTTATTTACTAAAACTTGGGATAGTCTTTCTAGTTCCTGGTGGGTGTCAGCCCAGGTAGAGCAGTGCGTGAGGGCTCTCCTAACATAGGCGGAGATGGAGGATAGAAGATAACGGCGGGGGCATTCACTATCGCCGTTGAGGCATTGTCCTGTGTTAGTTGGTTTAATGTAGACGGTGGTTTTGAACCCATGGTCGTTCAGAGGTACGAGGATGTCGAGGAAGGGGAGTTGTCCATTGTTAGATTTTTCAAAGGTGAAGTTAAGTCCGGAGGAGGTCATGAAGCGACGCTGGAGTTCCTGTAGTTCGTGGAGGTCCTTGATTTGCACGAAGATGGAATCCACGTATCTACAGTAGACGGCGGGTCGTTGGGCAGCTAGGAGCTCTTCCTCGATGGTACCCATGAAAAAGTTCGCAAAAAGAACTCCTAGGGGGCTGCCCATCGCCACACCGTCTATCTGCTTGTACATGTTGCCCCGGGGGCAAAGGAAGGGGGCCTCCTTGGTACATAGCTCCAGTAGTGTTTTCAGGGCCTTCTTCGGGATGTCCAGAGTATGCCGTCTACTGTAGATACGTGGATGACATATCCTGTATCTTCATGTACTGTAATGTAACCCTGTACCACCATGAATTTTGCTCATCTCCTTCATCTACTTCCTGCCACCCAGCAATAACTCATCAGAGACCTGGAAACTTTGAATAATAAAATTTCCAACGCAGAAATTGCCATTTCTTTCAACATCGTATGTATTAAAGAAAATTTATTACCTGGCTTTACCAACATAAAACTTCACGAGAATGCCAGACATCGCACCAGCACCCTCCAGTTTCGTGAAGAACTGGTGAAGGACCAAATAATTGAAAAACGTGAGCTCGCCAACAACCTTCGTAAAGAACGAGATGCTCTTCTACGGATTTGGGAAGACGAAACCCCTCCAGACCACCTCAAAGCCGAAATCAACACAGCCCTCGAACAACTCCTTGAACAACACAGAAGACAAGCCGAAAACACAACCATAAAAAAGCTTGCCCGTCTTTATGGCAGAAACTTAAAACTACCCAAACCAACAAAAGGATATATAAACCTTACTAACACCATTCTGACCCTGGACCAAGAAGACCTCCTCAACAAAGGCCTCAACTGCCACTACAGCTCCAAACCTGGCCCCCACCGGAAACGCCTAGAAACGGAAATCCTCCTGGACGACATCCTACGACTCAAGAAGGATGGCAAGGTCACCACTACTCCCGCCCTACAACCTACTCTCCTCGCTGAAGCCGCCAAAACCAGAGGAACTCACCATAGCAAAATACTCAACTAACAACACTTCCAAGCTGCCAAACTATTAAGAGACAACCCCAACATCATCATCCGTCGTGCGGATAAAGCTTCCTGCCTCGTGATCCATGACAAGGAGGAATATCTTAGAAAAATGGACGTCATCTTAAGTGACAACACTAAATTTAAAAAGATCACCCGCAACCCAACCGACAAAATCAAACTTATTGCCAACACCACCATCACCGCCATCAACGCCAAACAAGGAGGGATCCACCTTAAAAAACTCGTCGGAGAATACACCCCTGGTTATGCGTACGGAACCATCAAAACACACAAACCTGGGAACCCCCTCCGCCCCATCATCTCCCAGATCCCCACTGCCACCTACCAGATCGCCAAGGCCCTGAACAACCTCCTCACCCCCTACGTGCCCAGCCAATTCAACCTTAACTCAGCCCACGATTTCTTGGAAATTTTACGAGACGCCCCCCGTAACAACAACCACACAATCGCCTCTCTCGACGTAGAAAGCCTGTTCACCAAAGTGCCAGTGGATAGGACCATTGACATGATTCTACATCGAATTTATCATTGCCCTGATACACCTACACTGGACATCCCGAAGAAGGCCCTGAAAACACTACTGGAGCTATGTACCAAGGAGGCCCCCTTCCTTTGCCCCCGGGGCAACATGTACAAGCAGATAGACGGTGTGGCGATGGGCAGCCCCCTAGGAGTTCTTTTTGCGAACTTTTTCATGGGTACCATCGAGGAAGAGCTCCTAGCTGCCCAACGACCCGCCGTCTACTGTAGATACGTGGATGACATCTTCGTGCAAATCAAGGACCTCCACGAACTACAGGAACTCCAGCGTCGCTTCATGATCTCCTCCGGACTTAACTTCACCTTTGAAAAATCTAACAATGGACAACTCCCCTTCCTCGACATCCTCGTAGCTCTGAACGACCATGGGTTCAAAACCACCATCTACATTAAACCAACTAACACAGGACAATGCCTCAACGGCGATAGTGAATGCCCCCGCCGTTATCTTCTATCCTCCATCTCCGCCTATGTTAGGAGAGCCCTCACGCACTGCTCTACCTGGGCCGACACCCACCAGGAACTAGAAAGACTATCCCAAGTTTAGTAAATAACGGATACTCCAACTCCGACATCTCCAGCACCATCAACCACCATCTTGAAAAATGGTACACCCAAAGCCCTCCCAACATGACCCCCCCAATGAAATTAAGATCTTCTACCGCAATTACATGTCCTCTGAACACAAAAATGACGAGGCCGTCTTAAAAGAAATAATCTCCAAGCATGTCCACCCAACCAACCCGGAAAACAAAATCAAATTAATAATTTATTACAAATCCCCCAAGACCTCCAACCTCGTTCTCCGCAACAAACCAGCCTCCACCAAGATGAAGAGCCCGATGACCGACGATCACGTCATTTACCAACATACCTGTAATTATGAGGACTGTGGACCTCATTCCTATATTGGTATGACGCAGACTCGTCTTTCACGTCGGTTAACTCTTCACCTTCAGGTTGGAGCCATCAAAGACCACTATCTCACCCCTAACCACCCTCACCTCACACGCAACGAGTTAGAGAAACACACCACCATACTCGATAAAGAAAGTGACCCAAGGAGATTACCTATACTCGAAGCTTTATATATCCAAGCCTTACATCCCAACATCAACAACCAAACTCTGGACCTTCAGATCCTTCCTTCTGCCAAAAGGCACTACCCTACAGGACCTAACACCCCTCCTCGCCCCCCGGTGCCCTTGACGCAGACCCCCGCGCTACCTCCTTCAGCTTTGTCTTCTGCAGGCGCCACACAACTTAGGCCACGCCCCTCGACACGCAGCCAATCAGCTTCGACCCCACCTACCGACCACCATCCCGCATCCAGTGCGCATGCGTGAAGCGGTTACCCCTTTCTCTCTCCTAGTTTACCCTTCCACCAATAGCAGACTTTTGCCCCCTGTTTTCCGCCTCCTCTGATCCTCCACCCTCTATATATACCCTTCCTGTTTACCTTTTATATCATTCCTTCCTTACTTGATAATGCTGGTTGTCCAGTGAAACGTGTCGTATATCCTGTATCTTCATGTACTGTAATGTAACCCTGTACCACCATGAATTTTGCTCATCTCCTTCATCTACTTCCTGCCACCCAGCGAAAACTCATCAGAGACCTGGAAACTTTGAATAATAAAATGTCCAACGCAGAAATTGCCATTTCTTTCAACCTCGTATGTATTAAAGAAAATATATATATATATATATATATATATATATATATATATATATAAACAAAAACTCCCAAGACCCTCTTAGAGAAAAACGTGTACATTCTCGCTATCGCAAATCAGGAAAAATCTTCTCATAGGGCACGAAAGGTGTTAATGTTTGCATAGAAATTGAGTGAAAGGTCTTAAAATCTTCAAACTAATGAGGCAAACTTTTTAAAATAGCAAAACTTATGGGGATAAACCTAAGGGAGGAGGGGTTCCAGTATAAAAAGCAAAATTAATAAATAGATAAGTATACACAAATACAATATTATAACCTAAACAATGGTATAGGTAAACGGGAAGAATAATTATTGCTACACTCCTGCGCATAAAGCTCACCATCATAACTAAAACGCAAGGTGATGTCACACGAGCGTTTTTTTTTTTTACCGGCAATCGTAATCTGGCAACTTCAAAATGTAAGTTCTACAAGAATTAAACTACCTAACATAATTTACCTTTGATTTAATTTCCGATTCAAATGCAAAAGAGCCTCAAAATAGTACGAGCAATAAGTTGCTTATCAAAAATTGCCGGCAAATGCGCTCGTGTGACACCACTTTTATATAAAAAAAAAATCTTAGTAAAAATCAAATATAGCCTTTAACACATATAACCAAAGACTTAACAGTCAAGCTATGTTAAGGAGTATTATATATATATACTGTATATATCGAGAGAAGAATAAAAAGTTGAAATTGACAAGGTAGTACTTGACAGTTTTTTGGTATTGGTATGCCTTGATGGTGTAATGGTTAGTGTTTAAAATCTGTATTTGGTAACCCAGGTTCGAAGCCCGATGGATCACATGCTTGCTTTCATTAATTTCATTGGGAAGTAAATGCGGGGAAGAGCAAGGTTATGGTCTTCGAAAGGGGTGAAGTCACAGAGTGTGAGGTGAAGTTGAACGGCCAGGCTATGGAGATTGTCAGCTCATATAAGTATCTGGGCAGTGTGTTGAGTAAAGATGGGACTATGGATGAAGAAGTGCGGGAGAGGGTGCAACAGGGGAAGAGGGTTGTAGGAACGCTGAAAGCAGTAACAAGAAATAGGGTGGTCAGTATGGAAGTGAAGAAGTCCTTGCATGGCAGTGTGGTAATCCCGACACTGACTTACGGAAGCGAAGCATGGACGTTTGAGAAGAGACTCAGACCAAGAGTGAGAGGGGTGGAAATGAGTTACTTGAGAAGTGTGTGCGGAGTTACATAGAGGGATAGACAGACGAATGAGGAAGTAAGGAGGAGGTGTGGTGTGGAGGTAGATGTGCTGGAAAGTGTGAAAAGGAACATCTTGAGATAGTTCGGCCATATGGAATGTATGGGAAGAGAGAGAATGACTAAGAAGGTGTACGAGAGCGAGGTGGGAGGATAGAGAGGGAGAGTTAGACCGAAAGAGAGGTGGAAGGATGGAGTGAGGAAGTATATAGATGAAGGCAGTGCTGGTGGGAAGGAGGGGCGTCGACTGACTGGGGACAGGTGCATGGGGGCGGTTTGTTAGTGTCCACCCCTTCGGGGATCACGGCGTCAGGCAATAGATAGGTGTTTGGTGTTGGAGTGAAATTAATAAAATTAGATTGAACCGCCCGAAGTTGTTAACAAATAAAGTAATTGCCGAACGTTCTGAACGCATATACTAAATACCGGTTTGAACAATAACGTGTGATTATACCCTACTACATCAGTTAAAAGTACTTGCAAATAATTGTTGACTACAGTGGAATTTAAATTAATCCCTTCAGTACAGGCGACGTATTTTGTATTTAACTCTTCCTATATTTAGACGATTTTGTGCAGTTTAAGAAGGATTTGAGTTGTAAAATTGGTTAAGTGAGATGGTTTGAAACCTGCTAATTGTCTAATAGTAGCCATATTAAAGTTACAAGGACAGCGCTGGTACTGAAAGGGTTAAAATAGTATAATTTTATATCATGCTTATATGATCTTTATTTCACTAACACATTATTCTTTGCACATGTATATAATTATACTTAATAGTACATACAACACCTTCGTTTTTGTTTGACTTAAAATTAGCTCTAATCTATCTAACACATTTTGATTTTAAATATCTTTTGTATATACTGTATATATATATATATATATATATATGTATATATATATATATATATATATATATATATATATATAAAATTTGTTTTTCTATGTGAGTGAGGGAGGCAAAAGGCAGAACTGCCTATAGCGAGTGCCTCCCCCATAGTTGAAAGAGTGACAGGGCCAAAAAAAACAAAAAAACAAAAAAGGTTTAGGAACATTTACGGCAAACTGAAGTGAAATACAATTGTAATTACAGCTAAAGACCCAGGTGTATATATATATAATATATATATATATATATATATATATATATATATATATATATACACACCCGGGTCTTTAGCTGTATTTACAATTGTATTTCACTGCGCAGTTTGCCGTAAATGTTCCTAAACCTTTTATTGTATTTTGTTTTCTTTATAAAAGTGTCGTAGTACATTGAAATATGAGGGACCAATTAATGCAATAGATATAAAATGTGTTAATGCATTGTATATTTGATTAATGTGCGTGTACGATGAAAAACTCAAAGGTCCACGACCATACAATATATTGAAATATGATTACGTATACTGTATATTGTCAAGGCCAGTAGAAAAGCAGCGGGTGGTTGTGGAAGACCCCATCACTCTCACAAAGCCCTCTCTCTCAGCCTTCACTCTCGCAGCCCTCACAACCCTCTCTCTCACAGCCCTCTCTCTCACAGCCCTCTCTCTCACAGCCCTCTCTCTCACAGCCCTCTCTCTCACAGCCCTCTCTCTCACAGCCCTCTCTCACAGCCCTCTCTCTCACACAGCCCTCTCTCTCACAGCCCTCTCTCTCACAGCCCTCTCTCTCACAGCTCTCTCAAACGGCCCTCTCTCCCACAGCCCTCTCTCTCATAGCTCTCTCAAACAGCCCTCTCTCACAGCTCTCTCTCAAACAGTCCTCTCTCACACAGCCCTCTATCTCACAGCCCTCTCTCTCACAGCCCTCACTCTCACAGCCCTCAATCTTAGAGCCCTCACTCTCAGAGCCCTCACTCTCACAACCCTCACTCTCACAGCCTCTCTCACAGCCCTCACTCTCACAGCCCTCACTCTCACAGCCCTCACTCTCACAGCCCTCACTCACACATCCCTCACTCTCACATCCCTCACTCTCACATCCCTCACTCTCACATCCCTCACTCTCACATCCCTCACTCTCACATCCCTCACTCTCACATCCCGCACTCTCACATCCCGCACTCTCACATCCCGCACTCTCACATCCCGCACTCTCACATCCCTCACTCTCACAGCCCTCACTCTCACAGCCCTCACTCTCACAGCCCTCACTCTCACAGCCCTCACTCTCACAGCCCTCACTCTCACAGCCCTCACTCTCACAGCCCTCACTCTCACAGCCCTCACTCTCACAGCCCTCACTCTCACAGCCCTCACTCTCACATCCCTCACTCTCACATCCCTCACTCTCACATCCCTCACTCTCACAGCCCTCACTCTCACAGCCCTCACTCTCACAGCCCTCACTCTCACAGCCCTCACTCACAGCCCGCACTCTCACAGCCCGCACTCTCACAGCCCTCACTCTCACAGCCTCACTCTCACAGCCCTCACTCTCACAGCCCTCACTCTCACAGCCCTCACTCTCACAGCCCTCACTCTCACAGCCCTCACTCTCACAGCCCTCACTCTCACAGGCCTCACTCTCACAGGCCTCACTCTCACAGGCCTCACTCTCACAGCCTCACTCTCACAGCCCTCACTCTCACAGCCCTCACTCTCACAGCCCTCACTCTCACAGCCCTCACTCTCACAGCCCTCACTCTCACAGCCCTCACTCTCACAGCCCTCACTCTCACAGCCCTCACTCTCACAGCCCTCACTCTCACAGCCCTCACTCTCACAGCCCTCACTCTCACAGCCCTCACTCTCACAGCCCTCACTCTCACAGCCCTCACTCTCACAGCCCTCACTCTCACAGCCCTCACTCTCACAGCCCTCACTCTCACAGCCCTCACTCTCACAGCCCTCACTCTCACAGCCCTCACTCTCACAGCCCTCACTCTCACAGCCCTCACTCTCACAGCCTTCACTCTCACAGCCCTCACTCTCACAGCCCTCACTCTCACAGCCCTCACTCTCACAGCCCTCACTCTCACAGCCCTCACTCTCACAGCCCTCACTCTCACAGCCCTCACTCTCGCAACCCTCACTCTCGCAACCCCCTCTCACAGCCCTCACTCTCACAGCCCTCACACACACAGCCCTCCCTCACCCACACACACAGCCCTCCCTCACCCACACACACAGCCCTCCCTCACACACTCACACACACAGCCGTCACACTCACACACACAGCCGTCACACTCACACACACACAACCGTCACACACACACACAGCCGTCACACTCACACACACATCAGTCACACTCACACACACACACGCATCAGTCACACTCACACACACACACACACATTCCTCACTCACACACACAACCCTCACTCACACACACAACCCTCACTCACACACACACAGCCCTCACTTACACACACACTCAGTTCTCACTCACACACACACAGCCCTCACTCACACACAGAGCCCTCACTCACTCAAACACAGTCCTCACTCACTCAAATACACAGCCCTCACACACCCACACACACACACACACACACACAGCCCTCACACACACACACACACACACCTCACTACCCACAGATCAATACACTAAACAAAACACACCATCACCAGGGAGCCCAATGGATCACTCCTGGACAAAAAAAAAGAAAAGACAAAAAATGAAGAAGTGTGAACATAATATAGTTCAATGGCTCAGTGGTATAGTAGGGCGAGAAATTAGATGCGCTGAGATCGACCTGTAAATAAAGGTGGGTTATTTTATTATTTTTGTGTTTTTTGTAGATTTTATGATGGTGATAAACACAACCTGATGATAAAGTGGGACTACTTGAAGAGATACACTCGTGGTCAGGAAAGCTTGAACACTTAAGGGGGGGGGTCACCGGCTTTTTTTTTTATCTTTCTCTCCTTTTTTCTCTTTCTCTGGCTTGTATCCATTCGGCCCTATTCAGCCAACTGTTTTAAGACTTTTATCCCTATCCAGGTGTCGATTTCTTCCTGGCGAACGATAGCGAGCCAGCATTGTATGGAGAAATCTGGCTTCGCCGGAGACATTTTTCTATCGAAAAATGTACAAATTTAGCTTGCTGTCAAAACAAAAATCTATATATGCTGGCTCGCTACCGCTCGCCAGGAAAATGTTGACACCTGGAGGGGGGTAAACGTCTTAAAACAGTAGGCTGAATGGGTCCGAATGGATAAGAGCCAAAGAGAGAGGGAGAAAAAGAGAAAAAAAAGCGAGGTGGGCTCCCTTAATAATAGCAGAAAGAGGGTGAACGCTAACTACTATTTATATTTCGTCAGTGTATTGTCATTTCTCCTCCATAAATTGTCCAGAAATTCCTGACCACAACTGTACTGTATTATCATCGCAACTTCGTATATTAAATGGATTATGGATAGTGTTGGACAATTATTAAGCTTTGGAAGGGACTCTCAATACAAATATACAGTACATCCATGTAAGCTCAATATAATCGTCTACTGTTTACCAGGTTAAGGGGTTGGTTTTCTCTTTTTCTTTGGCTTGTATCCATTCGGCCCCATTCAGCCTACTGTTGTAAGACGTTTATCCCTATCCAGGTGTCAATTTCTTCCTGGTGAGCGACAGCGAACCAGCATTGTATGGAGAAATCCGGCTTCGCCGGAGACACTTTTATATCGAAAAATTTACAAATTTAGCCTGCTGTCAAAAACTTTAAAAAAAATATGCTGGCTCGCTACCGCTCGCCAGGAAAAAATAAACACCTGGATGAGAGTAAACGTCTTAAAATAGTAGGCTGAATGGGGCCGAATAGATAGAAGCCAGAGAAAGAGAGAAAAGGAGAGAAAAAAAAGCCTGTGACCTCCCTTAAAGAAATCAAAATGCCTCCACACACAGAAGGAGTGTTACGACTGAGGTTTAAATATATCAGGGCTCTTATTCATTGGACTAGTAATGGCATAAATGCTACAACGGAAAGCACTAGATCCAACCTCTGATGTATATTCCCAGTGAACAAAGAACACAAATACTCTCCAGAGTTCTATATACAATAATAGATTATCAAACTCTCAGTAAATGTGCGTCTACTCTAGGCTTAATGTTATGTGAAAACAGCCTATTACTACCTATAACCGAAGGTGCTTGGTTATGGTATGCAAAGTAAGGTGGTAAGGGACGTTACAGCTTACGTTACTTTAATCAATAAATGTCAGGCACTCCTGCATGAAAGAAAGTGCACTAAAGTCCTACAACACCAACAAGGAATCTTCTTTAAATGTTAGATGCTATCAAGATGCTCGAATCGGAAATGGAACTCAAAAAGGCAGGCAGCGGAACAATGCTCGTGCAGGCTATGCACACAAAAAGGCAGGATATATAATGCAGTCGGAGCCAAGAATATCCTAAACGCTACAACAATAATAATAATCGCCACGACAATGCAGTATTCCTATCAACAAAAAGAGCCTAAGTCGTTTGTGTCTCAATACATCAAACTAGGCTGCGAAATGCTTGTGTAATCATAAGCGGGTATGCATAATAAGAGTAATTGGTTTAATATACTTAATGTCTACTATGACTGAAAAAGTCTAGCTAGAGTCAATGATACGAGATACTGGTGCGCATGGCATGCCGCATAGCCTAGTGCAAATCTCAAGTCTGTGCGTCAAATATTACGTTATAGGGAAGAAACCTTTCTTGAGAAACCTTAATACCGAAGTATTAAGCGTTCTCCTGGCGTACCTCAAAGACAAACAACCGAGCCTAGAACAGTGCAGAATGGTATAGGCAAAAAGCCCTCATTCGTGCATGCTCTACTCTCAATGGCACACAGACTAGAATTTATCCAATCAACCCCAGTTCTCAGGTATGTCGTGCAGCTTTTAACTAAAGCCAGCACTCATCGGAAACAATACCTTATAATATTATTTTTATTAATCTCACCACCACACTCCCAATGAAATTAATTAAAGTATATATGATCCACCGGGATTCGAACCCGGGTTATCACACACATATTTTTGCCACCTTAACCATTACACCACTCCTAGACTCCTAGTCTCCTAGTCTAGCATTATCTAATCCAGCAGAACACTAATAATTACAGGAAGCAGTACTGAACAATATGAATGCCAACCAATGCTTCGTGATCAACTTATCTTAACCTCTGAAGTGCGCATGGGGGTAATTGGAAACGTCCCCCTGTGCTGACGTATTTGAGGTGTTTCCGCCACTAAAATATTCATTGTGCCATTAATAGCATTAATACTTATCCATATGCGCCTATTATGGGTTGATTATAAAGGTATTAACCTGAAACAACAATAAAACGAGTGAAAACAGCGTTTGGATGGTCAAAATCGGAGATATAGCCCGCGAGTTGTATAATGTATGGGTGAGGCAATCTGCTTTCCCGCCAATTTCCCCCAAGGCCACTGAGACACAGTCGATCGATACTCTCTCTCTCTCTCTCTCTTGCACTCGCTTGCTATCAGTGATGACCACACCCTCCAATCGGATTTCTAATGTTAGCACGAAAATATACCTCAGAATAAGGGAATAACAGGGAAAATAGGTGATAACTGAAGGAGAGGAGGAAAGTGGGGAAGGAGGGGAGGTAGAGGACTGAGATTTTGCATGGCCCAGGGGCCAAAAAAAAAAAAAATAAATAAAAAAAAAAAAATATAAAATTTTTTTTTTTTTTCGATGTCAAAAGTTGATTTTTATTTTCTCTGACTCTTAAGAGTCTCCCCGCAGTGCGCCGGGGGAACTCTTAAGAGTCTCCCCGCAGCTCCCGGGTTAACAACTAACATACATGGGTTATATAAGACCTTAACGCACAATACAACTGGCCAGCATTAAGCTGATTATGCAGAGTTAACCAGAGGGGGTATAATATTAATAAAAGGTGGTGAAAGATATGGAAAATGAGAGAGATAGGCAGAGGAAAAGGTTCTCAGGTGCAGGGAGGGAGACAGGTATCAAAGGGATAAGAGGGATGTGTTCTAGAAACCAGATCTGAGGGAGAGTGGCCAGAGAGCAGTATATATACTAGCACTAGTTCGAACCGCGTAGGAAAAGCGGTAACAAGTCCTCTAGCCAATGCTAAAGAAGCTAGCCAAACATGACGTCACCAAGCATGATAAAAAAATCCTCCAACGAATCGCCACGAGGCCAGCCAGCTATGACGTCATGAGTATAGCAAAACACTGCGCGCCTCCCCACACTCTTCCTTCTCTCTCTCTCTCTCTCTCTCTCTCTCTCTCTCTCTCTCTCTCTCTCTCTCTCTCTCTCTCTCTCTCTCTCTCTCTCTCTCTCTCTCTCTCTCTCTCTCTCTCTCTCTCTCATATATATATATATATACAGTATATATATATATAATATACATATATTATATATATATATATAAATATATTCATATCTATATATATCTATATCTATATATATCTATATCTATCTATCTATATATATATATATATATACGGTATATATATATACGGTATATATATATATATATATACGGTATATATATATATATTATCCACAAAAGTTAATGCCATATTTTCATTTTCGGCAATATATTTTGCTTCAAAATCTTCGCAATATCTGAATAATCAAGATAGAGGCACATAAATTAGCGGTCAGCATAGAAAAAACATGTTAAAGTTAATTTAGTTTTAAATCAGTTGACGGAGCAAGCTGAGGTTGAATTCCTAGTCCTCCTAAATATTCCAACTTCAGAATAATGTAGGAAGATATTACAGACTTCAGTACAATGTGTACAGTCAGGGTTAGAAGTCATGCAACACTTCTACAACTGCATCCCTTTGTGGCGCAGAGTGTTAGTACAAATTCGCGTGCGCGAAGGTCCAAACTTTGTTGATCCCTCTCCTGATCAAATGTGGTCATTTGGCCTATAAAGGGTTAAAAATAGTTACTTTCCTTGATTTTACACCCACGCATGAATACTCATAATTACAAATTTGTCAACCCAATATTTATAATGTAAGTAGAGGAGAAGGGGTAAGATCGATGTTCATGAAGACTTTTCCGTTAACCTTTCATCCACAACTATTGTCGGGAAATATTTTGAGTCATTTTACACTGGTATCAGTGACTAGACTGAAGCCATATTGAATTCATTTAATAGTTTAACTCCTAAAATGACAGATCTGAGTTTCCAATACGTGTTTTAGGAGAAATTGGTCGTGTAAATTTGCCTTAACATTAATTTAAGAGCGAGTACTGTAATGAAAGCTGATAAAGTGTATTGTGGTTAATGAGTTGACTGTGCTAGTAAACCAACTAAAATTGTTCTTGTGGTCTTAACAATGATCAAAGTACGATTGGCACCCCTTTTAGTCTTATCATTTTAAATAGGCAGCTCATTGCGTACAGTCATGGACACGGATTTATGTACAGTAGATAGAGGAATAAGTATAAAACAAAGATGAAGTGCTTTAGTACATATATATTATTGGTTTTCACTAAACAATGTTCACAGTCTTGTTTGTATCAAGACTTTTTTCATATATTCATTCCCACGCTGCACATCTCTCAAATATTTCCTAATCATTGTTATATATATTTTTGGACACCTACAAGCGCATCATTGTTCATATTATCCAGACAAAACATAACTCATTTGGATAACCACCACCATTTTCCTCCACCATACAATGGGATCCAGGATATATGTTAATGCCAAGTTAATATGAACCGACTGTAGTGTTGGTGAGGTGGGGGTGTGAGAAGGAAGAGGCCCTGTAGGGACGAGGGTTGACAGGTCTGCTGGTGGTGGTATAGCGAGAGACTAGGCACTCAAGTAGAAGAGTCAAGGCCCCTGTAGCCAACCCTAACACCAGCAGGATGAAGGCGCCCTGGACGTGACTCAAGTTCAGAACACCATCACCTTGACGCTAGAAAAGGGCAGAATTTAAATTAGTTTGTCTTAAACATCACAAGTAACAAAATACAATCGTGATTACTAATATACTACCCTTAGACCCCAAATCCGCTAAGTTAGTCACACCGCCATTCACACTGATACAAACAAACCTCTACTTTGTAAAACAACAACAAATAACTTACACTCGACCAACACACACACACACACACACACACACACACACACACACACACACACACACACACACCACAACCAGCACATTCTAACCTGGTGCTGAGTGTTGTGTGTACCGACTCTGCTCTGAACATGCTGATTGTAGAGTTGTTTCATAATGCCCATCTCAACCAGTCGAATGAGGGAGGTGTCGATCAGAGAGGTATAGGGGGTGTTGGGAGGCAGGAACCAACTCAGATAACCCGAGTAAATCTGCAGCAGGAACATTAAGGTCTATGAATGAAAGGATGAATGCATGGATGGATGGATGATTAAACACTCATGAATAGATGAATGGATAAATGAATTAATGAACATACGAATGAATATAAGGTGATTATTGTAGAGGTGTGTAATGGTGTCCATCACACCACCAGGATGAGAAGTGTCGAACAAGGAAGTGTATTATTTTATTGTATTTTATTTGTTTGGAGGGGGGGGGGGGGATAGGGGTGTTGCCCATATAAATCCTGAACAGGTTTGCAGGGTGTAAAGAATGAATGGTTGGATCAATGTATAAATAAGTGGATAGATGGATAAGTAAATGGATGGATGGATTCATAATATACTGGGTGGAGAACTGAATGAATGGACATACATAAATGATTGAATGAACGAGAGGGCGGGTGGATAGATCAATAAATGGAATTATGGATATATTTAATAATGGATGGATGTATTTCAGGATGAGTGATTGCATGCAGATGGTACTTGTTGGGTGTGAGATAATGCCAGGCTGGTGTGTGTATGTGTGTGTTGTGATGGGGGGGGGGGGGGGGGCGCAAGAGGCACGAGATACATTTAGAGGAAAACAATATATAATATAGGTATTAGAAAGGCATCACTTTCGTGAGAATCTAGTGCAAACTTATTGTTGTTGTTTGTTCATGTTGAGGGGGTCATTTGATGTTGGGAAAAAAGGTTAATCATATTTATTTAGGTATCGGATGAAGGTACTGAACAAGTTTGATCATAAACCGCTTAAATGTATTAAGGGGAATCTTGATTATTTACATACATAATAATAGCGTAACTAATCACCTGTTGGTTGAGAATGTATGTGATACCCGTCATGTTGTACTTGTCTCTGATGAAGGAGAGGTAGTGTAGCGACTCCAGCAACACATACGTCCCGTTAGCAGCCATGGCCATCGGTATATCGAAGGCCGAGCCGCTGGTGCTCGTCTGTTGGAATTCAAATTTCATTTTAAGGGGAGACTGGCTGTTTGTTTGGTCTATTAATTCATTTATTCATATATTGTCTTAGTTTCCTCCCTAGACCTCCATCAAAACTTAGAAAAACACCCCCTAGACAAATTCAAGATAAATTTGTAAAAAAAAATCGGTAGAAAAATGTCCCGGCCGAAGGCCAGTTCCTCTTAAAATTGCAGGCTCGCTATCGCTCGCCAGGAAATAATCGACACCTAAATGGCACGAAAGGTCTTAAAATTGACAAAGAAATTGGGCGAAATTTGTTAAAATCGACACACTAATGGGCCGAACGTCTTATAATCTCAAAACTAGTGGGGCTTAACATTAGGGAGAAGGGGGTCCAGAAAAACGGTCTTCCCCCCCCCCCCCCCCTTTAGCTACCATGATGTAACGGTTCGTTAATGTATCGGAACCAGAACTACCTCAACAAGAGCCTAAACCATTCTAACGGTGTAACATATTCCTTAATTATGTACATGAATGTCAAAAGGAATGAAACTAAGAATATTAGAGCAGGTTGTCTGAGTTTAAGGAGTCCTTCAAATGAGAAGCGGTCATGCTATTTGTACCGAGGTGGCCAAACCCGGTTGTCTTTATATACATGAATAACACAACACTTGCCTGTGGGAAAAGATACAGCTTGTCCGCCAGTCTGGACAAGACAGGTTCCGTAGAGGCCTTGAGGGCGGCCGGTACAGAGGATCCGTAGTCCAACATCCCAATCCTGATACAGAGGAGATTTGTAGGATAAATATTACTTTCAATATTGCGACCCTGTAACAGAAGATAAATTATGTGTAAACAATTGAAGGATTAATAGATTGAGAAATATATCCCTAAAATGTTTACTGGTTTTCAATATTGCCATCGTGGAACAAATGACAACTGTGTTGCCATTGAAGCTATTTAAAAATAATAAATATATAGATGCAGATAGGTAAAGAAAATCCAGTATAATAAATATTGTCCAATATATTTACAGACCTTCAATAACCCGATCTTGGTGCATAGAAAATTCAATGTAGGAGAAATTGGCATTAAATGTAAGTAATTATATACACGAACTTTCTAAAAGCTTTGGTGCTAACACCGATAAACTTACTCGTGTAATTTGTTTGCTGATGAAAATAAGTAAGGGAATATATAAACAAATTTCATTCTTCCTATGTTTCTGCCCGTAATCAAGCCAAATCTGTTCTTCTACTTGTCAAGCACTCTTTCATCAATAATACATGCACTGAACTATCCAACTCTAGCTCTTCCCAAGCTTTCTGGCATCTAGCCCAAAACCTCTCCAACCATTTTTCTTCCTCGTATTTCCATCCCCTTTTCCACTTTGATGGCACAACCATCACATCTTCCTCTGACAAAGCTGAACTTTTTCCTCAAACATTTGCTAGAAACTCCTCTTTGGATGATTCCGGTGCTATTCCTCCCTCTCCACCCCCCTCTCTCCTAGTTATGCCTAATATCCTAATCTCTTCTAAAGATGTACTTTCTACCCTCTCTACAGTAGGTAGAAAGTAGGCGTACAGTCCGGACGGTGTTCCTCCTGATTTACTCAAAAATTGTGCTTCCGTGCTGACTCCCTGCCTAGGCAAACTATTTTGTCTCTGGCTCTTCTCTAACATCTTCCATTCTTGCTGGAAGTTTGCTCTCATTCAACCTGTCCCAAAGAAGGGTGACCGCTCTCAACCCTCCAACTATCGTCCAATTGCTCTCATTTCTTGTATCTCTAAAAGTTTTTGAAACTATTCTTGCATCCAAATTTCTTAAGCATTTCTCTTCTCATAATCTACTCTCAGATCGCCAGTATGGCTTCCTTAAGGGTCGCTCTACTGGTGATCTTCTTTCATATCTTAGTAACTCTTGGTCATCCTCCTTTCGGGAGTTCGTTGAGACCTTTTCTATTGCACTAGACATATCGAAGGCCTTCGATAGAGTCTGGCACATATCGTTAATTTCTAAACTACCCTTCTTCGGTTTCTATCCCTCCATCTGTGCCTTTGTCTCTAATATCCTTTCTGGCCGTTCAATAGCTGCAGTTGTGGATGGCCATCGCTCACTTCCTTATCCTATCAACTCCGGTGTTCCTTAGGGCTCTGTCCTATCTCCCATTCTCTTTCTAATTTTCATAAATGATCTTCTCAACTGTACTTCCAGTCCCATCCATTCATACGCAGAACCTTACACTACTCGACTAGTTTTCCTGAACGCGCCAGCCAGCACTCCCTCAATAACAAACTTAATGAACCCATGCAACACTTATCTTTTGATCTAACTACTATTTCCAATTAGGGCAGAGAAAACCTTGTTACCTTTAATGTTTCCAAAACCTATTTTCTTTATCTTACTATCTGTTCGGAACTTCCAGAGGACTATCCCTTACTCTTCAACAATACAAAAATCAATTCTCAATATTCTCAGTGTCTCCTTTTCTTCTGCTCTCACATGGAAGGACCATATTACCAATCTTGATAAGGCAGCCTCCCAGAAGCTGGGTGTGCTAAACCACTTCAAGGGGTTCTTTACCCCTGCACAGCTTCTTGCTCTGTGCAGGGGCACAGCTTCTTGCTCTGTGCAGGGGCACAGTGCGTCCTTGTATTGAGTATTGTTCACATGTGTGGGGAGAATCCTCTCACACCGCACTCCTAGACAAAGTAGAAAGGAAACCTTTCCGTATCATTAACTCCCGTCCACTCACCAACTCTCTGCAATCTCTCTCTTCGCCGCAATGTTGCACATTTCTCGCTATTCTATCGCTACTACAATAATCAGTGTTCCTCAGAGCTTTCCCAGTGTATACCACCTCCTCTATGTAGGTTATGTAGTACCCATCTAGCAACACAATCCCACCCCTACTCTGTGTAACTCTCCAACCCAAGAGTGAAACGCTATTCGGAGTCTTTCTTCTATTCAACTGCTGAGCTCTGGAACTCTCTCCCAGAATCAGTCTTTCCCTCTTCCTATGACTTAAATTGCTTCAAACTCCGTGTGTCCAGGCATTTTGGCTCGAACGTCCCTTGATTTTGGCTCTGTCACTCTTTCAACTCTGAAGGAGGCACTCGCTACAGACAGTTCTGCCTTTTGTCTCCCTCACTCACATAAAATAACAAAATCCATTATAACACATACGAAAAATTACCAATAAAGACCTGTCACACACGACGGTTAAATAAACTTTCAATATCCCGGTTCTGAACACAAAAAGAGAATAGACACAAAGGTTTACCAGTGATATTAAGCAAGTAAAATTATTATAAATCATCCATAAGATGTTAAAACTATATATACTCTATTCAACATCACAGGCAAGAATCTAGAATTATTAACTGTAAATTCGAATACGATCATTCAAGTCTTATCCAGATTTGGGTATAGAATCTGCCGATATAATCAAACTTTTACAGATTTTTACTTTCTTCATGTTTTATGATTTTTAGGAAATAAATGATCACCCAATTTATCACACCAATACTACAAATAAAAGTCTAGATAGCTCCCCTCACTATATATATAGTACATGTACAGTATTGAAATATGATACCTAGGAGCCTATTTGAATGTACAGTATGTCGACCTTAAACGAGACCATGGAAATCTTTAATATATCCCATATACTTGAGAACCTGCCTTTAAAGGTACGGTCGTCAGCATAAGTAGCTACACAACCCTTTGCATCTGTATAGATCATAACCAAACACTACTATACCATATTATATCCCAACTTCCCAAGTGCTTCATAACCTGGCTTCAAAGGTTCAAAGACTCAAATAGGAGTAACCTTACATGACTGTACAGTTGGATGGATTATTATTATAATTAACAACTAAATCTGTTGATATACAGCGCCGTGATTGGTGCATAGCAAAAACAAAGGATATCAGACATTTTACATAAAAGTTGAATCACCCAACTTTCTTCTTTTTTTCAGACTACTTTTCTGAGTAGCTTTGAAGAGATATCTACTGATTTAAAGTTATTACATTTCAGCCACTTAAGATTATCTAACTTAAGTCTAGTTGCGGAAAACAATAACAAAAAACTCTAAATTATATCATTATGCCGCTCATAGCAGTTCTGCAAGGATCCGTGACAGTGAGAGCACCAAGAGGCAGTAACCATGGGGCCGGAGTATAATGTTTTTAACGGCTGATTGCATACCACCTGCTGGAACGATTGACATACGGAAAAAGTTTTCGTTCCCTTAAGAATAGGTTACTGAAAAATTTATGGAGTCTCCTCTACCCATCCCTTTTGGTATACGACACGCAGGAGTTACATGGGAAATATTCTTATTCCTCTTGTACATGCACTTGAGTAGATTATAATACGCTCGTTTTCTATAATAATATAATAATAAGATACCATAGCAACAAGGTCGGCAACCACCAAGGGATTTGGTTGCATCAATCAATCAATGGAGTCACACACCATGACAGCGCATAGCCGCATTCACCCTCCTCTCTGGGGATCATCCCGGGAATTACTCCAGGCATCTGCCTGGCTCATTTCAAGTATCCTATCGCTTGTTTGGCCGACTTGCCTCAACCATGAGTTCCGTGGTCTTCCCCTAGGCCTCCTCCACTCAGGGTTGTCATCTGTAGAGACCACCTGGTGAACAGGGTCTGATTCAGGGAGGCAAACCACATGCCCATATAGCCGAAGTTGGCGTTCACAGACCATGCAACTAATATATCTTGAATTAAGTTTCATGGAGTAGTTACTGGTTTTAGACTTAATCATTCTAGTGATATCCCATGATCCTGTGAAGACATTTAGTACCAAAGGAGTTGATGTGTCTCTTCAACCCACTGGTAATTGTCCATGTCTCGCATACATATAACAAGACAGGGAACACCAGCAACTTGAAGATTCAAAGCTTCGTCCTTCTGCACAGGTATCGACAACGCCATATACTTGAGTTAATCCATAAATTCATATTCTGAGCCGAGGTAATGATTGACATCGTAGCCCGACTCGCCACTATTATAGATCACACTACCAGATGAATAAATTCATCCAAGATCTCCAAGTCCTTATCACATGTATGATCAGATTGCGCTGTATCATCTAGTAAGTCACCAAATGCTTGAACTTGGTCTTAGTCCAAGGGACCTTTAAACCCAATGGCTCAGACTCCTTGTGTAGTGCCTCAAGGGCCAATCTGAGAACATCTCATGTCTCTGCTAGGATCACTGCATCATCTGCAAAGTCAAGATTTGTGATTAAGAACTTGCCAATGTCTGCTCCATAGCGACTCCGCCTGATTGTCCGGCCCAGTAACCAGTCCATACATGTGTTGAAAAGTGTAGGCGCCAGAACAAACTCCTGCCTCACACCTGAATTCACAGGGAAGAAGAATGATGTTCCCCCACCACACTTGATAGCACTCTTTGTTCTTGCATAGTCCAGACACCAGGTCAATAATTTCCGCGGGAATCACACGCTCCCAGAGCGTCTCTGGGTGCACCGAATCACTTGGTCGTCGAAAAACGAAGCATTTATTGGGTGTATATGGCCTTTTTTTCATGTGCGTCGTTTGTTGACTCCCAGATATTTCGGATTCACTCGGTGGCTAGTTGGGCGAAGGAACTTTTGTCGTTGATAGTATCGGTCTACCATACAGCAGTCAGGACCGCATGTAACCCATGGACCATGGACTCGCCCCCAGCTTTCAGCAGTTCTCCAGGTATGTCACAAATACCAGGAGCCTTTCCACCTTTCAGCTTAGCCACGACCTCTCTTACCTCGGCAAAGGAGGGAGGGTCTTCATTAATTGGTGGATCAGTTACTGGTGTTTGGACATCCACTGGAAGAAGATGTCTGTTGGGAGAACTGACCATGTACAACTGCTCAAGTACTCAGCCCAGCGAGTTCTGAACTCCTCAACACTCGATGTGAGTTGGCCATATGCCATCCAAACTGAACTAGCTTGGGGGTAAGCTTAGAGCGGAATCTCTTCAGGGCTCGGTAAGGCTGAAGGTAATTTGCAGAGAAATATTCCTCGACCTCTTCAGCAATTCCCTGGACATCCCTCTCTTTGTATAAACACATGATCAAGGAGATGAAAAACAAAGACGATAAATGTGTAATAATCGTAATAATTCCTAGGCTCAGAGCAAATTCCTACAGCAATGACAGAGAACAGCATGTCAATAACTCGGTAAAAGAAATATATGTCAAAGCGAATGTAATGTTTGTAAATAATTGGAGTAATTTTTGAAGGGATAATCGCCCATCCCCTATAATTACTATAATTAACCACTTACCTTGCCCACTGACCGTAAATAATCGCCCATTGAACTTTTTCACAATCAATCAACTGTAATTAACCTCTTACAGTAGTTGGCCCATCCGCCGACGATAATCCACCCATAAACTCGCCAAGCCTACTGACCATAAATATTCCCCCCATAAACTCTTACACAACAAATAAACCGTCACTTCACGGACAACTAAGATCATTCAAAAGCTTGCATATGCTCAATATGCCATCCAAAATCAACAGGTAGAAACAATAATGATTTTAATGACAAAAACTAAGAACGTAACACTGCATCCAAGAAACACATAACAGAACACGAAATATCAAAATTTACAATAAGCGAAAGTGAAGTGTAATGCAAACTGAATAATTGATATACTAATAAAACCACGGGACCAGATAAGATCCATCCAAGAATATTGAACAATGTGGAAGAGAAATAGCCGGATTTTTTTTTTTTTTTTTTTTTCCTTTTCTCACTTTCCTTGGCTTGTATCCATTCGCCCCCATTCAGCCAACTGTTTTAAGACGTTTACCCCTATCCACGTGTCGATTTCTTCCTGGCTAGCGATAGCGAGCCAGCAGTGTATGGAGAAATCCGGCTTCGCTGGAGATATTTTTCTATCGAAAAATGTACAGATTTAGCTTGCTGTCAAAGCAAAAATATATATATATATGCTGGCTCCTACCGCTCGCCAGGAAAATATTGACACCTGTATGGGGGTAAATATCTTAAAACAGTAGGCTGAATGGGGCCGAATGGATACAAGCCAAAGAGAGAGGGAGAGAAAGATAAACAAAGCGAGGTGGGCTCCCTTAACTAAAATATTAAACTTGTCACTACAACAGGAAACCGTACTAAGTGATTGGAAAACTGCAAATATTACTACAATATTAAACAAAGTAATAAGGTCAAAGCATGTAACTACATACCAATTAGTTTGACGTCAATAGTAGGAAACGTTATGGAAACCCTTTAAAGAGACATGACAGTTGATTATCTAGAAACGTTATGGAAACCCTTTAAAGAAACATGACAGTTGATTATCTAGAATCAAACAAGTTGATCATAGATAGCCAACATGGCTTTAGGTCCAGTAAGTCTTGCCTCACTAATCGGATTGAATTTTAGAACAGACCATTTATTTCTAATTATTCGACCAAATCACTAGATTTGAACTTCTAAAAGACATTTGATAAAGTACCACACGGAAAACTGTTGACAACATTTGAAATGATAGGCATCAAAGGAAATATCCATGCATGGATAAAAAGCTGGTTAACAAACAGAAAGCAGAGAAAGATATTATATGGAATAGAATCTGACTGGGAGGCAGTTTATAATGGAGTGTCTCTAGGATCGGTCCTGGTGCCAGTTTTGTTTCTTGTCCATATAAATTATATTGATATAGGACTGAATAACACCATCTCAAACTTCGCTGATTACACAAAGATAGGAAACTCAGCATTAACCGAAGAAAACTTAAACAAACTGCAATCAGCATTCAATAAAATAGTTGAATGGTGAGAAAAGTGGCAGATACCATTCAATGTTGATAATTGTGAAGTCTTACAAATCGGTAGTAAAAACAAAAAACATGAATACTAGATGAAAGACCAACCAGTAATATCTACTGCACTAGTTAAAGACTTGAGGGTACTAATATCTGAACACTTAAAACCTCAGAACAACATGTAGCAGCTGCGAACAAAGCCAATAGAGCATTGGGGTTCATCAAAAGAAATCTTACTTATAAAAATGAGAAAAATATATTACCGTTATACAGAGGCCTAGTGGGGCCCCATCTTGAATATGGTGACGGTCCCCTTAAAAACCAGGAGGGCCAAACACGATGTCACAAAACAAAAAATAACCTACAATGTAGTTAACAAGTGGAACAAATTGCAGGAGAACGTGGTGCAATGTAATACAATCAATGCATTCAAAAGGAGTTTAGACATATTTTCAGGAGGTTGGGGTAATATAAGTTAAGCAAAATAGGTCAAGTGTCAGTAGTAAAAAAAAATCCAAATTCGATCTTAACTATAAATTTCCCAGTAGAAATTTTATTCTACTGGGGCCATTTATTCCCAGGTGTATTTCATGCCGACCCATGGTCGGATGAAGAGGTGGGTGGGGAGAGAGCCTTCTGCTTTGCTATCCTTACCTTTCACTTGGTAGCAAGTTTTGTTAGAATTAAGTCTGGACTGCCTAAGAGGGACCACATGGTCTGTGCAGTCTGTGTATCTATGTAACTCTATGTATCTATCCTTAGGGAAATTCTTGCTCTGCGAGACAGGCCCTTTGCTGACTCAGATCTCCATCCAATCTGGCAGCACAATCCTCTTCTATTATGCCCAGCATCTCACCTGATAGGAAACCTCTCCTTGACCTTGTTTGACAAACAATGCATTCATCAGCTGCTGACAGGGCTCCACGTTAAAAGTTTTCCCACAATTCTACGGGATCCTTTAGGGAACGAAGTGCTTCAAACCGGTTTGAGACTGCCACTCCTCATCCTTGAGCCTCTCAAAATAAAACCCTTGGGGATAACATTCTGAGATTTTAATGGCTTTGAGTCGTAGCTTCAGTGTAGCAACAACAAAACCTGTGGTCGGTAGCAAAGAACTCGGCACTCCTAAAGATTCTGTTCTGGAGGGCCCTCCAACGAGTGCTTATGAGTATGTGATTGATCTCCTTGGCCACACCTACAGTATTTGAGTACCAAGCTCAGCGGTGTAGATAAGGTCTCTGAAACCAGGACCTTGCATTCCTCAGTTTCCTGGACCTTACAAAGTTCAGGAAGAGAAAAGTGTTGACATTCCTGGTGCTAGAGCCATAAGGACAGACGCATACCTCATAGACATCCCTATCTGTGCCAGTAACTGCATTGAAGTCCCCAAGGACAACAAGCGTGTCCCGTGAGTGGCACTGTTGAAAAATAAGAGTAAACCTTGGTGTAGAACAATTTTTGTTCTTATAAATTCCTCATCTCGGTAGGATGATACTCTGCAACAAGAGAAATGAAGCCCATTGTGTTCTTCATACTCAACAGCAGTAGACGCTCGTTAACAGGTGTAACCCCCACGTTTGTGGGAACAAGGGCGGAAGAGATCGTTACACCCATCCCCCTTTGGCGAGCACCATTGCCTAAGCCAGACCAGTAATATTTGTAACCATCGCAACTGATCTCGCCATTGCCAGGCCGCCTCACCTCAGAGAGGGCCACTATGTCGATCCCCAGCCGCCACAGCTCCCCAGATAATGGAGGTAGTTGGTCATCATCTGAGAGGGTCAATATGTTCCAGGCTCCAATCCGAAGACCCCTCTGAATGTTAAGCCTCTGAGCAGGTCTATGGGATTGTGATTCAATCCTGCAAGTCAGGAGTTTGTCTGGGAGGTCCACCGCTATTCAGATTGAAGGGGTCCCAAACGCTTTGCCCTGCACTCGTCACAGTTGGCACCCCTGCTCAACTGGCAGGAGCAGTAGGACCGGTCCTGCCAGCCGAGCCAGATATGCCTGGCATTGAACCCCCCAGAATTGCTGGGCACCTGCCCAGTAATATTTACCACAATCCCCGGTCCCTATTCCTCAGTTGTGTGTGGTGGCGGCTTTGGTTTTATGTGGGGTCGGGTTGCAGGCCCATACCTCAAACCAGCTAGCTCTTACCCATGGTCGCATGAGGCCATGAGGGGTTTCGTTGTTCAGGGTTTTCCTTCCCCTAGACGAGGTTCCTTGCCAAGGCTATCAAATCCCGTTTACCAGTCCCGTATAGTCGCCTCTTACAACACGCAGGGATTACAAATTAAATATTCTTTTTCCACTGCAGGGCGTTGATTGCATACCTTGTTATAATTATATAAATACATATTGTATACAGTTATAGGCTATTGTATATTTGCCTGGTGTGCCCCTCTATTCCCCAAACTCAAGAAGAGACTATGGAGATGAGACTTGGAATGTTTGCTCAGGGGTCTCAGGAATAGTTTTTAATTAAATGCAAAAGAAATCATTACACCAGCTTTACTTATCGTAGACGCTCAGCTTTAACTATAATGTAGTGTACTCACTCCATATCAGACTGTGCCAGTTCTCTGACAGTGGTGATGAGGCTGGGGTAGACTGGCACGGTGAGCACTGCCACGAAGTTCCCTGCATAACCCGTAGATAACAGGTCCACCGCTATCCACCATACCACCAGCCACACCTTAGCCCACCATACTCGTCCCATCCACACCACCTCCATCTCACTCATTGACTGGTTAACTAAACCTGCAGCCACCTGGAATTAATGATTAGCAGAAGCTGTTATAATAGTGGTTGTAGGAGGAAGTGAATGAATAACAAACTTTTTACCAACCACACCACCAGTCACACACGACCAACCACGCCACCTCAGCCGCACTTAGCAGCTGGTTAACACTTACGGTGCGGGCATGTTTCCGCCTATTTCTGCCATATTAGGACTCATTCAGGCACTCCTGATTGATTAGGCAAGTGTCTGCATGAAATGAAATTTATTCATGCAAAAACTAGAAGAAAAATAGCTTCAAAATGACGCCAGAACAAGCTTCGTAGCTGCAGGGTTCACCCGCAAAGCTACCATAGACATTCGCTAAAATTAGCAATTCTCGCTAATGTCGCGGTATTTTTGCCTTTGGCAGCATTGTATATCTAGCGAGACTCTGACTCAGACCCTTCAGTGTACCGGGGCGGCTGCCTGGGAATAGGACGGGTGGCCTGCTGCGCTCTCGCTCCCTCAGGCTTTAAGAGGCCTTAAAAGCCTGTAGTTTGCTGTAAATTGCCATGGCGTTCCGGACGTCTTCCGCAGGGAAAGGGTTAACTAGATCTGTGACCACCTGCAATAGTAGAAGCTGTTATATTAGTAGTAAGAGGAGTATAAAGTCTGTGTACTACACCTAGACACACCACACCCGACGTATCCATGGCACCTCTGCCCTCACTCAGCGGCTGGTTAAGTCGATCTGAAGCCACCTGAAGCATTCAATATGGCATCCTTTTAATAAATATTTAAATAATCTATGAATTTTTTCTTAAACATAGTACTAAAAAACAATAAACTCTCTTCACATCCCCACTCACTCACGAACACGTCACACCTCACCCAGCGACATGACATTCGTAAATCATTCGCCGAACATTATCCTTCTGTTCGCCTAAATGTAAAATATATCATAGGCCTAAATACAATCCTTATCCTTCAGCTGATTCTCCAAACCTCCTGTTCGAAAATATAACCTATCTCGCTATTTGATGCTGGCAAGAGATTAAAACTGCTAATTTGTGAAACATTTGTGCTGGAATTAAACTAAATTTCATCAAATGCTGCAATAGGCACCATCACAGCAGCTATATGTACCATAGCATGACAATTCAACATTCATGTCAGTCCCTCTTCTGTGTCATTAAAATCATTATTGTTTCTACCTATTGATTTTGGATGGCATCGTTGAGCAAATGCAAGCTTTTGAAGGAGCTCAACAAGCATTTGTGCCTTATTTCAAGCCATTATCATATGACTCTAATGCAGAATCCCATCCGTGAATTCACATATTAAACGTGCTTCTTATAATCTAAACTAAATATTTAATATGTATTGTTAACACAACTTCGTCGCCTTTTTTTAATTTACTGTCTTAAGTTGCTTCTAATTGAGACTGTATGTATGCAAGTATGCATTCTCTCTCACTCTCTCAAAATGCCTACAATACCACCTTAAGAGCAATGCCAACAGGGTCTCCAACTTGGTGGACATGATGGATGAGCATCCCAAAAGAGAAGGCCGTAAGCAGCGTGGTAGCGATAACCAAGGCCCACAAGAGATTGGAGAAAGGGTACAGGATATTCTTCCACTGAGGCATGGGGGGCGGTAGGCGGATCATGAAGCCAAACCCGTTGGTTGTGTAGGGGTACGTGAAGTCAAAGTCCCGGGCACGTTCACGGTTGAGGAACATGGAAGTAGGTACAATGTGTTTGCCCCCGTGCAGGAGATCACCCATCATGCCATTCCACTTGCCATTCTCAAACGTGCCATGTCGAAAATCAGCCGGAAAATCTTGAATATCGTAGGTGAAATTGTACTTGTTGGCAATTATCTCTACAGCATCAAGATTCATACCAACACAGCGGCCATCTTTGTCATAATACAGGAATGGCTCATCTTCACACCAGGAAGACAGTTTAAGCTCTTCACCTGCGAATTCTTGAAAGCGAGGTGGAAAGATGGAATGAAGGCTATTAAACTTTTCACTGTTCCAAACTCCCAGTGGTGCTTTAACAAGCGGGCGGCCTTCTGCGCTTCTCTGGGTAGGCATGCTTGTGTAGGCATGTAGACGAGGGCGACTGGCTTGAACCGAGGTAAGAAAGTACAAGATGAACTGCGAGCGCTGAACAACAGGCTGACTCAGCACAGCAGTCGAGTTTATCTCTGAATTCAAGCAAAGTAAGACGAGATAATTTGGGTTCCAGTGAATATTGTTGGCCAATTGAAGAAGGAAGGCGGTAGGATCATTATAGAAGAGGAGGATAGCGGCAAGAAGGGTGCCTTTGGTCTGCTGGGGTGGCAGTTGATCATAAAGGATGGAGTGTTCTGAGGCGAGGACCACGGGTGTCAAGGAACTTCCAGCCTCCTCCATGACTCTGTTGACATCCAAGATACGCTGGCTGTGTGCGTCGGTGACCAGTAGAAGGTTGTGTCCCTGGAGCGGCCCGGAGACCAGCGTAATGATAGCTTGGTCAGCCAGGCCATAGCTCTCTGTATGAGAAGAGTGCAAGATTTTAGCAAACTGCAGCGTACCTACACTACAAGATCACCAAAGCTTATATACGTGTAATTCAATTATTGTATAATATCTAACTTAAACAATAATAACGAAATAATATACAGTAAGTAAATGTTGTCACTGTTCAATACTTAATTTCTTAAGTGAATCTGTTGCCCAAACCATCATAGTTAATACCACCAGTATTACTCATATAGAGAGGTCTCACTCTTAATTACCTCTCCAAAATTAGTTTTCTACCCACAGCTAACTCAAAGACAACTGCAGAGGTTGAAGTAACTAAACTAAAGGTTTCTAAATACCCCTGATGGTAACAAAGGCTTTAAAGAATCCCTAATAGACTCAAAATCGCGTCATATGTCGGAGAGGGTTAATACCACCAGTATTATTACTGATATACGAATGGAACACGGTTAACTCATACAATACTGGTAAAATCTTTGTCATCATGTTCGGGCAACTAGCAGACAGTTTTATTCAGCTTAAGAAGAACGTCTACCAATTAAAAGGCAACAGACTATCTCAATTAATTGTTTTAGCTACTATATATCCCTCCCAAGCTGCACAAAATCGTTTAAGTATAGGTAGAATACATTAAAAAGACGTTGCTGGTACAGAACTGGTTAATTAAATCTTATAGCCTAACCTGATATCCAGTGCTATAAAATATTGAACTGACAAACCTCTTACCTGGCACCGAAGACTGACTATAAGGAGATAAGCCCATGACGGAAGCAGACGTGGGTAGGAAGAGGAGGAAGCCGAGCAGCTTCTTGGCAGACATCCTGACGAGTGTGAGGCTAAAGTGACACTATGGATTACTGTGTACACCATTACAGTATATCCGTGTCCTTCCCCGGCGCATGGTCATAGGAGGTCTGACCAGGAAGTAAGAGTGGAGAAATACCAAGTGTTTGCCATTGGCTGCGATATTTGCTCTACAATCAACAATAATGTGACTTTTGCACACGTGTATGATGTGTATGTATACTCATCAAAGGGAAAAAACAGTATTTTGCGTTTTGCTGTAACGCACAGTTACATGCATTTTTTGTCATTGCCTTTACACATCAAACAAAAGCATTCACTAGTTCGCATAACTCAAAAATGCGAGTATGCCTAATTCTTAAGGGCAGTGCAATGCACGATGCAAACTTCCACGGCTCATCCCTCCAAACTCTGAAATACATTTCCTTTATAGTAATTAGTACAAAATCTCTATGCAAATAATCTTGACCTAATATTTGATCCATTATATGTAAGTATGCAAGTTTGTAGCCATTAAATATTGTGTTTTTCAGTTTATAGATTTCTAAAATTATGCAATATTAATTTCGACTATTAAAGGTCCTACCCTTAATTAATACACTAGTTGTTCATGTGCAGTTAGTAACTAACAAATATAGGAGTGAATATCGTGAACATTGAAGAACAAAACATAGTATGATCTTTAAGGGGGGTCACCGGCTTTTTTTATCTTTCCCTCCTGTTCTCTCTTTCCTTGGCATCCATTCGGCCCCATTCAGCCAACTGTTTTAAGACTTTTATCCACATCCAGGTGTCGATTTTTTCCTGGCGAGCGATAGCGAGCCAGTCTTGTATGGAGAAATCCGGCTTCGCCGGAGACATTTTTCTTTCGAAAAATTTACAAATTTAGCTTGATGCCAAAACAAAAATATATACTGTATATGCTGGCTCGCTATCGTTCGCCAGGAAAATATTGACACCTGGATGGGGGTAAACGTCTTAAAACAGTAGGCTGAATGGGGCCGAATGGATAAAAGCCAAAGAGAGAGGGAGAGAAAGCGAAAAAAAGCGAGGTTGCCTCCCTTAAAGGGAAGTGTATTAAAGTGAGATGTATGAGTTAGGTGGTCATAAAATCATAACCAAAAGTTGTTTCTTCCTACTGTATATGCATTACTAAATGAAGGTACTGACTAGATTTCCTTTTAATCAATCAAAAATATGTTGAGATCGGTTAACACATATATAGTATATAAAACCCCTAATGCCCCCTATGGTTCATATTTTATCACCAACGGGTGATTAATTATTTCTAGCTTCCCATTAAATGTATTCTCCAAAATATATTTCATTTCGTGCATAGGTTTTGGAGATAGTCATCATAAGGCATTGTCACACGAGCTCTTTATCTGTTAATTTGTACTGACAATTGTAGTCTGGCATCTTCAAAATATAAGTTGTATCATAAATCAGCGACCAACCATAATCAAACCTCCCGATTCCAATGAGAATGAGGCTCAAAATCTTGCGAGAAAATACTTGCAAAGTGTTCAACAACTAGTGTGTATAGTGTAGTGTACGAAGTGATCATATAACCAGTACTACAGTGTGTATAGTGTAGTGTACTAAGTGTTTATATAACCAGTACTACAGTGTGTATAGTGTAGTGTACTAAGTGATCATATAACCAGTACTACAGTGTGTATAGTGTAGTGTATGAAGTGTTTATATAACCAGTACTACAGTGTGTATAGTGTAGTGTACTAAGTGTTCATATAACCAGTACTACAGTGTGTATAGTGTAGTGTACTAAGTGTTCATATAACCAGTACTACAGTGTGTATAGTGTAGTGTACTAAGTGTTATATAACCAGTACTACAGTGTGTATAGTGTAGTGTATGAAGTGTTCATATAACCAGTACTACAGTGTGTATAGTGTAGTGTACTAAGTGTTCATATAACCAGTACTACAGTGTGTATAGTGTAGTGTACTAAGTGTTTATATAACCAGTACTACAGTGTGTATAGTGTAGTGTATGAAGTGTTCATATAACCAGTACTACAGTGTGTATAGTGTAGTGTACTAAGTGTTTATATAACCAGTACTACAGTGTGTATAGTGTAGTGTACTAAGTGTTCATATAACCAGTACTACAGTGTGTATAGTGTAGTGTACTAAGTGTTTATATAACCAGTACTACAGTGTGTATAGTGTAGTGTACTAAGTGTTCATATAACCAGTACTACAGTGTGTATAGTGTAGTGTACTAAGTGTTTATATAACCAGTACTACAGTGTGTATAGTGTAGTGTATGAAGTGTTCATATAACCAGTACTACAGTGTGTATAGTGTAGTGTACTAAGTGTTTATATAACCAGTACTACAGTGTGTATAGTGTAGTGTACTAAGTGTTTATATAACCAGTACTACAGTGTGTATAGTGTAGTGTACTAAGTGTTCATATAACCAGTACTACAGTGTGTATAGTGTAGTGTACTAAGTGTTCATATAATCAGTACTACAGTGTGTATAGTGTAGTGTACGAAGTGTTCATATAATAATAATAATAATAATAAACGGTTTATTAAAGAATGGCAGCCTCATGAGCTGAAAATACACATTTTACAATTTAGTGGATGAAAATGAGATGTACAGATATGAGGATGGTAAGCTTAGTTTACAAACAAAATAAATAAATACAATAATGATGCATGTGCAGAATACAAATTATCATAAAATAACCATGAGAGTAAGTGATATACAGTACATATACACATTTATTTACTTACTCATATACAGAACATGCGTATATACACGTACGTGCGCACATACATATACATACATATATAGGAACATAAGAACATGCAGTAAGTGTGCACATGTCCGTATACACAAACGCTCACGTATGCACACAAACATACATACATACAGAAACTGTTTTGGTAAGTCAGGTAAAGAGGGTGCGGGTACTACAATGGGAGGTTAATCCTCGGTATAGTGTGTGTGTGTGTGTGTGTGTGTGTGTGTGTGTGTGTGACAGACGGCGAAATATGGAAGAGCTGGGCGTTCTATTGTTAAGGGTGGAAATACATGGATGAAGATACGCGAACACTTAATAATAGATAATGCTTATGCATAGATTTATAATCAGAAGTTGCGCTAGTGAGCAATATGTTCTCGCTCATATGTACGTATATTTACATACATATGTGCATATGACCATATAAATATAAATACACGTACAGTACATATATATATTATATACCTTATATTCTCAACCGGGCTCGAACCATTGACAGCACGTACACACAGACATACATATACATAAATATATGCACATTACATGCATATATGCTCTTCTCTTATCCTACCTGATACTCTCAGCCGGGCTCGAACCACAAACAGTATACACTATACACATATATATATACATAAATAACGCATACATACATACATACACATATACGAACACATACATACACATATACTGCACATACATAGATACATATATACACATATACATAAACAAACTCAAGCAAATACATACATAATTATATTCTAATACACACACGCACACACACATGCATATATTATTAAAGGTGGGCGCGTATATATGGTGTGACAGACCGTTATTACACATTATTAATAATATTAACAATGGTTGGGATAGGACTATTTTTATATCTGTCAGTTCTTGCTCTTATTGGTTGGAGTGTGTTGAAATGACGAGCTGCACGTGTAGGTCTAGGGGCGTCTGGTGGAAGTAAGTTTCTGTGTCGTGGGTGAACAAGCAGCTTAGATGCAAACTGTTTGAGTGTGTTGTAGTGGTGGGTTGAAAGTGCAGGTATGCTAAGGGTGGTGAGAGCTTCCTCGTACCCTGGATATGTGCCACCCAGGATGATCCTGCATGCCCTCCTCTGAACTCTCTCCAGTTGACGTTGTTGTGTTAGGGTTAGAGAGGAGGACCAGGCGGGAGAGGCGTAGGTGAGCTTAGGGAGTATAAAGGTGTTATATATACTCTTCAGCTCATTCTCCGGCGCCCCCAGGGATCTCAACCGCCTTAGCATAAATAACTTGTAAGTGGCGGTCCTGACTGTGGTAGTTACAGTACTACAGTACTATAATCAGTACTACAGTGTGTATAGTGTAGTGTACTAAGTGTTTATATAACCAGTACTACAGTGTGTATAGTGTAGTGTACTAAGTGTTCATATAACCAGTACTACAGTGTGTATAGTGTAGTGTACTAAGTGTTTATATAACCAGTACTACAGTGTGTATAGTGTAGTGTACTAAGTGTTTATATAACCAGTACTACAGTGTGTATAGTGTAGTGTACTAAGTGTTCATATAACCAGTACTACAGTGTGTATAGTGTAGTGTACTAAGTGTTTATATAACCAGTACTACAGTGTGTATAGTGTAGTGTACTAAGTGTTTATATAACCAGTAATACAGTGTGTATAGTGTAGTGTACTAAGTGTTTATATAACCAGTACTACAGTGTGTATAGTGTAGTGTACTAAGTGTTTATATAACCAGTACTACAGTGTGTATAGTGTAGTGTACTAAGTGTTCATATAACCAGTACTACAGTGTGTATAGTGTAGTGTACTAAGTGTTCATATAATCAGTACTACAGTGTGTATAGTGTAGTGTACGAAGTGTTCATATAACCAGTACTACAGTGTGTATAGTGTAGTGTACTAAGTGTTTATATAACCAGTACTACAGTGTGTATAGTGTAGTGTACTAAGTGTTTATATAACCAGTACTACAGTGTGTATAGTGTAGTGTACTAAGTGTTCATATAACCAGTACTACAGTGTGTATAGTGTAGTGTACTAAGTGTTCATATAATCAGTACTACAGTGTGTATAGTGTAGTGTACGAAGTGTTCATATAACCAGTACTACAGTGTGTATAGTGTAGTGTACTAAGTTTTTTTTTTTTTTTTTTTTTTTTTTTTTAAAGAGACAATGAACGGAGGAAGGAAAAACACAGATAAAACAAAAAGGTCCATGTGCCTAAAGGCATCCTCCATTCATAAAATGTTTGTAACAACTTTATTTAAACATTTGTAGATTGTAAGTTTGTGGAAAGCAATTCGAGGGAAGGGAATTCCAAAGAGTAGTAGCTCTGGGGATAAATGAATTCTGATAAGCAGAAGTTCTGCATTGTGGAGGAGAAAGTGTAAATTCATGGGCGCTCTCAGCTGCCCTAGTTCTACGGGGAAAGATGTGGAGAGGCGGCACAATTGAAGCAAGTTCCTCGGAACAATTGCTGTGAAAATATCTGTAGAATAATGCAAGGGATACAACGTTTCTTCGTATGGATAATGTAGGAAGGTCCTGTGTGATTGCAGTGTTCATATAACCAGTACTACAGTGTGTATAGTGTAGTGTACTAAGTGTTTATATAACCAGTACTACAGTGTGTATAGTGTAGTGTACAAAGTGTTCATATAACCAGTACTACAGTGTGTATAGTGTAGTGTACTAAGTGTTTATATAACCAGTACTACAGTGTGTATAGTGTAGTGTACAAAGTGTTCATATAACCAGTACTACAGTGTGTATAGTGTAGTGTACTAAGTGTTCATATAACCAGTACTACAGTGTGTATAGTGTAGTGTACTAAGTGTTTATATAACCAGTACTACAGTGTGTATAGTGTAGTGTACTAAGTGTTTATATAACCAGTACTACAGTGTGTATAGTGTAGTGTACTAAGTGTTTATATAACCAGTACTACAGTGTGTATAGTGTAGTGTACTGTACAAACTAATCATGGAGATGGAGATGATGTTTACTGCTTTACGTGACTTTAGCCAGCGGAGCCTAGTTTAACCTAACCTGACCTGACGTGTCATAGACTATCATACCTAATTGCTGAGGGGCACAGGGCCCTGGGTTGGGCTTTGGTTTCCTGGGCGTTTCCGCACCCTCCTCAGCTCCCCGCCATGGAGTGGCTTCGGTCACCCAGGCTTTATTGTGGTCGGCAGGGAGGGTTCTGTTGGGGCGCTTGGTTATGGCCTTGCTCGGGGCCTTGGGGCTGTTCCGGCCAGGCAGCTTGGGGAACAACAACAACAACAACAACAACTTATTCTGTCGCAGGCATTCCTTATCTAGCCTAAGCTATCTTAACTTAAGGGGAGGCAGACCGTTTTTCTGGACCCCATTCTCCCTAATGTTTAGCCCCACTAGTTTTTGAGATTATATGACTCATTAGTTTGGCGATTTTAACACCTTTCGCCTCATTTCGTTGTCAATTTAAGACCTTTCGTGCCATTTAGGTGTCGATTATTTCCTGACGAGCGATAGCGAGCCTGCATTTTTAAGAGGAACCGGCCTTCGGCCTGGGCATTTTTCTACCGAAAAATTTACAAATTTATCTTGAATGGTGGTCTAGGCCGGGTGTTTTTCTAAGCTTGATGGAGGTCTAGGGAGGAAACTAAAAAAATATATGAATAAATTAATTAATAGACCAAACAAACGGCCAGTCTCCCCTTAATACTAAATCACCTAAGCTAACCAAACTATACTTATTATAAGTCTTAAACATCTATTTTATTCTATCCAATACCATGCTATCCTACCCTCATTAACCTAGCATATGCTTGCCTTATTTCGTATGTTATTCTATCGTAACATAATATTTTTATCTTAAGGGGAGGCCGTTGGTATTTAGAGTCCTCCTCCTCCCTCATGTTTAGCCCTATTAGGTATGAGATTTCAAAACATTCGCCCCATTACTTTGGCGATTTTCAGACCTTTTGCCCCTTTTCTTTGCCAATATTAAGACCTTTCGTGCCATTTAGATGTCTATTTTTTTCCTCACGAGCGATAGCGAGCCTGTATTTTAAGAGGAATCGGCCTTCGGCCAGGACATATTTCTACCAAAAAAATGTACAAATTTATATCGAAGGAGGGTCTTGTGGGTGTTTTTTTTAAGCTTGATAGAGGTTTAGAGAGCAAACTAAACTCCTTCCTTAAACCATTGAGCCAAACCAATAAATTATGCTGCACAATACCGTCTGAGCTCCCTTAACACATCGAAACCGAGCATAGAGTAGTACAAACGAATCTAAAAGAAACAGGCGATTTTCTTCTTCTTATCTCTTTTCATATATTTCTTTCAGAGAGGCAGACCGACCGATAAATAAACACACACAACAGCTTCCCATAGTCTCCCACTCAAAGCGCCATTGTGTCGGGAAAATTTATGAAGGCAACTAAGAAATAATTATTAGTCAGCCACATTTGTTACTAAATCAATAATTCATTAATCCATTAGCTAGTTCCAATGAATATATTTAACGTTTAACAAAATATCATAAGAGAGCCACTATTTAATCTGAGTAGCCTTGGTTGGCAACCCATCTAGGGGAGACAATCTTATAAAAATCCAGGTGGATGAGACTCGTTAGCCTTGGTCGGCAACCTGTCTAGGGGAGTAAACTTGATATAAATCTGCACTGCTTACCTAAGGTTGAAGCAGGTTAGTGGATGGACTAGCCGATCACCACTGTAGAAAAATAGTGCTAAAAGGTTACATAGAGGACCTCGGGGTCGGACGGGTCCTAAATTGAGTGGTCAATCCTGTAAGTCCTTCAGTAAACTGGCATGGGTTGTCCCTGTTATGGGGGATAGCTCCACTTGGGGGCCTTCTGTGTATGGCCAACCTCATTAAGGGGTGTAAGGCGTCCGGCAATAGATAGATAGATAGATAGATAAAAAGTACAATACATTCTACCCAAGCACATAATACGTCTTTGCAAAGTGCATTAATGGTAATTCCTGGAAAAGTGATCGTGTTATCATTTATACTAGACAATTTATATAGATTACCATTTTACTAGGACCATACACGTTTTTTCCTACATAAATTTAGTTTTTAATATCAATGTTTTCCATCGTTTCAGAGACTACATCAATAGATTGTGTTTTCCAACATATTTGGTTTAATAAAACCTAAAATTGAATGGAACAAATTACTTTGTGATTTAGCTTCTTTTGTTATTTTATATAATGAGAAACGCACGTAATTTCAATATATATTTGTTGGATACATGTTCATGCCTAACCCTTTCAATTAGACAAATAATTAAGGGGGGTCACCGGTTTTTTTATCTTTCTCTCCTTTTCTCTCTTTCCCTGGCTTGTATCACTTCGGCTCCATTCTGCCAACTGTTTTAAGACGTTTATCCCCATCCAGGTGTCGATTTCTTTCTGGCGAGCGATAGCGAGCCAGCATTGTAAGGAGAAATCCGGCTTCGCCAGAGACATTTTTCTATCGAAAACGTACAAATTTAGCTTGCTGTCAAAACAAAAATATATATATATGCTGGCTCGCTACCGGTCGCCAGGAAAATATTGACACCTGGATGGGGGTAAACGTCTTAAAACAGTAGGCTGAATGGGGCCGAATGAATAAAAGTCAGAGAGAGCGGGAGAGAAAGAGAAAAAAAGCGAGGTGGGCTCCCTTAACATTATTTTGTAGCGATATCCATAAGGGGGTATTCAACTTGGAAAGCTATACCTCTCACAGTCAAGAAGATAACAGAGATCATTTGAACCCCTTCCATTGTAAGCATATCTATGGCTTTCATTATATTTTATATATTTTTAACTAACTAGTAATTTTATTCAGATTAGGAAGGAACTCGAGCTATCAAAGGCTCAAAAGACTCTTTTACTCCTTTTTTACCGAGAAGACCTTCCTAACGTGGATACCTTCGAGTAGGTGCAGGTAACATAAAATATTGTCTAGCAGGAGTCTGTCTAACGTAATTAATTTGGTAATAGCTATAAAATAATTATCACAAGTTAACTATTAAACCCTCGAGAATTATGACTCTTTTTAATAATTTATTCTGGCTATTATTAGAAGACTTTATTCAGATTAGGAAGTGTGTATGGAAGTCAGAGGGTTGAGATAGTCTTTACCCTTTTGATACCCACACACCCTTCCTAAAGTGTATAGATTCGTCTAATGATAGCCAGAAAAAACTGTCAAATTTCATAATCCTCAAAGAGTTTAACCTTGCCGGATTGTATGCCTGTTTTAGAATATTACTTATCATGAATTATCAAACCTAATCCAACCCTTTGGAGGGAGTTACAATATATCTTCATGGGAATTATATAATTCAAAACCATTTCCTGTAGAGGAAGACATTTTTCTGAACTCCCTTCTCCCTCATGTTAAGCTCTGTCAGATTTATGGCGTTCGCTTTGTTAGTTTGGTGGTTATAAGACCTTCGACTGTCCAATTGTTTGGTCAATAATACGACCTTTCGTGCCATGTTGGTGTCTATTTCTTCCTGGCGAGCGTTAGCAAGCCTGTAAATCAAGAGGAATCGGTCTTCGGCCTGAGCATTTTTCTACCGAAGAATACAAATTTATCTCAAAGGAGGGCCTTGGGTTTTTTTTTTATTTGTTTTAAGCTTGATAGAGGTCTAGGGAGGATACTAAAAGCCACCCCTTAATCTTGACTTATAGATAATAATTTTAGCTTATCAACTCTGATTCCGATCGTAATAACTAACCGCGTTAATTGTAATTTAATTGGTTTAAGTGTGATATATATATATATATATATATATACGAGAGAACTGAATTTTTATTCTTAGCTTCGTGTTATAAATTAAGAAAAATACAAACTTTATGGATGATCTAGCAACCAAAGGTCAGGTTGTGCTGCAAGTTTAAGAATAGCTAATATTGTTGTTATTCCTCTGAACATTATGTATATTATTGTTAGCATCGTTCGTAACGCCAATAACCCCCCCCCCCCCCCACCACCACCACCACCACCATTAATAATAATCAATGAAAGCATGTAATCCCCTCAGGATTCGAATCCAGGATGTCTCACACAGAACTTACACGTTCTAACCATTTTGTAAGAAACTACCTTTGTATTAGGGTAATTAGGTGACCGGACCACTCAACCAGTAGGCCATATCAACCAGTAGCTCTCAACCAGTATCAAGTCAACCAATACTGTTAGGTTACGTAGAGTTAGTTTAGTACTTTAAATTGAAAATGGTTTGATTGGCGTTGGTTCCTTTGCCAGTGATTGAGAGCTTCAAATATTAAAATGGTCTACATATTCCAGAGAGGTTGTAATAACAAACGCATACCGTGTTATCCTTGTTTTATTCATACATTTATTTAACAGAATGTGGTAATCAAATTGGCAAAGATACATGTGTAGAACATGTAAATCTATAATTCAGTATAAAACCAGCCATTAGTGATGGTACAGTATATACAGGCTTGTATAAAGGGTACGCTATATATCAATTAACCCTCTGAAGGTTAGGACTCATTTTGACAGTTTTCTGGCTATCATTAGACGATTTTATGTAGTATAAGAAGGATCTGTGGGAATTATAGAGGCAAAGACCCTCTGACTGCCATATACCCTTGCTAATCTGAATAAAATAGTTTAATAATAGCCAGAAACAGAAAAGCATGCGTAATCGGACCTTGAAAGGGTTTGCGATAAAATGTCCATAAGTATTTTTTTTCTTATGTGTATGAAGGAAACAAAAATCAAGCTGCCTGTAACGAGAGTCTACCCCAAACCCAACAGAGTGACAGAGAGTCAAATTCAAGGGACGTTAGGCTAAAAATGTGTGTCTGGACACACGAAGTTTGAAGCAGTCTTAATCATAGTATGAAGGAAAGATTGATCGAAGGAGAGAGTTCCAGAGTTCACTTGTTGAGTAGAAGAAAGACTGAGAACATTTCCTAAATCTTGGGTTGGAGAGCTAGACAGAATAGGAGTGGGACTGTGTAAAAAGGCGGGTGCCTCGTACTCGCCGCAAGGGAGTGGGCATGCACTTACAGAGCTCTGAAGAACACTGATTGTTATAATAGTGATAGTAGAGTGAAAGATATGCAACATTGCGGCATGTAGAAAGATATTGTAGGTAACTAGTAAGAGGAAGTGAGTTGATGTGAAAAACTTCTGAGTCTACTCTTTCGAGAAGTGTGGTATGGGTGGAACCTCTCCACACATGCAAACAATACTCGATACATGGGTGCACCATGCCCCTATACAGAGCAAGAAGGTGTGCGGGGATAAAGAATCCACGGAGACGGTTGAGCACACCCAACTTCTGGGAAGCTGTCTTAGAAAGAGTGGTAATATGATTTTTCCATGAAAGGTCATATATAAAAGATACACAAAGAATGTTGAGAGAAGATGAAGGGTTCATTTGTGTATTGTTTAAGAATGTTTGTGGAAGATTGCATGGTTAGTTAAATTAGGAATTGGGTCTTGGAGGCATTGAAAGTAACAAGATTTTCTCTGCCCCAAGCAGTAATAGTTGATAGATCAGAAGATAGGCCCTCTATGGTCCTATTACGTGAGTTTTGGAGTGATTGCATGCTGGTTTGATGAGAAAAATTAGTTGAATAGTGTAGGGTAGAGTCATCATTATATGAGTGGATAGGACTAGAGGTACAGTTGATAAGATCATTAATGAATATTATAAAAAGTACTGGAGACAGGACAGAACCCTGAGGAACACCGGAGTTGATAAGTTGAGGAAGTGAGCGATGGCCGTCCACAAATGCAGTTATGGAGCAGTCAGAAAGGAAAGTAGAGACAGAGGCACAGGTAGGAGCTAGGATAGAAACCAAAGGAAGGTAGTTTGGAAATTTTAGTTATTTTGTGCCAAACTCTATCGAAGCCTTTCGATAAGTCTAGCGTAATAGATAAAGTCTCACCGAGGATTAAGGGAGCCCACCTCGCTTTCTCTCCCGGTCTCTTTGGCTTGTATCCATTCGGCCCCATTCAGCCTACTGTTTTAAGACGTTTACCCCCATCCAGGTGTTAATATTTTCTTGGCGAGCGGTAGTGAGCCAGCATATATATAGTTTTGTTTTGACAGCAAGCTAAATTTGTAAATTTTTCGATAGAAAATTTCTCCGAAGCCGAATTTCTCCATACAATGCTGGCTCGCTATTGCTCGCCAGGAAGAAATCGACACCTAGATGGTGATACACGTCTTAAAACAGTTGGCTGAATGGGGCCGAATGGATACAAGCCAGGGAAAGAGAGAAAAGGAGAGAAAGATAAAAAAAAATCCGATGACCCCCCTTAAGAAGCAATATACTGGTTATTCAGGCAATCATTACACGATTATACTTAGGTTTGGAAGGCCCTCGGGGAATGAAAGGGATATACTCAATTAACCCTCTGACTCTCACAATTCCTTCCTAAGCTGAATAAAATTGTATCTCTCTCTCTCTCTCTCTCTCTCTCTCTCTCTCTCTCTCTCTCTCTCTCTCTCTCTCTCTCTCTCTCTCTCATATATATATATATATATATATATATATATATTTATTTATATATATATAATATATATATTATATAAATATATATATATATATATATTTATATATATATATATATATATATATATTTATATTATATATATATATATTTATTATATATATATATATATATATATTTATATATATATATATATATATATATATATATATTATATATATATATATTTATATATATATATATATATATATATTATATATATATATTATATATATATATATATATATATATATTATATATATATATATACATATATACGGTATATATATATATATATTATCCACAAAAGTTAATGCCATATTTTCATTTTCGGCAATATATTTTGCTTCAAAATCTTCGCAATATCTGAATAATCAAGATAGAGAGAGGCACATAAATTAGCGGTCAGCATAGAAAAAACATATTAAAGTTAATTTAGTTTTAAATCAGTTGACGGAGCAAGCTGAGGTTGAATTCCTAGTCCTCCTAAATATTCCAACTTCAGAATAATGTAGGAAGATATTACAGACTTCAGTACAATGTGTACAGTCAGGGTTAGAAGTCATGCAACACTTCTACAACTGCATCCCTTTGTGGCGCAGAGTGTTAGTACAAATTCGCGTGCGCGAAGGTCCAAACTTTGTTGATCCCTCTCCTGATCAAATGTAGTCATTTGGCCTATAAAGGGTTAAAAATAGTTACTTTCCATGATTTTACACCCACGCATGAATACTCATAATTACAAATTCGTCAACCCAATATTTATAATGTAAGTAGAGGAGAAGGGGTAAGATCGATGTTCATGAAGACTTTTCCGTTAACCTTTCATCCACAACTATTGTCGGGAAATATTTTGAGTCATTTTACACTGGTATCAGTGACTAGGCTGAAGCCATATTGAATTCATTTAATAGTTTAACTCCTAAAATGACAGATCTGAGTTTCCAATACGTGTTTTAGGAGAAATCGGTCGTGTAAATTTGCCTTAACATTAATTTAAGAGCGAGTACTGTAATGAAAGCTGATAAAGTGTATTGTGGTTAGTGAGTTGACCGTGCTAGTAAACCAACCAAAATTGTTCTTGTGGTCTTAATAATGATCAAAGTACGATTGGCACCCCTTTTAGTCTTATCATTTTAAATAGGCAGCTCATTGCGTACAGTCATGGACACGGATTTATGTACAGTAGATGGAGGAATAAGTATAAAACAAAGATGAAGTGCTTTAGTACATATATATTATTGGTTTTCACTAAACAATGTTCACAGTCTTGTTTGTATCAAGACCTGTTTCATATATTCATGCCCACGCTGCTCATCTCTCAAATATTTCCTAATCATTGTTATATATATTTGTGGACACCTACAAGCGCATCATTGTTCATATTATCCAGACAAAACATAACTCATTTGGATAACCACCACCATTTTCCTCCACCATACAATGGGATCCAGGATATATGTTAATGCCAAGTTAATATGAACCGACTGTAGTGTTGTTGGTGAGGTGGGGGTGTGAGAAGGAAGAGGCCCTGTAGGGACGAGGGTTGACAGGTCTGCTGGTGGTGGTATAGCGAGAGACTAGGCACTCAAGTAGAAGAGTCAAGGCCCCTGTAGCCAACCCTAACACCAGCAGGATGAAGGCGCCCTGGACGTGACTCAAGTTCAGAACACCATCACCTTGACGCTAGAAAAGGGCAGAATTTAAATTAGTTTGTCTTAAACATCACAAGTAACAAAATACAATCGTGATTACTAATATACTACCCTTAGACCCCAAATCCGCTAAGTTAGTCACACCGCCATTCACACTGATACAAACAAACCTCTACTTTGTAAAACAACAACAAATAACTTACACTCGACCAACACACACACACACACACACACACACACACACACACACACACACACACACACACACACACACACACACACACCACAACCAGCACATTCTAACCTGGTGCTGAGTGTTGTGTGTACCGACTCTGCTCTGAACATGCTGATTGTAGAGTTGTTTCATAATACCCATCTCACCCAATCGGACGAGGGAGGTGTCGATCAGAGAGGTATAGGGGGTGTTGGGAGGCAGGAACCAACTCAGATAACCCGAGTAAATCTGCAGCAGAAACATTAAGGTCTATGAATGAAAGGATGAATGAATGGATGGATGGATGATTAAACACTCATGAATAGATGAATGAATAACTACATGAATGAATGGATAAATTAATTAATGAACATACGAATGAATATAGGGTGATTATTGTACAGGTGTGTAATGGTGTCCATCACACCACCAGGATGAGAAGTGTCGAACAAGGGAGTGTATTTTGTATTTATTTTTATTTATTTTTGGGGGGAGGGGGGGGGGGGGTTGCCCATATAAATCCTGAACAGGTTTGCAGGGTGTAAAGAATGAATGGTTGGATCAATGTATAAATAAGTGGATAGATGGATAAGTAAATGGATGGATGGATTCATAATATACTGGGTGGAGAACTGAATGAATGGACATACATAAATGATTGAATGAACGAGAGGGCGGGTGGATAGATCAATAAATGGAATTATGGATATATTTAATAATGGATGGATGTATTTCAGGATGAGTGATTGCATGCAGATGGTACTTGTTGGGTGTGAGATAATGCCAGGCTGGTGTGTGTGTATGAGTGTATGTGTGTGGGGGGAGGGGGGGGGCAAGAGGCACGAGATACATTTAGAGGAAAACAATATATAATATAGGTATTAGAAAGGCATAACTTTCGTGAGAATCTAGTGAAAACCTATTGTTGTTTGTTCATGTTGAGGGGGTCATTTGATGTTGGGGAAAAAAGGTTAATCATATTTATTTAGGTATCGGATGAAGGTACTGAACAAGTTTGATCATAAACCGCTTAAATGTATTAAGGGGAATCTTTATTATTTACATACACAGAAAGAGACAAACACAGCATACACCGGTCACACACTATCCATACAGTATATCACATAATAATAGCGTAGTTAATCACCTGTTGGTTGAGAATGTATGTGATTCCCGTCATGTTGAACTTGTCTCTGATGAGGGCGAGGTAGTGTATCGACTCCAGCAACACATACGTCCCGTTAGCAGCCAAGGCCATTGGTATATCGAAGGCCGAGACGCTGGTGCTCGTCTGTTGGAATTAAGATTTAATTTTAAGGGGAGACTGGCTGTTTCTTTGGTCTATTAATTCATTTATTGTCTTAGTTTCCTCCCTAGACCTCCATCAAAACTTAGAAAAACACCCCCTAGACAAATTCAAGATAAATTTGTACATTTTTTTCGGTAGAAAAATGTCCCGGCCGAAGGCCAGTTCCTCTTAAAATTGCAGGCTCGCTATCGCTCGCCAGGAAATAATCGACACCTAAATGGCACGAAAGGTCTTAAAATTGACAAAGAAATGGGGCGAAATTTGTTAAAATCGCCAAACTAATGGGCCGAACGTCTTATAATCACAAAACTAGTGGGGCTTAACATTAGGGAGAAGGGGGTCCAGAAAAACGGTCCCCCCCCCCCCCCCCCCCCCTTTAGCTACCATGATGTAACGGTTCGTTAATGTATCGGAACCAGAACTACCTCAACAAGAGCCTAAACCATTCTAACGGTGTAACATATTCCTTAATTATGTACATGAATGTCAAAAAGAATGAAACTAAGAATATTAGAGCAGGTTGTCTGAGTTTAAGGAGTCATTCAAATGAGAAGCGGTCATGCTATTTGTACCGAGGTGGCCAAACCCGGTTGTCTTTATATACATGAATAACACAACACTTGCCTGTGGGAAAAGATACAGCTTGTCCGCCAGTCTGGACAAGACAGGTTCCGTAGAGGCCTTGAGGGCGGCCGGTACAGAGGATCCGTAGTCCAACATCCCAATCCTGATACAGAGGAGATTTGTAGGATAAATATTACTTTCAATATTGCGACCCTGTAACAGAAGATAAATTATGTGTAAACAATTGAAGGATTAATAGATTGAGAAATATATCCCTAAAATGTTAACTGGTTTTCAATATTCCCATCGTGGAACAAATGACAACTGTGTTGCGATTGAAGCTATTTAAAAATAATAAATATATAGATGCAGATAGGTAAAGAAAATCCAGTATAATAAATATTGTCCAATATATTTACAGACCTTCAATAACCCGATCTTGGTGCATAGAAAATTCAATGTAGGAGAAATTGGCATTAAATGTAAGTAATTATATACACGAACTTTCTAAAAGCTTTGGTGCTAACACCGATAAACTTACTCGTGTAATTTGTTTGCTGATGAAAATAAGTAAGGGAATATATAAACAAATTTCATTCTTCCTATGTTTCTGCCCGTAATCAAGTCAAATCTGTTCTTCTACTTGTCAAGCACTCTTTCATCAATAATACATGCACTGAACTATCCAACTATAGCTCTTCCCAAGCTTTCTGGCATCTAGCCAAAAACCTCTCCAACCATTTTTCTTCCTCGTCTTTCCCTCCCCTTTTCCACTTTGATGGCACAACCATCACATCTTCCTCTGACAAAGCTGAACTTTTTCCTCAAACTTTTGCTAGAAACTCCTCTTTGGATGATTCCGGTGCTATTCCTCCCTCTCCACCCCCCTCTCTCCTAGTTATGCCTAATATCCTAATCTCTTCTAAAGATGTACTTTCTACCCTCTCTAGGTAGAAAGTAGGCGTACAGTCCGGACGGTGTTCCTCCTGATGTACTCAAAAACTGTGCTTCCGTGCTGACTCCCTGCCTAGGCAAACTATTTTGTCTCTGTCTCTTCTCTAACATCTTCCATTCTTGCTGGAAGTTTGCTCTCATTCAACCTGTCCCAAAGAAGGGTGACCGCTCTCAACCCTCCAACTATCGTCCAATTGCTCTCATTTCTTGTATCTCTAAAGTTTTTGAAACTATTCTTGCATCCAAATTTCTTAAGCATTTCTCTTCTCATAATCTACTCTCAGATCGCCAGTATGGCTTCCTTAAGGGTCGCTCTACTGGTGATCTTCTTTCATATCTTAGTAACTCTTGGTCATCCTCCTTTCGGGAGTTCGTTGAGACCTATTCTATTGCACTAGACATATCGAAGGCCTTCGATAGAGTCTGGCACATATCGTTAATTTCTAAACTACCCTTTTTCGGTTTCTATCCCTCCATCTGTGCCTTTGTCTCTAATATCCTTTCTGGCCGTTCAATAGCTGCAGTTGTGGACGGCCATCGCTCACTTCCTTATCCTATCAACTCCGGTGTTCCTTAGGGCTCTGTCCTATCTCCCATTCTCTTTCTAATTTTCATAAATGATCTTCTCAACTGTACTTCCAGTCCCATCCATTCATAGGCAGACGACTCTACCTTACACTACTCAACTAGTTTTCCTGAACGCGCCAGCCAGCACTCCCTCAATAACAAACTTAATGAACCCATGCAACACTTATCTTTTGATCTAACTACTATTTCCAATTAGGGCAGAGAAAACCTTGTTACCTTTAATGTTTCCAAAACCTATTTTCTTTATCTTACTATCTGTTCGGAACTTCCAGAGGACTATCCCTTACTCCTCAACAATACAAAAATCAATTCTCAATATTCTCGGTGTCTTCTTTTCTGCTCTCACTTGGAAGGACCATATTACCAATCTTGATAAGGCAGCCTCCCAGAAGCTGGGTGTGCTAAACCACTTCAAGGGGTTCTTTACCCCTGCACAGCTTCTTGCTCTGTGCAGGGGCACAGCTTCTTGCTCTGTGCAGGGGCACAGTGCGTCCTTGTATTGAGTATTGTCCACATGTGTGGGGAGAATCCTCTCACACTGCACTCCTAGACAAAGTAGAAAGGAAACCTTTCCATATCATTAACTCCCGTCCACTCACCAACTCTCTGCAATCTCTCTCTCTTCGCCGCAATGTTGCACATTTCTCGCTATTCTATCGCTACTACAATAATCAGTGTTCCTCAGAGCTTTCCCAGTGTATACCACCTCCTCTATGTAGGTTATGTAGTACCCATCTAGCAACACAATCCCACCCTTACTCTGTGCAACTCTCCAACCCAAGAGTGAAATGCTATTCTGAGTCTTTCTTCTATTCAACTGCTGAGCTCTGGAACTCTCTCCCAGAATCAGTCTTTCCCTCTTCCTATGACTTAAATTGCTTCAAACTCCGTGTGTCCAGGCATTTTGGCTCGAACGTCCCTTGATTTTGGCTCTGTCACTCTTTCAACTCTGAAGGAGGCACTCGCTACAGACAGTTCTGCCTTTTGTCTCCCTCACTCACATAAAATAACAAAATCCATTATGACACATACGAAAAGTTACCAATAAAGACCTGTCACACACGACGGTTAAATAAACTTTCAATATCCCGGTTCTGAACACAAAAAGAGAATAGATACAAAGGTTTACCAGTGATATTAAGCAAGTACAATTATTATAAATCATCCATAAGATGTTAAAACTATATATACTCTATTCAACATCACAGGCAAGAATCTAGAATTATTAACTTTAAATTCCAATACGATCATTCAAGTCTTATCCAGATTTGGGTATAGAATCTGCCGATATAATCAAACTTTTACAGATTTTTACTTTCCTCATGTTTTATGATCTTTAGGAAATAAATGATCACCCAATTTATCACACCAATACTACAAATAAAAGTCTAGATAGCTCCCCTCACTATATATATAGTACATGTACAGTATTGAAATATGATACCTAGGAGCCTATTTGAATGTACAGTATGTCGACCTTAAACGAGACCATGGAAATCTTTAATATATCCCATATACTTGAGAACCTGCCTTTAAAGGTACGGTCGTGAGCATAAGTAGCTACACAACCCTTTGCATCTGTATAGATCATAACCAAACACTACTATACCATATTATATCCCAACTTCCCAAGTGCTTCATAACCTGGCTTCAAAGGTTCAAAGACTCAAATAGGAGTAACCTTACATGACTGTACAGTTGGATGGATTATTATTATAATTAACAACTAAATCTGTTGATATACAGCGCCGTGATTGATGCATAGCGAAAACAAAGGATATCAGACATTTTACATAAAAGTTGAATCACCCAACTTTCTTCTTTTTTTCAGACTACTTTTCTGAGTAGCTTTGAAGAGATGTCTACTGATTTAAAGTTATTACAATTCAGCCACTTAAGATGATCTAACTTCAGTCTAGTTGCGGAAAACAATAACAAAATAACTCTAAATTATATCATTATGCCGCTCATAGCAGTTCTGCAAGGATCCGTGACAGTGAGAGCACCAAGAGGCAGTAACCATGGGGCCGGAGTATAATGTTTTTAACGGCTGATTGCATACCACCTGCTGGAACGATTGACATACGGAAAAAGTTTTCGTTCCCTTAAGAATAGGTTACTGAAAAATTTATAGAGTCCCCTCTACCCATCCATTTTGGTATATGACACGCAGGAGTTACATGGGAAATATTCTTATTCCTCTTGTACATGCACTTGAGTAGATTATAATACGTTCGTTTTCTATAATAATATAATAATAAGATACCATAGCAACAAGGTCGGCAACCACCAAGGGATTTGGTTGCATCAATCAATCAATGGAGTCATACACCATGACAGCGCATAGCCGCATTCACCCTCCTCTCTGGGGATCATCCCGGGAATTACTCCAGGCATCTGCCTGGCCCATTTCAAGTATCCTATCGCTTGTTTGGCAGACTTGCCTCAACCATGAGTTCTGTGGTCTTCCCCTAGGCCTCCTCCACTCAGAGTTGTCATCTGTAGAGACCACCTGGTGAACAGGGTCTGCTTCAGGGAGGCAAACCACATGCCCATATAGCCGAAGTTTGCGTTCACAGACCATGCAACTAATATATATTTAATTTAGTTTCATGGAGTAGTTACTGGTTTTAGACGTAATCATTCTAGTGATATCCCATGATCCTGCGAAGAAATTTAGTACCAAAGGAGTTGATGTGTCTCTTCAACCCACTGGTAAGTGTCCATGTCTCGCATCCATATAACAAGACAGGGAACACCAGCAACTTGAAGATTCAAAGCTTCGTCCTTCTGCACAGGTATCGACAACGCCATATACTTGAGTTAATCCATAAATTCATATGCTGAGCCGAGGTGATGATTGACATCGTAGCCCGACTCGCCACTATTATAGATCACGCTACCAGATGAATAATTTCATCCAAGATCTCTTAAGTCCTTATCACATGTATGATCAGATTGCGCTGTATCATCTAGTAAGTCACCAAATGCTTGAACTTGGTCTTAGTCCAAGGGACCTTTAAACCCAATGGCTCAGACTCCTTGTGTAGTGCCTCAAGGGCCAATCTGAGAACATCTCATGTCTCTGCTAGGATCACTGCATCATCTGCAAAGTCAAGATTTGTGATTAAGAACTTGCCAATGTCTGCTCCATAGCGACTCCGCCCGATTGTCCGGCCCAGTAACCAGTCCATACATGTGTTGAAAAGTGTAGGCGCCAGAACAAACTCCTGCCTCACACCTGTATTCACAGGGAAGAAGAATGATGTTCCCCCACCACACTTGATAGCACTCTTTGTTCTTGCATAGTCCAGACACCAGGTCAATAATTTCCGCGGGAATCACACTCTCCCAGAGCGTCTCTGGGTGCACCGAATTACTTGGTGGTCGAAAAACGAAGCATTTATTGGGTGTATATGGCCTTTTTTTCATGTGCGTCGTTTGTTGACCCCCAGATATTTCGGATTCACTCGGTGGCTAGTTGGGCGAAGGAACTTTTGTCGTTGATAGTATCGGTCTACCATACAGCAGTCAGGACCGCATGTACCCCATGGTCCATGGACTCACCCCCAGCTTTCAGCAGTTCTCCAGGTATGTCACAAATACCAGGAGCCTTTCCACCTTTCAGCTTAGCCACGACCTCTCTTACCTCGGCAAAGGAGGGAGGGTCTTCATTAATTGGTGGATCAGTTACTGGTGTTTGGACATCCACTGGAAGAAGATGTCTGTTGGGAGAACTGACCATGTACAACTGCTCAAGTACTCAGCCCAGCGAGTTCTGAACTCCTCAACACTCTGTGAGTTGGCCATATGCCATCCAAACTGAACTAGCTTGGGGGTAAGCTTAGAGCGGAATATCTTCAGGGCTCGGCAAGGCCGAAGGTAATTTGCAGAGAAATATTCCTCGACCTCTTCAGCAATTCCCTGGACATCCCTCTCTTTGTATAAACACATAAACTCGCCAAGCCTACTGACCATAAATATTCCCCCCATAAACTCTTACACAACAAATAAACCGTCACTTCACGGAAAACTAAGATCATTCAAAAGCTTTCATTTTCTCAATATGCCATCCAAACTCAACAGGTAGAAACAATAATGATTTTAATGACAAAACTAAGAACGTAACACTGCCTCGAAGAAACGCATAACAGAACACGAAATATCAAAATTTACAATAAGCGAAAGTGAAGTGTAATGCAAACTGAATAATTGATATACTAATAAAACCACGGGACCAGATAAGATCCATCCAAGAATATTGAAAAATGTGGAAGAGAAATAGCCGGATTTTTTTTTTTTTTCTCCTTTTCTCCCTTTCCTTGGCTTGTATCCATTCGCCCCCATTCAGCCAACTGTTTTAAGACGTTTATCCCTATCCACGTGTCGATTTCTTCCTGGCGAGCCAGCAGTGTATGGAGAAATCCGGCTTCGCTGGAGATATTTTTCTATCGAAAAATGTACAAATTTAGCTTGCTGTCAAAGCAAAAAAATATATATATATGCTGGCTCCTACCGCTCGCCAGGAAAATATTGACACCTGTATGGGGGTAAATATCTTAAAACAGTAGGCTGAATGGGGCCGAATGGATACAAGCCAAAGAGAGAGGGAGAGAAAGATAAACAAAGCGAGGTGGGCTCCCTTAACTAAAATATTAAACTTGTCACTACAACAGGAAACCGTACTAAGTGATTGGAAAACTGCAAATATTACTACAATATTAAACAAAGTAATAAGGCCAAAGCATGTAACTACATACCAATTAGTTTGACGTCAATAGTAGGAAACGTTATGGAAACCCTTTAAAGAGACATGACAGTTGATTATCTAGAATCAAACAAGTTGATCATAGATAGCCAACATGGCTTTAGGTCCAGTAAGTCTTGCCTCACTAATCGGATTTAATTTTATAACAGACTATTTACTTCTAATTATTCGACCAAATCACTAGATTTGAACTTCTAAAAGACATTTGATAAAGTACCACACGGAAAACTGTTGACAACATTTGAAATGATAGGCATCAAAGGAAATATCCATGCATGGATAAAAAGCTGGTTAACAAACAGAAAGCAGAGAAAGATATTATATGGAATAGAATCTGACTGGGAGGCAGTTTATAGTGGAGTGTCTTTAGGATCGGTCCTGGGGCCAGTTTTGTTTCTTGTCCATATAAATTATATTGATATAGGACTGAATAACACCATCTCAAACTTCGCTGATTACACAAAGATAGGAAACTCAGCATTAACCGAAGAAAACTTAAACAAACTGCAATCAGCATTCAATAAAATAGTTGAATGGTGAAAAAAGTGGCAGATGCCATTCAATGTTGATAATTGTGAGGTCTTACAAATCGGTAGTAAAATAAAAAAACATGAATACTAGATGAAAGACCAACCAGTAATATCTACTGCACTAGTTAAAGACTTGAGGGTACTAATATCTGAACACTTAAAACCTCAGAACAACGTGTAGCAGCTGCGAACAAAGCCAATAGAGCATTGGGGTTTATCAAAAGAAATCTTACTTATAAAATTATTATGTTCCTTCCAACAACCAACTATACTCCTAAAATTGATTAATGAAATTTACAAACACATGTGGCAGTCCGTGGATTCGAACCCAGGACGCTCACACCGAAAATCAACACCTTATGCATCGCACCACGAAGACAGTTAAAGGATGGTGGACACTGCCTACGATTTATTATGCAACTTCGAATCCTGCATATCAATCTAAGCATGTACACACATCCCAACTGCAACTCACGTAGGATATGCATATGTGAATGGAAAGAGCAATTAATGGGGCCTTAACCACTAGGGAAGTCCTCTCGATAAATTACCCCTGAACCAATATCAATTATTATGTTCCTTCCAACAACCAACCATACTCCTAAAATCGATTAATGAAATTTACAAACACATGTGGCAGTCCGTGGATTCGAACCCAGGATGCTCACACCGAAAATCAACACCTTATGCATCGCACCACAAAGACAGTTAAAGGATGGTGGACACTGCCTACGATTTATTATGCAACTTCGAATCCTGCATATCAATCTAAGCATGTACACACATCCCAACTGCAACTCACGTAGGCTATGCATATGTGAATGGAAAGAGCAATTAATGGTGCCTTAACCACAAGGGAAGTCCTCTCGATAAATTACCCCTGAACCAATATCAATTATTATGTTCCTTCCAACAACCAACTATACTCCTAAAATCGATTAATGAAATTTACAAACACATGTGGCAGTCCATGGATTCGAACCCAGGACGCTCACACCAAAAATCAACACCTTATGCATCGCACCACGAAGACAGTTAAAGGATGGTGGACACTGCCTACGATTTATTATGCAGCTTCGAATCCTGCATATCAATCTAAGCATGTACACACATCCCAACTGCAACTCACGTAGGCTATCATATGTGAATGGAAAGAGCAATTAATGGGGCCTTAACCACTTGGGAAGTCCTCTCAATAAATTACCCCTGAACCAATATCAATTATTATTTTCCTTCCAACAACCAACTATACTCCTAAAATCATCAAAAGAAATCTTACTTATAAAAATTAGAAAAATATATTACCGTTATACAGAGGCCTAGTGGGGCCCCATCTTGAATATGGTGACGGTCCCCTTAAAAACCAGGAGGGCCAAACACGATGTCACAAAACAAAAAATAACCTACAATGTAGTTAACAAGTGGAGCAAATTGCCGGAGAACGTGGTGCAATGTAATACAATCGATGCATTCAAAAGGAGTTTAGACATATATTTTCAGGAGGTTGAGGTAATATAAGTTAAGCAAAATAGGTCAAGTGTCAGTAGTAAACAAAAATCCAAATTCGATCTTAACTATAAATTTCCCAGTAGAAATTTTATTCTACTGGGGCCATTTATTCCCAGGTGTATTTCATGCCGTCCCATGGTCGGATGAAGTGGTGGGTGAGGAGAGAGCCTTCTGCTTTGCTATCCTTACCTTTCACTTAGTAGCAAGTTTTGTTAGAATTAAGTCTGGACTGCCTAAGAGGGACCACATGGTCTGTGCAGTCTGTGTATCTATGTAACTCTATGTACCTATCCTTAGGGAAATTCTTGCTCTGCGAGACAGGCCCTTTGCTGACTCAGATCTCCATCCAATCTGGCAGCACAATCCTCTTCTATTATGCCCAGCGTCTCACCCGATAGGAAACCTCTCCTTGACCCTTGTTTGACAAACAATGCATTCATCAGCTGCTGATAGGAAACCTCTCCTTGACCCCGGTTTGACAAACAATGCATTCATCAGCTGCTGACAGGGCTCCACGTTTAAAGTTTTCCCACAATTCTACGGGATCCTTTAAGGAACGAAGTGCTTCAAACCGGTTTGAGACTGCCACTCCTTAATCCTTGAGCCTCTCAAAATAAAACCCTTGGGGATAACATTCTGAGATTTTAATGGCTTTGAGTCATAGCTTCAGTGTAGCAACAACAAAACCTGTGGTCGGTAGCAAAGAACTCGGCACTCCTAAAGATTCTGTTCTGGAGGGCCCTCCAACGAGTGCTTATGAGTATGTGATTGATCTCCTTGGCCACACCTACAGTATTGGAGTACCAAGCTCAGCGGTGTAGATATGGTCTCTGAAACCAGGACCTTGCATTCCTCAGTTTCCTGGACCTTACAAAGTTCAGGAAGGTGAAAAGTGTTGACATTCCTGGTGCCTAGAGTCATAAGGACGGACGCATACCTCATAGACATCCCTATCTGTGCCAGTAACTGCATTGAAGTCCCCAAGGACAACAAGCGTGTCCCGTGAGTGGCACTGTTGAAAAATAAGAGTAAACCTTGGTGTAGAACAATTTTTGTTCTTATAAATTCCTCATCTCGGTACAATGATACTCTGCAACAAGAGAAATGAAGCCCATTGTGTTCTTCATACTTAACAGCAGTAGACGCTCGTTAACAGGTGTAAACTCACATTTGTGGGAACAAGGCGGAAGAGATTGTTACACCCATCCCCCTTTGGCGAGCACCATTGCCTAAGCTAGACCAGTAATATTTGTAACCATCGCAACTGATCTCACCATTGCCAGGCCGCCTCACCTCAGAGAGGGTCACTATGTCGATCCCCAGCCGCCACAGCTCCCCAGATAATGGAGGTAGTTGGTCATCATCTGGGAGGGTCAATATGTTCCAGGCTCCAATCCGAAGACCCCTCCGAATGTTAAGCCTCTGAGCAGGTCTATGGGATTGTGATTCAATCCTGCAAGTCAGGAGTTTGTCTGGGAGGTCCACCGCTATTCAGATTGAAGGGGTCCCAAACGCTTTGCCCTGCACTCGTCACAGTTGGCACCCCTGCTCAACTGGCAGGAGCAGTAGGACCGGTCCTGCCAGCCGAGCCAGATATGCCTGGCATTGAACCCCCCAGAATTGCTGGGCACCTGCCCAGTAATATTTACCACAATCCCCAGTCCCTATTCCTCAGTTGTGTGTGGTGGCGGCTTTGGTTTTATGTGCGGTCGGGTTGCAGGCCCATACCTCAAACCTCAAGCTCAAGCTTGAGTCGCATGAGTCCATGAGGGGTTTCGTTGTTCAGGGTTTTCCTTCCCCTAGACGAGGTTCCTTGCCAAGGCTATCAAATCCCGTCTACCCGTTCCGTTTAGTCACCTCTTACAACATGCAGGGATTACAAATTAAATATTCTTTTTCCACTGCAGGGCGTTGATTGCATACCTAGTTATAATTATATAAATACATATTGTATACAGTTATAGACTATTGTATATTTGCCTGGTGTGCCCCTCTATTCCCCAAACTCAAGAAGGAGACTATGGATATGAGACTTGGAATGTTTGCTCAGGGGTCTCAGGAATAGTTTTTAATTAAATGCAAAAGAAATAATTACACCAGCTTTACTTATCGTAGACGCTCAGCTTTAACTATAATGTAGTGTACTCACTCCATATCAGACTGTGCCAGTTCTCTGACAGTGGTGATGAGGCTGGGGTAGACTGGCACGGTGAGCACTGCCACCAGGTTCCCTGTATAACCCGCAGCTAATAGGTCCACCGCTATCCACCATACCACCAGCCACACCTTAGCCCACCATACTCGTCCCATCCACACCACCTCCACCTCACTCATTGGCTGGTTAACTAAACCTGCAGCCACCTGGAATTAATGATTAGCAGAAGCTGTTATAATAGTGGTTGTAGGAGGAAGTGAATGAATAACATAAACTTTTTACCAACCACACCACCAGTCACACACGACCAACCACGCCACCTCAACCGTACTTAGCAGCTGGTTAACACTTACGGTGCGGGCATGTTTCCGCCAATTTCTGCCATATTAGGACTCATTCAGGCACTCCTGATTGATTAGGCAAGTGTCTGCATGAAATGAAATTTATTCATGCGAAAACTAGAAGAAAAATAGCTTCAAAATGACGCCAGAACAAGCTTCGTAGCTGCAGTGTTCACCCGCAAAGCTACCATAGACATTCGCTAAAATTAGCAATTCTCACTAATGTCGCGGTATTTTTGCCTTTGGCAGCATTGTATATCTAGCGAGACTCTGACTCAGACCCTTCAGTGTACCGGGCGGCTGCCTGGGAATAGGACGGGTGGCCTGCCGTGCTCTCGCTCCCTCAGGCTTTAAGAGGCCTTAAAAGCCTGTAGTTTGCTGTAAATTGCCATGGCGTTCCGGACGTCTTCCGCAGGGAAAGGGTTAACTAGATCTGCGATCACCTGCAATAGTAGAAGCTGTTATATTAGTAGTAAGAGGAGTATAAAGTCTGTGTACTACACCTAGACACACCACACCCGACGTATCCATGGCACCTCTGCCCTCACTCAGCGGCTGGTTAAGTAGATCTGCAGCCACCTGAAGCATTCAATATGGCATCCTTTTAATAAATATTTAAATAATCTATGAATTTGTTCTTAAACATAGTACTAAAAAACAATAAACTCTCTTCACATCCCCACTCACTCACGAACACGTCACACTTCACCCAGCGACATTCGTAAATCATTCACCGAACATTATCCTTCTGTTCGCCTAAATGTAAAATATATCATAGGCCTAAATACAATCCTTATCCTTCAGCTGATTCTCCAAACCTCCTGTTCGAAAATATAACCTACCTCGCTATTTGATGCTGGCAAGAGATTAAAACTGCTAATTTGTGAAACATTTGTGCTGGAATTAAACTAAATTTCATCCCAATGCCTGAACCCTGCAATAGGCGCCATCACAGCAGCTATATGTACCATAGAATGACAATTCAACATTCATGTCAGTCCCTCTTTGTGTCATTAAAATCATTATTGTTTCTACCTGTTGATTTTGGATGGCATCGTTGAGCAAATGCAAGCTTTTGAAGGAGCTCAACAAGCATTTGTGCCTTATTTCAAGCCATTATCATATGACTCTAATGCAGAATCCCATCCGTGCATTCACATATTAAACGTGCTTCTTATAATCTAAACTAAATATTGAATATGTATTGTTAACACAACTTCGTCGCCTTTTTTTAATTTACTGTCTTAATTTGCTTCTAATTGAGACGTGAACTTGTATGCTGCAAGTATGCATTCTCTCTCACTCTCTCAAAATGCCTACAATACCACCTTAAGAGCAATGCCAACAGGGTCTCCAACTTGGTGGACATGATGGATGAGCAACCCCAAAGAGAAGGCCGTAAGCAGCATGGTAGCGATAACCAAGGCCCACAAGAGATTGGAGAAAGGGTACAGGATATTCTTCCACTGAGGCATGGGGGGCGGTAGGCGGATCATGAAGCCAAACCCGTTGGTTATGTAGGGGTACGTGAAGTCAAAGTCCCGGGCACGTTCACGGTTGAGGAACATGGAAGTAGGTACAATGTGTTTGCCCCCGTGTAGGAGATCACCCATCATGCCATTCCACTTGCCATTCTCAAACGTGCCATGTCGAAAATCAGCCGGAAAATCTTGAATATCGTAGGTGAAATTGTACTTGTTGGCAATTATCTCTACAGCATCAAGATTCATACCAACACAGCGGCCATCTTTGTCATAATACATGAATGGCTCATCTGCACACCAGGATGACAGTTTAAGCTCTTCACCTGCGAATTCTTGAAAGCGAGGTGGAAAGATGGAATGAAGGCTATTAAACTTTTCACTGTTCCAAACTCCCAGTGGTGCTTTAACAAGCGGGCGGCCTTCTGCGCTTCTCTGGGTAGGCATGCTTGTGTAGGCATGTAGACGAGGGCGACTGGCTTGAACCGAGGTAAGAAAGTACAAGATGAACTGCGAGCGCTGAACAACAGGCTGACTCAGCACAGCAGTCGAGTTTATCTCTTGATTCAAGCAAAGTAAGACGAGATAATTTGGGTTCCAGTGAATATTGTTGGCCAATTGAAGAAGGAAGGCGGTAGGATCATTATAGAAGAGGAGGATAGCGGCAAGAAGGGTGCCTTTGGTCTGCTGGGGTGGCAGTTGATCATAAAGGATGGAGTGTTCTGAGGCGAGGACCACGGGTGTCAAGGAACTTCCAGCCTCCTCCATGATTCTGTTAACATCCAAGATACGCTGGCTGTGTGCGTCGGTGACCAGTAGAAGGTTGTGTCCCCGGAGCGGCCCGGAGACCAGCGTAATGATAGCTTGGTCAGCCAGGCCATAGCTCTCTGTATGAGAAGAGAGCAAGATGTTAGAAAACTGGCGTACCTACACTACAAGATCATGTGTGCAGCTGCAGCAAAGCTTATATACGTGTAATTCAATTATTGTATAATATCTAACTTAAACAATAATAATGAAATAATCTACAGTAAGTAAATGTTGTCACTGTCACTGTCTTAAGTGAATCTGTTGCCCAAACCATCATAATTAATACCACCAGTATTATTACTGATATACGAATGGAAACACGGTTAACCCATACAATAAGGTAAAATCTTTGTCATCATGTTCGGGCAACTAGGAGACAGTTTTATTCAGCTTAAGAAGAACGTCTACCAATTAAAAGGCAACAGACTATCTCAATTAATTGTTTTAGCTACTATATATCCCTCCCAAGCTGCACAAAATCGTTTAAGTATAGGTAGAATACATTAAAAAGACGTCGCTGGTACAGAACTGGTTAATTAAATCTTATAGCCTAACCTGATAACCAGTGCTATAATATATTGAACTGACAAACCTCTTACCTGGCACCGAAGACTGACTATAAGGAGATAAGCCCATGACGGAAGCAGACGTGGGCAGGAAGAGGAGGAAGCCGAGCAGCTTCTTGGCAGACATCCTGACGAGTGTGAGGCTAAAGTGACACTATGGATTACTGTGTACACCATTACAGTATATCCGTGTCCTTCCCCGGCGCATGGTCATAGGAGGTCTGACCAGGAAGTAAGAGTGGAGAAATACCAAGTGTTTGCCATTGGCTGCGATATTTGCTCTACAATCAACAATAATGTGACCTTTGCACACGTGTATGATGTGTATGTATACTCATCAAAGGGAAACTACAGTATTTTGCGTTTTGCTGTAACGCACAGTTACATGCATTTTTTGTCATTGCCTTTACACATCAAACAAAAGCATTCACTAGTTCGCATAACTCAAAAATGTGAGTAGGCCTAATTCTTAAGGGCAGTGCAATGCACGATGCAAACTTCCACGGCTCATCCCTCCAAACTCTGAAATGCATTTCCTTTATAGTAATTAGTACAAAATCTCTATGCAAATAATCTTGACCTAATAGTTGATCCATTATATGTAAGTATGCAAGTTTGTAGCCATTAAATATTGTGTTTTTCAGTTTATAGATTTCTAAAATTATGCAATATTAATTTCGACTATTAAAGGTCCTACCCTTAATTAATACACTAGTTGTTCATGTGCAGTTAGTAACTAACAAATATAGGAGTGAATATCGTGAACATTGAAGAACAAAACGTAGTTTGATCTTTAAGGGGGGTCACCGGCTTTTTTAACTTTCCCTCCTGTTCTCTCTTTCCTTGGCTTGTATCCATTCGGCCCCATTCAGCCAACTGTTTTAAGTCTTTTATCCACATCCAGGTGTCGATTTTTTCCTGGCGAGCGATAGCGAGCCAGTCTTGTATGGAGAAATCCGGCTAATTTTTCTGTCGAAAAATGTACAAATTTAGCTTGATGCCAAAACAAAAATATATACTGTATATGCTGGCTCGCTATCGTTCGCCAGGAAAATATTGACACCTGGATGGGGGTAAACGTCTTAAAACAGTAGGCTGAATGGGGCCGAATGGATAAAAGCCAAAGAGAGAGGGAGAGAAAGAGAAAAAAAAGCGAGGTTGCCTCCCTTAAAGGGAAGTGTATTAAAGTGATATGTATGAGTTAGGTGGTCATAAAATCATAACCAAAAGTTGTTTCTTCCTACTGTACATGTATTACTAAATGAAGGTACTGACTAGATTTCCTTTTAATCAATCAAAAATATTTTGAGATCTGTTAACACATAATTATATAGTATATAAAACCCCTAATGCCCCCTATGGTTCATATTTTATCACCAACGGGTGATTAATTATTTCTAGCTTCCCATTAAATGTATTCTCCAAAATATATTTCATTTCGTGCATAGGTTTTGGAGATAGTCATCATAAGGCATTGTCACACGAGCTCTTTATCTGTTAATTTTTACTGGCAATTGTAGTCTGGCATCTTCAAAATATAAGTTGTATCATAAATCAGCGACCAACCATAATCAAACCTCCCGATTCCAATGAGAATGAGGCTCAAAATCTTGCGAGAAAATACTTGCAAAGTGTTCATGCAACTAGTGTGTATAGTGTAGTGTACGAAGTGATCATATAACCAGTACTACAGTGTGTATAGTGTAGTGTACTAAGTGTTTATATAACCAGTACTACAATGTGTATAGTGTAGTGTACTAAGTGTTCATATAACCAGTACTACAGTGTGTATAGTGTAGTGTACTAAGTGTTTATATAACCAGTACTACAATGTGTATAGTGTAGTGTACTAAGTGTTTATATAACCAGCACTACAATGTGTATAGTGTAGTGTACTAAGTGTTCATATAACCAGTACTACAGTGTGTATAGTGTAGTGTACGAAGTGTTCATATAACCAGTACTACAGTGTGTATAGTGTAGTGTACTAAGTGTTTATATAACTAGTACTACAGTGTGTATAGTGTAGTGTACTGTACAAACTAATCATGGAGATGGAGATGATGTTTACTGCTTTACGTGACTTTAGCCAGCGGAGCCTAGTTTAACCTAACCTGACCTGACGTATCATAGACTATCATACCTAATTGATGAGGGGCACAGGGCCCTTGGTTGGGCTTTGGTTTCCTGGGCGTTTCCGCACCCTCCTCAGCTCCCCGCCATGGAGTGGCTTCGGTCATCCAGGCTTTATTGTGGTCGGCAGGGAGGGTTCTGTTGGGGCGCTTGGTTATGGCCTTGCTCGGGGCCTTGGGGCTGTTCGGCCAGGCAGCTTGGGGAACAACAACAACAACAACAACAACTTATTCTGTCGCAGGCATTCCTTATCTAGCCTAAGCTATCTTAACTTAAGGGGAGGCAGACCGTTTTTCTGGACCCCATTCTCCCTAATGTTTAGCCCCACTAGTTTTGAGATTATATGACTTATTAGTTTGGCGATTTTAACACCTTTCGCCTCATTTCGTTGTCAATTTTAAGACCTTTCGTGCCATTTAGGTGTCGATTATTTCCTGACGAGCGATAGCGAGCCTGCATTTTTAAGAGGAACCGGCTTTCGGCCTGGACATTTTTCTACCGAAAAATGTACAAATTTATCTTGAAGGGTGGTCTAGGCCGGGTGTTTTTCTAAGCTTGATGGAGGTCTAGGGAGGAAACTAAAAAAATATATGAATAAATTAATTAATAGACCAAACAAACGGCCAGTCTCCCCTTAATACTAAATCACCTAAGCTAACCAAACTATACTTATAGTCTTAAACATCTATTTTATTCTATCCAATACCATGCTATCCTACCCTCATTAACCTAGCATATTCTTGCCTTATTTCGTATGCTATTCTATCGTAACATAATATTTTTATCTTAAGGGGAGGCCGTTGGTTTTTAGAGTCCTCCTCCTCCCTCATGTTTAGTCCTATTAGGTATGAGATTTCAAAACATTCGTCCCATTACTTTGGCGATTTTCAGACCTTTTGCCCCTTTTCTTTGCCAATATTAAGACCTTTCGTGCCATTTAGATGTCTATTTTTTTCCTCACGAGCGATAGCGAGCCTGTATTTTAAGAGGAATCGGCCTTCGGCCAGGACATATTTCTACCAAAAAAATTACAAATTTATATCGAAGGAGGGTCTTGTGGGTGTTTTTTTAAAGCTTGATAGAGGTTTAGAGAGCAAACTAAACCCCTTCCTTAAACCATTGAGCCAAACCAGTAAATTATGCTGCACAATACCGGTACCGTCTGAGCTCCCTTAACACATCGAAACCGAGCATAGAGTAGTACAAACGAATCTAAAAGAAACAGGCGATATTCTTCTTCTTATCTCTTTTCATATATTTCTTTCAGAGAGGCAGACCGACCGATAAATAAACACACACAACAGCTTCCCATAGTCTCCCACTCAAAGCGCCATTGTGTCGGGAAAATTTATGAAGGCAACTAAGAAATAATTATTAGTCAGCCACATTTGTTACTAAATCAATAATTCATTAATCCATTAGCTAGTTCCAATGAATATATTAACGTTTAACAAAATATAAGAGAGCCACTATTTAATCTGAGTAGCCTTGGTTGGCAACCCATCTAGGGGAGACAATCTTATAAAAATCCAGGTGGATGGGACTCGTTAGCCTTGGTCGGCAACCTGTCTAGGGGAGTAAACTTGATATAAATCTGCACTGCTTACCTAAGGTTGAAGCAGGTTAGTGGATGGACTAGCCGATCACCACTGTAGAAAAATAGTGCTAAAAAGTTACATAGAGGACCTCGGGGTCGGACGGGTCCTAAATTGAGTGGTCAATCCTGTAAGTCCTTCAGTAAACTGGCATGGGTTGTCCCTGTTATGGGGGATAGCTCCACTTGGGGGCCTTCTGTGTATGGCCAACCTCATTAAGGGGTGTAAGGCGTCCGGCAATAGATAGATAGATAGATAGATAAAAAGTACAATACATTCTACCCAAGCACATAATACGTCTTTGCAAAGTGCATTAATGGTAATTCCTGGAAAAGTAATCGTGTTATCATTTATACTAGACAATTTATATAGATTACCATTTTACTAGGACCATACACGTTTTTTCCTACATAAATTTAGTTTTTAATATCAATGTTTTCCATCGTTTCAGAGACTACATCAATAGATTGTGTTTTCCAACATATTTGGTTTAATAAAACCTAAAATTGAATGGAACAAATTACTTTGTGATTTAGCTTCTTTTGTTATTTTATATAATGAGAAACGCACGTAATTTCAATATATATTTGTTGGATATATGTTCATGCCTAACCCTTTCAATTAGACAAATAATTAAGGGGGGTCACCGGTTTTTTTATCTTTCTCTCCTTTTCTCTCTTTCCCTGGCTTGTATCACTTCGGCTCCATTCAGCCAACTGTTTTAAGACGTTTATCCCCATCCAGGTGTCGATTTCTTTCTGGCGAGCGATAGCGAGCCAGCATTGTAAGGAGAAATCCGGCTTCGCCAGAGACATTTTTCTATCGAAAACGTACAAATTTAGCTTGCTGTCAAAACAAAAATATATATATATATGCTGGCTCGCTACCGGTCGCCAGGAAAATATTGACACCTGGATGGGGGTAAACGTCTTAAAACAGTAGGCTGAATGGGGCCGAATGAATAAAAGTCAGAGAGAGCGGGAGAGAAAGAGAAAAAAAGCGAGGTGGGCTCCCTTAACATTATTTTGTAGCGATATCCATAAGGGGGTATTCAACTTGGAAAGCTATACCTCTCACAGTCAAGAAGATAACGGAGATCATTTGAACCCCTTCCATTGTAAGCATATCTTTGGCTTTCATTATATTTTATATATTTTTAACTAACTAGTAATTTTATTCAGATTAGGAAGGAACTCGAGCTATCAAAGGCTCAAAAGACTCTTTTACTCCTTTGTTACCGAGAAGACCTTCCTAACGTGGATACCTTCGAGTAGGTGCAGGTAACATAAAATATTGTCTAGCAGGAGTCTGTCTAACGTAATTAATTTGGTAATAGCTATAAAATAATTATCACAAGTTAACTATTAAACCCTCGAGAATTATGACTCTTTTTAATAATTTATTCTGGCTATTATTAGAAGACCTTATTCAGATTAGGAAGTGTGCATGGAAGTCAGAGGGTTGAGATAGTCTTTACCCTTTTGATACCCACACACCCTTCCTAAAGTGTATAGATTCGTCTAATGATAGCCAGAAAAAACTGTCAAATTTCATAACCCTCAAAGAGTTTAACCTTGCCGGATTGTATGCCTGTTTTAGAATATTACTTATCATGAATTATCAAACTTAATCCAACCCTTTGGAGGGAGTTACAATATATTTTCATGGGAATTATATAATTCAAAACCATTTCCTGTAGAGGAAGACATTTTTCTGAACTCCCTTCTCCCTCATGTTAAGCTCTGTCAGATTTATGGCGTTCGCTTTGTTAGTTTAGTGGTTATAAGACCTTCGACTGTCCCATTGTTTGGTCAATAATACGACCTTTCGTGCCATGTTGGTGTCTATTTCTTCCTGGCGAGCGTTAGAAAGCCTGTAAATCAAGAGGAATCGGTCTTCGGCCTGAGCATTTTTCTACCGAAGAATACAAATTTATCTCAAAGGAGGGCCTTGGGTGTTTTTTTTTATTTGTTTTAAGCTTGATAGAGGTCTAGGGAGGATACTAAAAGCCACCCCTTAATCTTGACTTATAGATAATAATTTTAGCTTATCAACTCTGATTCCGATCGTAATAACTAACCGTGTTAATTGTAATTTAATTGGTTTAAGTGTGATCTATATATATATATATATATATGAGAGAACGGAATTTTTATTCTTAGCTTCGTGTTATAAATTAAGAAAAATACAAACTTTATGGATGATCTAGCAACCAAAGGTCAGGTTGTGCTGCAAGTTTAAGAATAGCTAATATTGTTGTTATTCCTCTGAACATCATGTATATTATTGTTAGCATCGTTCGTAACGCCAATAACCCCCCCACCACCACCACCATTAATAATAATCAATGAAAGCATGTAATCCCCTCAGGATTCGAATCCAGGATGTCTCACACAGAACTTACACGTTCTAACCATTTTGTAAGAAACTACCTTTGTATTTAACAAATGTTAAATATAAACTAGCTAATTTAGAATTAGAAAATTCAGACTGCGAGAAAGATCTAGGTGTGTTTGTTAGCAATGATTTGAAGCCTAGAAAACAGTGTATAAGCGTTCGTAATAAGGCAAACAGGATTCTCGGGTTCATCTCTAGGAGTGTGAGTAACAGAACTGCTGATGTTATCTTAAAACTTTACTTGTCATTAGTGAGACCCCATATGGATTATGCTGTCCAATTTTGGTGTCCTTATTACAGAATGGACATAGATTCATTGGAGAGAGTACAGCGTAGAATGACAAAAATGATCCATAATATTAGAAATCTTTCGTATGAAGAAAGGTTGAAGAAATTAGGTTTACATTCGTTAGAGAGACGCAGAGTTAGAGGGGATATGATAGAGGTGTTCAAGTGGGTTAGTGGGATTAACAAAGGGGACATGGCAAATGTACTAAAGCTCAGTGATAGCGAAAGAACTCGTACCAATGGTTTCAAATTAGATAAATTTCGTTTCAGAAAAGATATAGGCAAGTATTGGTTTGGTAACAGAGTTGTAGACGGGTGGAATGGACTACCAAGTGCTATAGTGGGATCTAAAACTGTAGGGAGCTTTAAGATAAAATTGGATAAGCATATGGACGAGAAGGGTTGGGTGTGAAGGGGGATCAGCCGGGTTGGGCCAATCAGCGCTCTGCAGACCTCCATAATCCTGCGTTAATCTCTAACCGTTTTGGTAAGATGATCCTCAGGGTATTAGAGTGTGAAACCTATAATTGGGCTTTGTAATGAATTGGGATTGTGTGGGACAGGGATCTGCCTTGCTTGGGCCAATCGGCTTTCTGCAGACTCCCATTTTCTTATGTTCTTATTAGGTGACCGGACCACTCAACCAGTAGACCATATCAACCAGTAGCTCTCAACCAGTATCAAGTCAACCAATACTGTTAGGTTACGTAGAGTTAGTTTAGTACTTTAAATTGAAAATGGTTTGATTGGCGTTGGTTCCTTTGCCAGTGATTGAGAGCTTCAAATATTAAAATGGTCTACATATTCCAGAAAGGTTGTAATAACAAACGCATACCGTGTTATCCTTGTTTTATTCATACATTTATTTAACAGAATGTGGTAATCAAATTGGCAAAGATACATGTGTAGAACATGTAAAATCTATAATTCAGTATAAAACCAGCCATTAGTGATGGTACAGTATATACAGGCTTGTATAAAGGGTACGCTATATATCAATTAACCCTCTGAAGGTTAGGACTAATTTTTACAGTTTTCTGGCTATCATTAGACGATTTTATGTAGTATAAGAAGGATCTGTGGGAATTATAGAGGCAAAGACCCTCTGACTGCCATATACCCTTCCTAATCTGAATAAAATTGTTTAATAATAGCCAGAAACAGAAAAGCATGCGTAATCGGACCTTGAAAGGGTTTGCGATAAAATGTCAATAAGTATTTTTTTCTTATGTGTATGAAGGAAACAAAAATCAAGCTGCCTGTAACGAGAGTCTACCCCAAACCCAACAGAGTGACAGAGAGTTAAATTCAAGGGACGTTAGGCTAAAAATGTGTGTCTGGACAAACGAAGTTTGAAGCAGTCTTAATCATAGTATGAAGTAAAGATTGATCGAAGGAGAGAGTTCCAGAGTTCACTTGTTGAGTAGAAGAAAGACTGAGAACATTTCCTAAATCTTGGGTTGGAGAGCTAGACATAATAGGAGTGGGACTGTGTAAAAAGGCGGGTGCCTCGTACTCGCCGCAAGGGAGTGGGCATGCACTTACAGAGCTCTGAAGAACACTGATTGTTATAATAGTGATAGAAGAGTGAAAGATATGCAACATTGCGGCATGTAGAAAGATATTGTAGGTAACTAGTAAGAGGAAGTGAGTTGATGTGAAAAACTTCTGAGTCTACTCTTTCGAGAAGTGTGGTATGGGTGGAACCTCTCCACACATGCAAACAATACTCGATACACGGGTGCACCATGCCCCTATACAGAGCAAGAAGGTGTGCGGGGATAAAGAATCCACGGAGACGGTTGAGCACACCCAACTTCTGGGAAGCTGTCTTAGAAAGAGTGGTAATATGATTTTTCCATGAAAGGTCATATATAAAAGATACACAAAGAATGTTGAGAGAAGATGAAGGGTTCATTTGTGTATTGTTTAAGAATGTTTGTGGAAAATTGCGATGGTTAGTTAAATTAGGAATTGGGTCTTGGAGGCATTGAAAGTAACAAGATTTTCTCTGCCCCAAGCAGTAATAGTTGATAGATCAGAAGATAGGCCCTCTATGGTCCTATTACGTGAGTTTTGGAGTGATTGCATGCTGGTTTGATGAGAAAAATTAGTTGAATAGTGTAGGGTAGAGTCATCATTATATGAGTGGATAGGACTAGAGGTACAGTTGATAAGATCATTAATGAATATTATAAAAAGTACTGGAGACAGGACAGAACCCTGAGGAACACCGGAGTTGATAAGTTGAGGAAGTGAGCGATGGCCGTCCACAAATGCAGTTATGGAGCAGTCAGAAAGGAAAGTAGAGACAGAAGCACAGGTAGGAGCTAGGATAGAAACCAAAGGAAGGTAGTTTGGAAATTTTAGTTATTTTGTGCCAAACTCTATCGAAGCCTTTCGATAAGTCTAGCGTAATAGATAAAGTCTCACCGAGGATTAAGGGAGCCCACCTCGCTTTCTCTCCCGGTCTCTTTGGCTTGTATCCATTCGGCCCCATTCAGCCTACTGTTTTAAGACGTTTACCCCCATCCAGGTGTTAATATTTTCTTGGCGAGCGGTAGTGAGCCAGCATATATATAGTTTTGTTGTGACAGCAAGCTAAATTTGTAAATTTTTCGATAGAAAATTTCTCCGAAGCCGAATTTCTCCATACAATGCTGGCTCGCTATTGCTCGCCAGGAAGAAATCGACACCTAGATGGTGATACACGTCTTAAAACAGTTGGCTGAATGGGGCCGAATGGATACAAGCCAGGGAAAGAGAGAAAAGGAGAGAAAGATAAAAAAAAATCCGATGACCCCCCTTAAGAAGCAATATACTGGTTATTCAGGCAATCATTACACGATTATACTTAGGTTTGGAAGGCCCTCGGGGAATGAAAGGGATATACTCAATTAACCCTCTGACTCTCACAATTCCTTCCTAAGCTGAATAAAATTGTATCTCTCTCTCTCTCTCTCTCTCTCTCTCTCTCTCTCTCTCTCTCTCTCTCTCTCTCTCTCTCTCTCTCTCTCTCTCTCTCTCTCTCTCTCTCTCTCTCTCTCTCTCTCTCTCTCTCTCTCTCTCTCTCTCATATATATATTCATAATATATATATATATATATATATATATATATATATATATATAGATATATATATATCATATATATATATATATATATATATATATATATATATATATATATATATATATATATATATATATATACGGTATATATATATATATTATCCACAAAAGTTAATGCCATATTTTCATTTTCGGCAATATATTTTGCTTCAAAATCTTCGCAATATCTGAATAATCAAGATAGAGGCACATAAATTAGCGGTCAGCATAGAAAAAACATATTAAAGTTAATTTAGTTTTAAATCAGTTGACGGAGCAAGCTGAGGTTGAATTCCTAGTCCTCCTAAATATTCCAACTTCAGAATAATGTAGGAAGATATTACAGACTTCAGTACAATGTGTACAGTCAGGGTTAGAAGTCATGCAACACTTCTACAACTGCATCCCTTTGTGGCGCAGAGTGTTAGTACAAATTCGCGTGCGCGAAGGTCCAAACTTTGTTGATCCCTCTCCTGATCAAATGTAGTCATTTGGCCTATAAAGGGTTAAAAATAGTTACTTTCCATGATTTTACACCCACGCATGAATACTCATAATTACAAATTCGTCAACCCAATATTTATAATGTAAGTAGAGGAGAAGGGGTAAGATCGATGTTCATGAAGACTTTTCCGTTAACCTTTCATCCACAACTATTGTCGGGAAATATTTTGAGTCATTTTACACTGGTATCAGTGACTAGGCTGAAGCCATATTGAATTCATTTAATAGTTTAACTCCTAAAATGACAGATCTGAGTTTCCAATACGTGTTTTAGGAGAAATCGGTCGTGTAAATTTGCCTTAACATTAATTTAAGAGCGAGTACTGTAATGAAAGCTGATAAAGTGTATTGTGGTTAGTGAGTTGACCGTGCTAGTAAACCAACCAAAATTGTTCTTGTGGTCTTAATAATGATCAAAGTACGATTGGCACCCCTTTTAGTCTTATCATTTTAAATAGGCAGCTCATTGCGTACAGTCATGGACACGGATTTATGTACAGTAGATGGAGGAATAAGTATAAAACAAAGATGAAGTGCTTTAGTACATATATATTATTGGTTTTCACTAAACAATGTTCACAGTCTTGTTTGTATCAAGACCTGTTTCATATATCCATGCCCACGCTGCACATCTCTCAAATATTTCCTAATCATTGTTATATATATTTGTGGACACCTACAAGCGCATCATTGTTCATATTATCCAGACAAAACATAACTCATTTGGATAACCACCACCATTTTCCTCCACCATACAATGGGATCCAGGATATATGTTAATGCCAAGTTAATATGAACCGACTGTAGTGTTGTTGGTGAGGTGGGGGTGTGAGAAGGAAGAGGCCCTGTAGGGACGAGGGTTGACAGGTCTGCTGGTGGTGGTATGGCGAGAGACTAGGCACTCAAGTAGAAGAGTCAAGGCCCCTGTAGCCAACCCTAACACCAGCAGGATGAAGGCGCCCTGGACGTGACTCAAGTTCAGAACACCATCACCTTGACGCTAGAAAAGGGCAGAATTTAAATTAGTTTGTCTTAAACATCACAAGTAACAAAATACAATCGTGATTACTAATATACTACCCTTAGACCCCAAATCCACTAAGTTAGTCACACCGCCATTCACACTGATACAAACAAACCTCTACTTTGTAAAACCACAACAAATAACTTGCACTCGACCCACACACACACACACACACACACACACACACACACACACACACACACACACCACAACCAGCACATTCTAACCTGGTGCTGAGTGTTGTGTGTACCGACTCTGCTCTGAACATGCTGATTGTAGAGTTGTTTCATAATACCCATCTCACCCAATCGGACGAGGGAGGTGTCGATCAGAGAGGTATAGGGGGTGTTGGGAGGCAGGAACCAACTCAGATAACCCGAGTAAATCTGCAGCATAAACATTAAGGTCTATGAATGAAAGGATGAATGAATGGATGGATGGATGATTAAACACTCATGAATAGATGAATGAATAACTACATGAATGAATGGATAAATGAATTAATGAACATACGAATGAATATAAGGTGATTATTGTAGAGGTGTGTAATGGTGTCCATCACACCACCAGGATGAGAAGTGTCGAACAAGGGAGTGTATTTTGTATTTATTTTTATTTATTTTTGGGGGGAGGGGGGGGGGGGGGTTGCCCATATAAATCCTGAACAGGTTTGCAGGGTGTAAAGAATGAATGGTTGGATCAATGTATAAATAAGTGGATAGATGGATAAGTAAATGGATGGATGGATTCATAATATACTGGGTGGAGAACTGAATGAATGGACATACATAAATGATTGAATGAACGAGAGGGCGGGTGGATAGATCAATAAATGGAATTATGGATATATTTAATAATGGATGGATGTATTTCAGGATGAGTGATTGCATGCAGATGGTACTTGTTGGGTGTGAGATAATGCCAGGCTGGTGTGTGTGTATGAGTGTATGTATGTGTGGGGAGGGGGGGGGGGGGGGGCAAGAGGCACGAGATACATTTAGAGGAAAACAATATATAATATAGGTATTAGAAAGGCATCACTTTCGTGAGAATCTAGTGCAAACCTATTGTTGTTTGTTCATGTTGAGGGGGTCATTTGATGTTGGGGAAAAAAGGTTAATCATATTTATTTAGGTATCGGATGAAGGTACTGAACAAGTTTGATCATAAACCGCTTAAATGTATTAAGGGGAATCTTTATTATTTACATACACAGAAAGAGACAAACACAGCATACACCGGTCACACACTATCCATACAGTATATCACATAATAATAGCGTAGTTAATCACCTGTTGGTTGAGAATGTATGTGATTCCCGTCATGTTGAACTTGTCTCTGATGAGGGCGAGGTAGTGTATCGACTCCAGCAACACATACGTCCCGTTAGCAGCCAAGGCCATTGGTATATCGAAGGCCGAGACGCTGGTGCTCGTCTGTTGGAATTAAGATTTAATTTTAAGGGGAGACTGGCTGTTTCTTTGGTCTATTAATTCATTTATTGTCTTAGTTTCCTCCCTAGACCTCCATCAAAACTTAGAAAAACACCCCCTAGACAAATTCAAGATAAATTTGTACATTTTTTTCGGTAGAAAAATGTCCCGGCCGAAGGCCAGTTCCTCTTAAAATTGCAGGCTCGCTATCGCTCGCCAGGAAATAATCGACACCTAAATGGCACGAAAGGTCTTAAAATTGACAAAGAAATGGGGCGAAATTTGTTAAAATCGCCAAACTAATGGGCCGAACGTCTTATAATCACAAAACTAGTGGGGTTTAACATTAGGGAGAAGGGGGTCCAGAAAAACGGTCTCCCCCCCCCCCCTTTAGCTACCATGATGTAACGGTTCGTTAATGTATCGGAACCAGAACTACCTCAACAAGAGCCTAAACCATTCTAACGGTGTAACATATTCCTTAATTATGTACATGAATGTCAAAAAGAATGAAACTAAGAATATTAGAGCAGGTTGTCTGAGTTTAAGGAGTCATTCAAATGAGAAGCGGTCATGCTATTTGTACTGAGGTGGCCAAACCCGGTTGTCTTTATATATACATGAATAACACAAAACTTGCCTGTGGGAAAAGATACAGCTTGTCCGCCAGTCTGGACAAGACAGGTTCCGTAGAGGCCTTGAGGGCGGCCGGTACAGAGGATCCGTAGTCCAACATCCCAATCCTGATACAGAGGAGATTTGTAGGATAAATATTACTTTCAATATTGCGACCCTGTAACAGAAGATAAATTATGTGTAAACAATTGAAGGATTAATAGATTGAGAAATATATCCCTAAAATGTTAACTGGTTTTCAATATTCCCATCGTGGAACAAATGACAACTGTGTTGCGATTGAAGCTATTTAAAAATAATAAATATATAGATGCAGATAGGTAAAGAAAATCCAGTATAATAAATATTGTCCAATATATTTACAGACCTTCAATAACCCGATCTTGGTGCATAGAAAATTCAATGTAGGAGAAATTGGCATTAAATGTAAGTAATTATATACACGAACTTTCTAAAAGCTTTGGTGCTAACACCGATAAACTTACTCGTGTAATTTGTTTGCTGATGAAAATAAGTAAGGGAATATATAAACAAATTTCATTCTTCCTATGTTTCTGCCCGTAATCAAGTCAAATCTGTTCTTCTACTTGTCAAGCACTCTTTCATCAATAATACATGCACTGAACTATCCAACTATAGCTCTTCCCAAGCTTTCTGGCATCTAGCCAAAAACCTCTCCAACCATTTTTCTTCCTCGTCTTTCCCTCCCCTTTTCCACTTTGATGGCACAACCATCACATCTTCCTCTGACAAAGCTGAACTTTTTCCTCAAACTTTTGCTAGAAACTCCTCTTTGGATGATTCCGGTGCTATTCCTCCCTCTCCACCCCCCTCTCTCCTAGTTATGCCTAATATCCTAATCTCTTCTAAAGATGTACTTTCTACCCTCTCTAGGTAGAAAGTAGGCGTACAGTCCGGACGGTGTTCCTCCTGATGTACTCAAAAACTGTGCTTCCGTGCTGACTCCCTGCCTAGGCAAACTATTTTGTCTCTGGCTCTTCTCTAACATCTTCCATTCTTGCTGGAAGTTTGCTCTCATTCAACCTGTCCCAAAGAAGGGTGACCGCTCCCAACCCTCCAACTATCGTCCAATTGCTCTCATTTCTTGTATCTCTAAAGTTTTTGAAACTATTCTTGCATCCAAATTTCTTAAGCATTTCTCTTCTCATAATCTACTCTCAGATCGCCAGTATGGCTTCCTTAAGGGTCGCTCTACTGGTGATCTTCTTTCATATCTTAGTAACTCTTGGTCATCCTCCTTTCGGGAGTTCGTTGAGACCTTTTCTATTGCACTAGACATATCGAAGGCCTTCGATAGAGTCTGGCACATATCGTTAATTTCTAAACTACCCTTTTTCGGTTTCTATCCCTCCATCTGTGCCTTTGTCTCTAATATCCTTTCTGGCCGTTCAATAGCTGCAGTTGTGGACGGCCATCGCTCACTTCCTTATCCTATCAACTCCGGTGTTCCTTAGGGCTCTGTCCTATCTCCCATTCTCTTTCTAATTTTCATAAATGATCTTCTCAACTGTACTTCCAGTCCCATCCATTCATAGGCAGACGACTCTACCTTACACTACTCAACTAGTTTTCCTGAACGCGCCAGCCAGCACTCCCTCAATAACAAACTTAATGAACCCATGCAACACTTATCTTTTGATCTAACTACTATTTCCAATTAGGGCAGAGAAAACCTTGTTACCTTTAATGTTTCCAAAACCTATTTTCTTTATCTTACTATCTGTTCGGAACTTCCAGAGGACTATCCCTTACTCCTCAACAATACAAAAATCAATTCTCAATATTCTCGGTGTCTTCTTTTCTTCTGCTCTCACTTGGAAGGACCATATTACCAATCTTGATAAGGCAGCCTCCCAGAAGCTGGGTGTGCTAAACCACTTCAAGGGGTTCTTTACCCCTGCACAGCTTCTTGCTCTGTGCAGGGGCACAGCTTCTTGCTCTGTGCAGGGGCACAGTGCGTCCTTGTATTGAGTATTGTCCACATGTGTGGGGAGAATCCTCTCACACTGCACTCCTAGACAAAGTAGAAAGGAAACCTTTCCATATCATTAACTCCCGTCCACTCACCAACTCTCTGCAATCTCTCTCTCTTCGCCGCAATGTTGCACATTTCTCGCTATTCTATCGCTACTACAATAATCAGTGTTCCTCAGAGCTTTCCCAGTGTATACCACCTCCTCTATTTAGGTTATGTAGTACCCATCTAGCAACACAATCCCACCCTTACTCTGTGCAACTCTCCAACCCAAGAGTGAAATGCTATTCTGAGTCTTTCTTCTATTCAACTGCTGAGCTCTGGAACTCTCTCCCAGAATCAGTCTTTCCCTCTTCCTATGACTTAAATTGCTTCAAACTCCGTGTGTCCAGGCATTTTGGCTCGAACGTCCCTTGATTTTGGCTCTGTCACTCTTTCAACTCTGAAGGAGGCACTCGCTACAGACAGTTCTGCCTTTTGTCTCCCTCACTCACATAAAATAACAAAATCCATTATGACACATACGAAAAGTTACCAATAAAGACCTGTCACACACGACGGTTAAATAAACTTTCAATATCCCGGTTCTGAACACAAAAAGAGAATAGATACAAAGGTTTACCAGTGATATTAAGCAAGTACAATTATTATAAATCATCCATAAGATGTTAAAACTATATATACTCTATTCAACATCACAGGCAAGAATCTAGAATTATTAACTTTAAATTCCAATACGATCATTCAAGTCTTATCCAGATTTGGGTATAGAATCTGCCGATATAATCAAACTTTTACAGATTTTTACTTTCCTCATGTTTTATGATCTTTAGGAAATAAATGATCACCCAATTTATCACACCAATACTACAAATAAAAGTCTAGATAGCTCCCCTCACTATATATATAGTACATGTACAGTATTGAAATATGATACCTAGGAGCCTATTTGAATGTACAGTATGTCGACCTTAAACGAGACCATGGAAATCTTTAATATATCCCATATACTTGAGAACCTGCCTTTAAAGGTACGGTCGTGAGCATAAATAGCTATACAACCCTTTGCATCTGTATAGATCATAACCAAACACTACTATACCATATTATATCCCAAGTGCTTCATAACCTGGCTTCAAAGATTCAAAGACTCAAATAGGAGTAACCTTACATGACTGTACAGTTGGATGGATTATTATTATAATTAACAACTAAATCTGTTGATATACAGCGCCGTGATTGATGCATAGCGAAAACAAAGGATATCAGACATTTTACATAAAAGTTGAATCACCCAACTTTCTTCTTTTTTTCAGACTACTTTTCTGAGTAGCTTTGAAGAGATGTCTACTGATTTAAAGTTATTACAATTCAGCCACTTAAGATGATCTAACTTCAGTCTAGTTGCGGAAAACAATAACAAAATAACTCTAAATTATATCATTATGCCGCTCATAGCAGTTCTGCAAGGATCCGTGACAGTGAGAGCACCAAGAGGCAGTAACCATGGGGCCGGAGTATAATGTTTTTAACGGCTGATTGCATACCACCTGCTGGAACGATTGACATACGGAAAAAGTTTTCGTTCCCTTAAGAATAGGTTACTGAAATTTTTTTAGAGTCCCCTCTACCCATCCATTTTGGTATATGACACGCAGGAGTTACATGGGAAATATTCTTATTCCTCTTGTACATGCACTTGAGTAGATTATAATACGTTCGTTTTCTATAATAATATAATAATAAGATACCATAGCAACAAGGTCGGCAACCACCAAGGGATTTGGTTGCATCAATCAATCAATGGAGTCATACACCATGACAGCGCATAGCCGCATTCACCCTCCTCTCTGGGGATCATCCCGGGAATTACTCCAGGCATCTGCCTGGCCCATTTCAAGTATCCTATCGCTTGTTTGGCAGACTTGCCTCAACCATGAGTTCTGTGGTCTTCCCCTAGGCCTCCTCCACTCAGGGTTGTCATCTGTAGAGACCACCTGGTGAACAGGGTCTGCTTCAGGGAGGCAAACCACATGCCCATATAGCCGAAGTTGGGCGTTCACAGTCCATGCAACTAATATATTTAATTTAGTTTCATGGAGTAGTTACTGGTTTTAGACGTAATCATTCTAGTGATATCCCATGATCCTGCGAAGACATTTAGTACCAAAGGAGTTGATGTGTCTCTTCAACCCACTGGTAAGTGTCCATGTCTCGCATCCATATAACAAGACAGGGAACACCAGCAACTTGAAGATTCAAAGCTTCGTCCTTCTGCACAGGTATCGACAACGCCATATACTTGAGTTAATCCATAAATTCATATGCTGAGCCGAGGTGATGATTGACATCGTAGCCCGACTCGCCACTATTATAGATCACGCTACCAGATGAATAATTTCATCCAAGATCTCTAAGTCCTTATCACATGTATGATCAGATTGCGCTGTATCATCTAGTAAGTCACCAAATGCTTGAACTTGGTCTTAGTCCAAGGGACCTTTAAACCCAATGGCTCAGACTCCTTGTGTAGTGCCTCAAGGGCCAATCTGAGAACATCTCATGTCTCTGCTAGGATCACTGCATCATCTGCAAAGTCAAGATTTGTGATTAAGAACTTGCCAATGTCTGCTCCATAGCGACTCCGCCCGATTGTCCGGCCCAGTAACCAGTCCATACATGTGTTGAAAAGTGTAGGCGCCAGAACAAACTCCTGCCTCACACCTGTATTCACAGGGAAGAAGAATGATGTTCCCCCACCACACTTGATAGCACTCTTTGTTCTTGCATAGTCCAGACACCAGGTCAATAATTTCCGCGGGAATCACACGCTCCCAGAGCGTCTCTGGGTGCACCGAAATACTTGGTGGTCGAAAAACGAAGCATTTATTGGGTGTATATGGCCTTTTTTTCATGTGCGTCGTTTGTTGACCCCCAGATATTTCGGATTCACTCGGTGGCTAGTTGGGGCGAAGGAACTTTTGTCGTTGATAGTATCGGTCTACCATACAGCAGTCAGGACCGCATGTACCCCATGGTCCATGGACTCGCCCCCAGCTTTCAGCAGTTCTCCAGGTATGTCACAAATACCAGGAGCCTTTCCACCTTTCAGCTTAGCCACGACCTCTCTTACCTCGGCAAAGGAGGGAGGGTCTTCATTAATTGGTGGATCAGTTACTGGTGTTTGGACATCCACTGGAAGAAGATGTCTGTTGGGAGAACTGACCATGTACAACTGCTCAAGTACTCAGCCCAGCGAGTTCTGAACTCCTCAACACTCTGTGAGTTGGCCATATGCCATCCAAACTGAACTAGCTTGGGGGTAAGCTTAGAGCGGAATCTCTTCAGGGCTCGGCAAGGCCGAAGGTAATTTGCAGAGAAATATTCCTCGACCTCTTCAGCAATTCCCTGGACATCCCTCTCTTTGTATAAACACATAAACTCGCCAAGCCCACTGACCATAAATATTCCCCCCATAAACTCTTACACAACAAATAAACCGTCACTTCACGGAAAACTAAGATCATTCAAAAGCTTTCATTTTCTCAATATGCCATCCAAACTCAACAGGTAGAAACAATAATGATTTTAATGACAAAACTAAGAACGTAACACTGCCTCGAAGAAACGCATAACAGAACACGAAATATCAAAATTTACAATAAGCGAAAGTGAAGTGTAATGCAAACTGAATAATTGATATACTAATAAAACCACGGGACCAGATAAGATCCATCCAAGAATATTGAAAAATGTGGAAGAGAAATAGCCGGATTTTTTTTTTTTTTCTCCTTTTCTCCCTTTCCTTGGCTTGTATCCATTCGCCCCCATTCAGCCAACTGTTTTAAGACGTTTATCCCTATCCACGTGTCGATTTCTTCCTGGCGAGCCAGCAGTGTATGGAGAAATCCGGCTTCGCTGGAGATATTTTTCTATCGAAAAATGTACAAATTTAGCTTGCTGTCAAAGCAAAAAAATATATATATATGCTGGCTCCTACCGCTCGCCAGGAAAATATTGACACCTGTATGGGGGTAAATATCTTAAAACAGTAGGCTGAATGGGGCCGAATGGATACAAGCCAAAGAGAGAGGGAGAGAAAGATAAACAAAGCGAGGTGGGCTCCCTTAACTAAAATATTAAACTTGTCACTACAACAGGAAACCGTTCTAAGTGATTGGAAAACTGCAAATATTACTCCAATATTAAACAAAGTAATAAGGTCAAAGCATGTAACTACATACCAATTAGTTTGACGTCAATAGTAGGAAACGTTATGGAAACCCTTTAAAGAGACATGACAGTTGATTATCTAGAATCAAACAAGTTGATCATAGATAGCCAACATGGCTTTAGGTCCAGTAAGTCTTGCCTCACTAATCGGATTTAATTTTATAACAGACTCATTATTCGACCAAATCACTAGATTTGAACTTCTAAAAGACATTTGATAAAGTACCACACGGAAAACTGTTGACAACATTTGAAATGATAGGCATCAAAGGAAATATCCATGCATGGATAAAAAGCTGGTTAACAAACAGAAAGCAGAGAAAGATATTATATGGAATAGAATCTGACTGGGAGGCAGTTTATAGTGGAGTGTCTTTAGGATCGGTCCTGGGGCCAGTTTTGTTTCTTGTCCATATAAATGATATTGATATAGGACTGAATAACACCATCTCAAACTTCGCTGATTACACAAAGATAGGAAACTCAGCATTAACCGAAGAAAACTTAAACAAACTGCAATCAGCATTCAATAAAATAGTTGAATGGTGAAAAAAGTGGCAGATGCCATTCAATGTTGATAATTGTGAGGTCTTACAAATCGGTAGTAAAATAAAAAAACATGAATACTAGATGAAAGACCAACCAGTAATATCTACTGCACTAGTTAAAGACTTGAGGGTACTAATATCTGAACACTTAAAACCTCAGAACAACGTGTAGCAGCTGCGAACAAAGCCAATAGAGCATTGGGGTTCATCAAAAGAAATCTTACTTATAAAATTATTATGTTCCTTCCAACAACCAACTATACTCCTAAAATTGATTAATGAAATTTACAAACACATGTGGCAGTCCGTGGATTCGAACCCAGGACGCTCACACCGAAAATCATCACCTTATGCATCGCACCACGAAGACAGTTAAAGGATGGTGGACACTGCCTACGATTTATTATGCAACTTCGAATCCTGCATATCAATCTAAGCATGTACACACATCCCAACTGCAACTCACGTAGGATATGCATATGTGAATGGAAAGAGCAATTAATGGGGCCTTAACCACTAGGGAAGTCCTCTCGATAAATTACCCCTGAACCAATATCAATTATTATGTTCCTTCCAACAACCAACCATACTCCTAAAATCGATTAATGAAATTTACAAACACATGTGGCAGTCCGTGGATTCGAACCCAGGACGCTCTCACCGAAAACAACACCTTATGCATCGCACCACAAAGACAGTTAAAGGATGGTGGACACTGCCTACAATTTATTATGCAACTTCGAATCCTGCATATCAATCTAAGCATGTACACACATCCCAACTGCAACTCACGTAGGCTATGCATATGTGAATGGAAAGAGCAATTAATGGTGCCTTAACCACAAGGGAAGTCCTCTCGATAAATTACCCCTGAACCAATATCAATTATTATGTTCCTTCCAACAACCAACTATACTCCTAAAATCGATTAATGAAATTTACAAACACATGTGGCAGTCCATGGATTCGAACCCAGGACGCTCACACCAAAAATCAACACCTTATGCATCGCACCACGAAGACAGTTAAAGGATGGTGGACACTGCCTACGATTTATTATGCAACTTCGAATCCTGCATATCAATCTAAGCATGTACACACATCCCAACTGCAACTCACGTAGGCCAAGCATATGTGAATGGAAAGAGCAATTAATGGGGCCTTGACCACTAGGGAAGTCCTCTCGATAAAGTACCCCTGAACCAATATCAATTATTATGTTCCTTCCAACAACCAACTATACTCCTAAAATCGATTAATGAAATTTACAAACACATGTGGCAGTTCGTGGATTCGAACCTAGGACTCTCACACCGAAAATCAACACCTTATGCATCGCACCACGAAGACAGTTAAAGGATGGTGGACACTGCCTACGATTTATTATGCAGCTTCGAATCCTGCATATCAATCTAAGCATGTACACACATCCCAACTGCAACTCACGTAGGCTATCATATGTGAATGGAAAGAGCAATTAATGGGGCCTTAACCACTTGGGAAGTCCTCTCGATAAATTACCCCTGAACCAATATCAATTATTATTTTCCTTCCAACAACCAACTATACTCCTAAAATCATCAAAAGAAATCTTACTTATAAAAATTAGAAAAATATATTACCGTTATACAGAGGCCTAGTGGGGCCCCATCTTGAATATGGTGACGGTCCCCTTAAAAACCAGGAGGGCCAAACACGATGTCACAAAACAAAAAATCACCTACAATGTAGTTAACAAGTGGAGCAAATTGCCGGAGAACGTGGTGCAATGTAATACAATCGATGCATTCAAAAGGAGTTTAGACATATATTTTCAGGAGGTTGAGGTAATATAAGTTAAGCAAAATAGGTCAAGTGTCAGTAGTAAACAAAAATCCAAATTCGATCTTAACTATAAATTTCCCAGTAGAAATTTTATTCTACTGGGGCCATTTATTCCCAGGTGTATTTCATGCCGTCCCATGGTCGGATGAAGTGGTGGGTGAGGAGAGAGCCTTCTGCTTTGCTATCCTTACCTTTCACTTAGTAGCAAGTTTTGTTAGAATTAAGTCTGGACTGCCTAAGAGGGACCACATGGTCTGTGCAGTCTGTGTATCTATGTAACTCTATGTACCTATCCTTAGGGAAATTCTTGCTCTGCGAGACAGGCCCTTTGCTGACTCAGATCTCCATCCAATCTGGCAGCACAATCCTCTTCTATTATGCCCAGCGTCTCACCCGATAGGAAACCTCTCCTTGACCCATGTTTGACAAACAATGCATTCATCAGCTGCTGATAGGAAACCTCTCCTTGACCCCGGTTTGACAAACAATGCATTCATCAGCTGCTGACAGGGCTCCACGTTTAAAGTTTTCCCACAATTCTACGGGATCCTTTAAGGAACGAAGTGCTTCAAACCGGTTTGAGACTGCCACTCCTTAATCCTTGAGCCTCTCAAAATAAAACCCTTGGGGATAACATTCTGAGATTTTAATGGCTTTGAGTCATAGCTTCAGTGTAGCAACAACAAAACCTGTGGTCGGTAGCAAAGAACTCGGCACTCCTAAAGATTCTGTTCTGGAGGGCCCTCCAACGAGTGCTTATGAGTATGTGATTGATCTCCTTGGCCACACCTACAGTATTGGAGTACCAAGCTCAGCGGTGTAGATATGGTCTCTGAAACCAGGACCTTGCATTCCTCAGTTTCCTGGACCTTACAAAGTTCAGGAAGGTGAAAAGTGTTGACATTCCTGGTGCCTAGAGTCATAAGGACAGACGCATACCTCATAGACATCCCTATCTGTGCCAGTAACTGCATTGAAGTCCCCAAGGACAACAAGCGTGTCCCGTGAGTGGCACTGTTGAAAAATAAGAGTAAACCTTGGTGTAGAACAATTTTTGTTCTTATAAATTCCTCATCTCGGTACAATGATACTCTGCAACAAGAGAAATGAAGCCCATTGTGTTCTTCATACTTAACAGCAGTAGACGCTCGTTAACAGGTGTAACCCCCACATTTGTGGGAACAAGGCGGAAGAGATTGTTACACCCATCCCCCTTTGGCGAGCACCATTGCCTAAGCTAGACCAGTAATATTTGTAACCATCGCAACTGATCTCACCATTGCCAGGCCGCCTCACCTCAGAGAGGGTCACTATGTCGATCCCCAGCCGCCACAGCTCCCCAGATAATGGAGGTAGTTGGTCATCATCTGGGAGGGTCAATATGTTCCAGGCTCCAATCCGAAGACCCCTCCGAATGTTAAGCCTCTGAGCAGGTCTATGGGATTGTGATTCAATCCTGCAAGTCAGGAGTTTGTCTGGGAGGTCCACCGCTATTCAGATTGAAGGGGTCCCAAACGCTTTGCCCTGCACTCGTCACAGTTGGCACCCCTGCTCAACTGGCAGGAGCAGTAGGACCGGTCCTGCCAGCCGAGCCAGATATGCCTGGCATTGAACCCCCCAGAATTGCTGGGCACCTGCCCAGTAATATTTACCACAATCCCCGGTCCCTATTCCTCAGTTGTGTGTGGTGGCGGCTTTGGTTTTATGTGCGGTCGGGTTGCAGGCCCATACCTCAAACCTCAAGCTCAAGCTTGAGTCGCATGAGTCCATGAGGGGTTTCGTTGTTCAGGGTTTTCCTTCCCCTAGACGAGGTTCCTTGCCAAGGCTATCAAATCCCGTCTACCCGTTCCGTTTAGTCGCCTCTTACAACATGCTGGGATTACAAATTAAATATTCTTTTTCCACTGCAGGGCGTTGATTGCATACCTAGTTATAATTATATAAATACATATTGTATACAGTTATAGACTATTGTATATTTGCCTGGTGTGCCCCTCTATTCCCCAAACTCAAGAAGGAGACTATGGAGATGAGACTTGGAATGTTTGCTCAGGGGTCTCAGGAATAGTTTTTAATTAAATGCAAAAGAAATAATTACACCAGCTTTACTTATCGTAGACGCTCAGCTTTAACTATAATGTAGTGTACTCACTCCATATCAGACTGTGCCAGTTCTCTGACAGTGGTGATGAGGCTGGGGTAGACTGGCACGGTGAGCACTGCCACCAGGTTCCCTGTATAACCCGCAGCTAATAGGTCCACCGCTATCCACCATACCACCAGCCACACCTTAGCCCACCATACTCGTCCCATCCACACCACCTCCACCTCACTCATTGGCTGGTTAACTAAACCTGCAGCCACCTGGAATTAATGATTAGCAGAAGCTGTTATAATAGTGGTTGTAGGAGGAAGTGAATGAATAACATAAACTTTTTACCAACCACACCACCAGTCACACACGACCAACCACGCCACCTCAACCGCACTTAGCAGCTGGTTAACACTTACGGTGCGGGCATGTTTCCGCCAATTTCTGCCATATTAGGACTCATTCAGGCACTCCTGATTGATTAGGCAAGTGTCTGCATGAAATGAAATTTATTCATGCGAAAACTAGAAGAAAAATAGCTTCAAAATGACGCCAGAACAAGCTTCGTAGCTGCAGGGTTCACCCGCAAAGCTACCATAGACATTCGCTAAAATTAGCAATTCTCACTAATGTCGCGGTATTTTTGCCTTTGGCAGCATTGTATATCTAGCGAGACTCTGACTCAGACCCTTCAGTGTACCGGGCGGCTGCCTGGGAATAGGACGGGTGGCCTGCCGTGCTCTCGCTCCCTCAGGCTTTAAGAGGCCTTAAAAGCCTGTAGTTTGCTGTAAATTGCCATGGCGTTCCGGACGTCTTCTGCAGGGAAAAGGTTAACTAGATCTGCGATCACCTGCAATAGTAGAAGCTGTTATATTAGTAGTAAGAGGAGTATAAAGTCTGTGTACTACACCTAGACACACCACACCCGACGTATCCATGGCACCTCTGCCCTCACTCAGCGGCTGGTTAAGTAGATCTGCAGCCACCTGAAGCATTCAATATGGCATCCTTTTAATAAATATTTAAATAATCTATGAATATTTTCTTAAACATAGTACTAAAAAACAATAAACTCTCTTCACATCCCCACTCACTCACGAACACGTCACACTTCACCCAGCGACATTCGTAAATCATTCACCGAACATTATCCTTCTGTTCGCCTAAATGTAAAATATATCATAGGCCTAAATACAATCCTTATCCTTCAGCTGATTCTCCAAACCTCCTGTTCGAAAATATAACCTACCTCGCTATTTGATGCTGGCAAGAGATTAAAACTGCTAATTTGTGAAACATTTGTGCTGGAATTAAACTAAATTTCATCCCAATGCCTGAACCCTGCAATAGGCGCCATCACAGCAGCTATATGTACCATAGAATGACAATTCAACATTCATGTCAGTCCCTCTTCTGTGTCATTAAAATCATTATTGTTTCTATCTGTTGATTTTGGATGGCATCGTTGAGCAAATGCAAGCTTTTGAAGGAGCTCAACAAGCATTTGTGCCTTATTTCAAGCCATTATCATATGACTCTAATGCAGAATCCCATCCGTGCATTCACATATTAAACGTGCTTCTTATAATCTAAACTAAATATTGAATATGTATTGTTAACACAACTTCGTCGCCTTTTTTTAATTTACTGTCTTAATTTGCTTCTAATTGAGACGTGAACTTGTATGCTGCAAGTATGCATTCTCTCTCACTCTCTCAAAATGCCTACAATACCACCTTAAGAGCAATGCCAACAGGGTCTCCAACTTGGTGGACATGATGGATGAGCAACCCCAAAGAGAAGGCCGTAAGCAGCATGGTAGCGATAACCAAGGCCCACAAGAGATTGGAGAAAGGGTACAGGATATTCTTCCACTGAGGCATGGGGGGCGGTAGGCGGATCATGAAGCCAAACCCGTTGGTTATGTAGGGGTACGTGAAGTCAAAGTCCCGGGCACGTTCACGGTTGAGGAACATGGAAGTAGGTACAATGTGTTTGCCCCCGTGTAGGAGATCACCCATCATGCCATTCCACTTGCCATTCTCAAACGTGCCATGTCGAAAATCAGCCGGAAAATCTTGAATATCGTAGGTGAAATTGTACTTGTTGGCAATTATCTCTACAGCATTAAGATTCATACCAACACAGCGGCCATCTTTGTCATAATACATGAATGGCTCATCTGCACACCAGGATGACAGTTTAAGCTCTTCACCTGCGAATTCTTGAAAGCGAGGTGGAAAGATGGAATGAAGGCTATTAAACTTTTCACTGTTCCAAACTCCCAGTGGTGCTTTAACAAGCGGGCGGCCTTCTGCGCTTCTCTGGGTAGGCATGCTTGTGTAGGCATGTAGACGAGGGCGACTGGCTTGAACCGAGGTAAGAAAGTACAAGATGAACTGCGAGCGCTGAACAACAGGCTGACTCAGCACAGCAGTCGAGTTTATCTCTTGATTCAAGCAAAGTAAGACGAGATAATTTGGGTTCCAGTGAATATTGTTGGCCAATTGAAGAAGGAAGGCGGTAGGATCATTATAGAAGAGGAGGATAGCGGCAAGAAGGGTGCCTTTGGTCTGCTGGGGTGGCAGTTGATCATAAAGGATGGAGTGTTCTGAGGCGAGGACCACGGGTGTCAAGGAACTTCCAGCCTCCTCCATGATTCTGTTAACATCCAAGATACGCTGGCTGTGTGCGTCGGTGACCAGTAGAAGGTTGTGTCCCCGGAGCGGCCCGGAGACCAGCGTAATGATAGCTTGGTCAGCCAGGCCATAGCTCTCTGTATGAGAAGAGAGCAAGATGTTAGAAAACTGGCGTACCTACACTACAAGATCATGTGTGCAGCTGCAGCAAAGCTTATATACGTGTAATTCAATTATTGTATAATATCTAACTTAAACAATAATAATGAAATAATCTACAGTAAGTAAATGTTGTCACTGTTGAATACTAAATTTCTTAAGTGAATCTGTTGCCCAAACCATCATAATTAATACCACCAGTATTATTACTGATATACGAATGGAAACACGGTTAACCCATACAATAAGGTAAAATCTTTGTCATCATGTTCGGGCAACTAGGAGACAGTTTTATTCAGCTTAAGAAGAACGTCTACCAATTAAAAGGCAACAGACTATCTCAATTAATTGTTTTAGCTACTATATATCCCTCCCAAGCTGCACAAAATCGTTTAAGTATAGGTAGAATACATTAAAAAGACGTCGCTGGTACAGAACTGGTTAATTAAATCTTATAGCCTAACCTGATAACCAGTGCTATAATATATTGAACTGACAAACCTCTTACCTGGCACCGAAGACTGACTATAAGGAGATAAGCCCATGACGGAAGCAGACGTGGGCAGGAAGAGGAGGAAGCCGAGCAGCTTCTTGGCAGACATCCTGACGAGTGTGAGGCTAAAGTGACACTATGGATTACTGTGTACACCATTACAGTATATCCGTGTCCTTCCCCGGCGCATGGTCATAGGAGGTCTGACCAGGAAGTAAGAGTGGAGAAATACCAAGTGTTTGCCATTGGCTGCGATATTTGCTCTACAATCAACAATAATGTGACCTTTGCACACGTGTATGATGTGTATGTATACTCATCAAAGGGAAACTACAGTATTTTGCGTTTTGCTGTAACGCACAGTTACATGCATTTTTTGTCATTGCCTTTACACATCAAACAAAAGCATTCACTAGTTCGCATAACTCAAAAATGAGTAGGCCTAATTCTTAAGGGCAGTGCAATGCACGATGCAAACTTCCACGGCTCATCCCTCCAAACTCTGAAATGCATTTCCTTTATAGTAATTAGTACAAAATCTCTATGCAAATAATCTTGACCTAATAGTTGATCCATTATATGTAAGTATGCAAGTTTGTAGCCATTAAATATTGTGTTTTTCAGTTTATAGATTTCTAAAATTATGCAATATTAATTTCGACTATTAAAGGTCCTACCCTTAATTAATACACTAGTTGTTCATGTGCAGTTAGTAACTAACAAATATAGGAGTGAATATCGTGAACATTGAAGAACAAAACGTAGTTTGATCTTTAAGGGGGGTCACCGGCTTTTTTAACTTTCCCTCCTGTTCTCTCTTTCCTTGGCTTGTATCCATTCGGCCCCATTCAGCCAACTGTTTTAAGTCTTTTATCCACATCCAGGTGTCGATTTTTTCCTGGCGAGCGATAGCGAGCCAGTCTTGTATGGAGAAATCCGGCTAATTTTTCTGTCGAAAAATGTACAAATTTAGCTTGATGCCAAAACAAAAATATATACTGTATATGCTGGCTCGCTATCGTTCGCCAGGAAAATATTGACACCTGGATGGGGGTAAACGTCTTAAAACAGTAGGCTGAATGGGGCCGAATGGATAAAAGCCAAAGAGAGAGGGAGAGAAAGAGAAAAAAAAGCGAGGTTGCCTCCCTTAAAGGGAAGTGTATTAAAGTGATATGTATGAGTTAGGTGGTCATAAAATCATAACCAAAAGTTGTTTGTTCCTACTGTATATGCATTACTAAATGAAGGTACTGACTAGATTTCCTTTTAATCAATCAAAAATATGTTGAGATCGGTTAACACATATATAGTATATAAAACCCCTAATGCCCCCTATGGTTCATATTTTATCACCAACGGGTGATTAATTATTTCTAGCTTCCCATTAAATGTATTCTCCAAAATATATTTCATTTCGTGCATAGGTTTTGGAGATAGTCATCATAAGGCATTGTCACACGAGCTCTTTATCTATTAATTTTTACTGGCAATTGTAGTCTGGCATCTTCAAAATATAAGTTGTATCATAAATCAGCGACCAACCATAATCAAACCTCCCGATTCCAATGAGAATGAGGCTCAAAATCTTGCGAGAAAATACTTGCAAAGTGTTCATGCAACTAGTGTGTATAGTGTAGTGTACGAAGTGATCATATAACCAGTACTACAGTGTGTATAGTGTAGTGTACTAAGTGTTTATATAACCAGTACTACAATGTGTATAGTGTAGTGTACTAAGTGTTCATATAACCAGTACTACAGTGTGTATAGTGTAGTGTACTAAGTGTTTATATAACCAGTACTACAATGTGTATAGTGTAGTGTACTAAGTGTTTATATAACCAGTACTACAGTGTGTATAGTGTAGTGTACTAAGTGTTTATATAACCAGTACTACAGTGTGTATAGTGTAGTGTACTAAGTGTTCATATAACCAGTACTACAGTGTGTATAGTGTAGTGTACTAAGTGTTTATATAACCAGCACTACAATGTGTATAGTGTAGTGTACTAAGTGTTCATATAACCAGTACTACAGTGTGTATAGTGTAGTGTACGAAGTGTTCATATAACCAGTACTACAGTGTGTATAGTGTAGTGTACTAAGTGTTTATATAACTAGTACTACAGTGTGTATAGTGTAGTGTACTGTACAAACTAATCATGGAGATGGAGATGATGTTTACTGCTTTACGTGACTTTAGCCAGCGGAGCCTAGTTTAACCTAACCTGACCTGACGTATCATAGACTATCATACCTAATTGATGAGGGGCACAGGGCCCTTGGTTGGGCTTTGGTTTCCTGGGCGTTTCCGCACCCTCCTCAGCTCCCCGCCATGGAGTGGCTTCGGTCATCCAGGCTTTATTGTGGTCGGCAGGGAGGGTTCTGTTGGGGCGCTTGGTTATGGCCTTGCTCGGGGCCTTGGGGCTGTTCGGCCAGGTAGCTTGGGGAACAACAACAACAACAACAATTTATTCTGTCGCAGGCATTCCTTATCTAGCCTAAGCTATCTTAACTTAAGGGGAGGCAGACCGTTTTTCTGGACCCCATTCTCCCTAATGTTTAGCCCCACTAGTTTTGAGATTATATGACTTATTAGTTTGGCGATTTTAACACCTTTCGCCTCATTTCGTTGTCAATTTTAAGACCTTTCGTGCCATTTAGGTGTCGATTATTTCCTGACGAGCGATAGCGAGCCTGCATTTTTAAGAGGAACCGGCTTTCGGCCTGGACATTTTTCTACCGAAAAATGTACAAATTTATCTTGAAGGGTGGTCTAGGCCGGGTGTTTTTCTAAGCTTGATGGAGGTCTAGGGAGGAAACTAAAAAAATATATGAATAAATTAATTAATAGACCAAACAAACGGCCAGTCTCCCCTTAATACTAAATCACCTAAGCTAACCAAACTATACTTATTATAGTCTTAAACATCTATTTTATTCTATCCAATACCATGCTATCCTACCCTCATTAACCTAGCATATTCTTGCCTTATTTCGTATGCTATTCTATCGTAACATAATATTTTTATCTTAAGGGGAGGCCGTTGGTTTTTAGAGTCCTCCTCCTCCCTCATGTTTAGTCCTATTAGGTATGAGATTTCAAAACATTCGTCCCATTACTTTGGCGATTTTCAGACCTTTTGCCCCTTTTCTTTGCCAATATTAAGACCTTTCGTGCCATTTAGATGTCGATTTTTTCCTGGCGAGCGATAGCGAGCCTGTATTTTAAGAGGAATCGGCCTTCGGCCAGGACATATTTCTACCAAAAAAATTACAAATTTATATCGAAGGAGGGTCTTGTGGGTGTTTTTTTAAAGCTTGATAGAGGTTTAGAGAGCAAACTAAACCCCTTCCTTAAACCATTGAGCCAAACCAGTAAATTATGCTGCACAATACCGGTACCGTCTGAGCTCCCTTAACACATCGAAACCGAGCATAGAGTAGTACAAACGAATCTAAAAGAAACAGGCGATATTCTTCTTCTTATCTCTTTTCATATATTTCTTTCAGAGAGGCAGACCGACCGATAAATAAACACACACAACAGCTTCCCATAGTCTCCCACTCAAAGCGCCATTGTGTCGGGAAAATTTATGAAGGCAACTAAGAAATAATTATTAGTCAGCCATATTTGTTACTAAATCAATAATTCATTAATCCATTAGCTAGTTCCAATGAATATATTTAACGCTTAACAAAATATCATAAGAGAGCCACTATTTAATCTGAGTAGCCTTGGTTGGCAACCCATCTAGGGGAGACAATCTTATAAAAATCCAGGTGGATGGGACTCGTTAGCCTTGGTCGGCAACCTGTCTAGGGGAGTAAACCTGATATAAATTTGTACTGCTTACCTAAGGTTGAAGCAGGTTAGTGGATGGACTAGCCGATCACCACTGTAGACAAATAGTGCTAAAAAGTTACATAGAGGACCTCGGGGTCGGACGGGTCCTAAATTGAGTGGTCAATCCTGTAAGTCCTTCAGTAAACTGGCATAGGTTGTCCCTGTTATGGGGGATAGCTCCACTTGGGGGGCCTTCTGTGTATGGCCAACCTCATTAAGGGGTGTAAAGCGTCCGGCAATAGATAGATAGATAGATAGATAAAAAGTACAATACATGCTACCCAAGCACATAATACGCCTTTGCAAAGTGTATTAATGGTAATTCCTGGAAAAGTAATCGTGTTTCATTTATACTAGAAAATGTATATAGATTACCATTTTACTAGGACCATACACGTTTTTTCCTACATAAATGTATATAGATTACCATTTTACTAGGACCATAAATGTATATAGATTACCATTTTACTAGGACCATAAATGTATATAGATTACCATTTTACTAGGACCATAAATGTATATAGATTACCATTTTACTAGGACCATAAATGTATATAGATTACCATTGTACTAGGACCATAAATGTATATAGATTACCATTGTACTAGGACCATAAATGTATATAGATTACCATTTTACTAGGACCATACACGTTTTTTCCTACATAAATGTATATAGATTACCATTGTACTAGGACCATAAATGTATATAGATTACCATTTTACTAGGACCATAAATGTATATAGATTACCATTGTACTAGGACCATAAATGTATATAGATTACCATTGTACTAGGACCATAAATGTATAGATTACCATTTTACTAGGACCATAAATGTATATTACCATTTTACTAGGACCATAAATGTATATAGATTACCATTTTACTAGGACCATAAATGTATATAGATTACCATTGTACTAGGACCATAAATGTATATAGATTACCATTGTACTAGGACCATAAATGTATATAGATTACCATTTTACTAGGACCATACACGTTTTTTCCTACAAATGTATATAGATTACCATTGTACTAGGACCATAAATGTATATAGATTACCATTTTACTAGGACCATAAATGTATATAGATTACCATTGTACTAGGACCATAAATGTATATAGATTACCATTGTACTAGGACCATAAATGTATATAGATTACCATTTTACTAGGACCATAAATGTATATAGATTACCATTTTACTAGGACCATAAATGTATATAGATTACCATTTTACTAGGACCATAAATGTATATAGATTACCATTTTACTAGGACCATAAATGTATATAGATTACCATTGTACTAGGACCATAAATGTATATAGATTACCATTGTACTAGGACCATAAATGTATATAGATTACCATTGTACTAGGACCATAAATGTATATAGATTACCATTGTACTAGGACCATAAATGTATATAGATTACCATTTTACTAGGACCATACACGTTTTTTCCTACATAAAGTTGTAGTTTTTAATATCAATGTTTTCCATCGTTTCAGAGACTACATCAATAGATTGTGTTTTCCAACATATTTGGTTTAATAAACCTAAAATTGAATGGAACAAATTACTTTGTGATTTAGCTTCTTTTGTTATTTTATATAATGAGAAACGCACGTAATTTCAATATATATTTGTTGGATACATGTTCATGCCTAACCCTTTCAATTAGACAAATACTTAAGGGGGGTCACCGGCTTTTTTATCTTTCTCTCCTTTTCTCTCTTTCCCTGGCTTGTATCACTTCGGCTCCATTCAGCCAACTGTTTTAAGACGTTTATCCCCATCCAGGTGTCGATTTCTTCCTGGCGAGCGATAGCGAGCCAGCATTGTATGGAGAAATCCGGCTTCGCCAGAGACATTTGTCTATCGAAAACGTACAAATTTAGCTTGCTGTCAAAACAAAAATATATATATATGCTGGCTCGCTACCGGTCGCCAGGAAAATATTGACACCTGGATGGGGGTAAACGTCTTAAAACAGTAGGCTGAATGGGGCCGAATGAATAAAAGTCAGAGAGAGCGGGAGAGAAAGAGAAAAAAAGCGAGGTGGGCTTCCTTAACATTATTTTGTAGCGATATCCATAAGGGGGTATTCAACTTGGAAAGCTATACCCCTCACAGTCAAGAAGATAACGGAGATCATTTGAACCCCTTCCATTGTAAGCATATCTTTGGCTGTAATTATATTTTATATATGTTTAACTAACACCCAGTAATTTTATTCAGATTAGGAAGGAACTCGAGCTATCAAAGGCTCAAAAGACTCGTTTACTCCTTTGTTATCGAGAAGACCTTCCTAACGTGGATACCTTCGAGTAGGTGCAGGTAACATAAAATATTGTCTAGCAGGAATCTGTCTAACGTAATTAATTTGGTAATAGGTATAAAATAATTATCACAAGTTAACTATTAAACCCTCGAGAATTATGACTCTTTTTAATAATTTATTCTGGCTATTATTAGAAGACTTTATTCAGATTAGGAAGTGTGTATGGAAGTCAGAGGGTTGAGATAGTCTTTACCCTTTTGATACCCACACACTCTTCCTAAAGTGTATAGAATCGTCTAATGATAGCCAGAAAAAACTGTCAAATTTCATAATCCTCAAAAAGTTTAACCTTGCCGGATTGTATGCCTGTTTTAGAATATTGCTTATCATGAATTATGAAACCTAATCCAACCCTTTGGAGGGAGTTACAATATATCTTCATGGGAATGATATAGTTCAAAACCATTTCCTGTAGAGGAAGACATTTTTCTGAACTCCCTTCTCCCTCATGTTAAGCTCTGTCAGATTTATGGCGTTCGCTTTGTTAGTTTGGTGGTTATAAGACCTTCGACTGTCCCATTGTTTGGTCAATAATACGACCTTTCGTGCCATGTTGGTGTCTATTTCTTCCTGGCGAGCGTTAGCAAGCCTGTAAATCAAGAGGAATCGGTCTTCGGCCTGAGCATTTTTCTACCGAAGAATACAAATTTATCTCAAAGGAGGGCCTTGGGTGTTTTTTTATTTGTTTTAAGCTTGATAGAGGTCTAGGGTGGATACTAAAAGCCACCCCTTAATCTTGACTTATAGATAATCATGTTAGCTTATCAACTCTGATTCCGATCGTAATAACTAACAGCGTTAATTGTAATGTAATTGGTTTAAGTGTGATATATATATATATGAGAGAAAGGAATTTTTATTCTTAGCTTAGTGTTATAAATTAAGAAAAATACAAACTTTATGGATGATCTAGCAACCAAAGGTCAGGTTGTGCTGCAAGTTTAAGAATAGCTAATATTGTTGTTATTCCTCTGAACATTATGTATATTATTGTTAGCATCGTTCGTAACGCCAATAACCCCCCCACCGCCACCACCATTAATAATAATCAATGAAAGCATGTAATCCCCTCAGGATTCGAATCCAGGATGTCTCACACAGAACTTACACGTTCTAACCATTTTGTAAGAAACTACCTTTGTATTAGGGTAATTAGGTGACCGGACCACTCAACCAGTAGACCATATCAACCAGTAGCTCTCAACCAGTATCAAGTCAACCAATACTGTTAGGTTACGTAGAGTTAGTTTAGTACTTTAAATTGAAAATGGTTTGATTGGCGTTGGTTCCTTTGCCAGTGATTCAGAGCTTCAAATATTAAAATGGTCTACATATTCCAGAGAGGTTGTAATAACAAACGCATACCGTGTTATCCTTGTTTTATTCATACATTTATTTAACAGAATGTGGTAATCAAATTGGCAAAGATACACGTGTAGAACATGTAAAATCAATAATTCAGTATAAAACAAACCATTGGTGATGGTACAGTATATACAGGCTTGTATAAAGGGTACGCTATATATCAATTAACCCTCTGAAAGTTATGACTCATTTTGACAGTTTTCTGGCTATCATTAGACGATTTTATGTAGTATAAGAAGGATCTGTGGGAATTATAGAGGCAAAGACCCTCTGACTGCCATATACCCTTCCTAATCTGAATAAAATAGTTTAATAATAGCCAGAAACAGAAAAGCATGCGTAATCGGACCTTGAAAGGGTTTGCGATAAAATGTCCATAAGTATTTTTTTTCTTATGTGTATGAAGGAAACAAAAATCAAGCTGCCTGTAACGAGAGTCTACCCCAAACCCAACAGAGTGACAGAGAGTCAAATTCAAGGGACGTTAGGCTAAAAATGTGTGTCTGGACACACGAAGTTTGAAGCAGTCTTAATCATAGTATGAAGGAAAGATTGATCGAAGGAGAGAGTTCCAGAGTTCACTTGTTGAGTAGAAGAAAGACTGAGAACATTTCCTAAATCTTGGGTTGGAGAGCTAGACAGAATAGGAGTGGGACTGTGTAAAAAGGCGGGTGCCTCGTACTCGCCGCAAGGGAGTGGGCATGCACTTACAGAGCTCTGAAGAACACTGATTGTTATAATAGTGATAGAAGAGTGAAAGATATGCAACATTGCGGCATGTAGAAAGATATTGTAGGTAACTAGTAAGAGGAAGTGAGTTGATGTGAAAAACTTCTGAGTCTACTCTTTCGAGAAGTGTGGTATGGGTGGAACCTCTCCACACATGCAAACAATACTCGATACACGGGTGCACCATGCCCCTATACAGAGCAAGAAGGTGTGCGGGGATAAAGAATCCACGGAGACGGTTGAGCACACCCAACTTCTGGGAAGCTGTCTTAGAAAGAGTGGTAATATGATTTTTCCATGAAAGGTCATATATAAAAGATACACAAAGAATGTTGAGAGAATATGAAGGGTTCATTTGTGTATTGTTTAAGAATGTTTGTGGAAGATTGCGATGGTTAGTTGAATTAGGAATTGGGTCTTGGAGGCATTGAAAGTAACAAGATTTTCTCTTCCCCAAGCAGTAATAGTTGATAAATCAGAAGATAGGCCCTCTATGGTCCTATTACGTGAGTTTTGGAGTGATTGCATGCTGGTTTGATGAGAAAAATTAGTTGAATAGTGTAGGGTAGAGTCATCATTATATGAGTGGATAGGACTAGAGGTACAGTTGATAAGATCATTAATGAATATTATAAAAAGTACTGGAGACAGGACAGAACCCTGAGGAACACCGGAGTTAATAAGTTGAGGAAGTGAGCGATGGCCGTCCACAAATGCAGTTAGGGAGCAGTCGGAAAGGAAAGTAGAGACAGAAGCACAGGTAGGAGCTAGGATAGAAACCAAAGGAAGGTAGTTTGGACATTTTAGTTATTTTGTGCCAAACTCTATCGAAGCCTTTCGATAAGTCTAGCGTAATAGATAAAGTCTCACCGAGGATTAAGGGAGCCCACCTCGCTTTCTCTCCCGGTCTCTTTGGCTTGTATCCATTCGGCCCCATTCAGCCTACTGTTTTAAGACGTTTACCCCCATCCAGGTGTCAATATTTTCTTGGCGAGCGGTAGCGAGCCAGCATATATATAGTTTTGTTTTGACAGCAAGCTAAATTTGTAAATTTTTCGATAGAAAAATTTCTCCGAAGCCGGATTTCTCCATACAATGCTGGCTCGCTATTGCTCGCCAGGAAGAAATCGACACCTGGATGGTGATAAACGTCTTAAAACAGTTGGCTGAATGGGGCCGAATGGATACAAGCCAGGGAAAGAGAGAAAAGGAGAGAAAGATAAAAAAAAATCCGTTGACCCCCCTTAAGAAGCAATATACTGGTTATTCAGGCAATCATTACACGATTATACTTAGGTTTGGAAGGCCCTCGGGGAATGAAAGGGATATACTCAATTAACCCTCTGACTCTCACAATTCCTTCCTAAGCTGAATAAAATTGTATCCTAACAGCCAAAAGAAAAAAGAAAAAAGGCATCCTCGTCTTGTGAAAGGATTAAAATTGTCTTACATTAGTCAAAATACAATGAAGGAATGTCATATGTTGAAAATATTAATACCACTGCCAAATATTTATCTTCTAACCCTGGCAGTTTCCTCCTAAGTTGAATACAAATCTTTTGCGGGTATATTGATTAGAACAAAAAATTACGTCTGATTGAAAGGCTTAAAGGGATATATATATATTTATATATATATATTGGTTATACTTAGTTTTCAATCGTATTATTAGTAGTAGTATTTTAGTTTCCTCCCACGACTTCCATCAAGCTTAAAATAATTCTCCCCAAACCCACCTTTGAGATAAATTTGTGCCCCGGCCAAAGGCCAGTTACTCCTAAATTGCAGGCTGACTATCGCTCGCCGGGAAAAATTCGACACCGAAATGGCACAAAAGGTCTTAAAATCGCGAAACTAATGGGGCGAATGTCTTAAAATCTAAAAGAAATAGTGGGGCAAAGCATGAGGGTCAAGGGTGTCCAGAAACCCCTCTATCCGCCCTTAAACAATCCAGTGTAATAGCTTGAACAACCATGGTATCAGCAAGAACACAATTAGCCTGATTGCGTTTTTGCCGTTATCATAATGTTTACATGCTAAGAAAGGTAGTGCCACACGAGCGCATTTTCCGGCAATTTTCGATTGGATAAGTTTGTTCTCGTACTATTTTGAGGCTCTTTCGCATTGGAATCGGAAACTACTATGGGTTTCAGAGGCCGTGTTACATCGTTTTTCGGGAATAACTTATTAACAAACAGTTTGATCAGTATGATATTTTGACACAAAGTAAGTAATTTGTGTATATTTATACTTGATATTGACAGATAACTTCAATGTAAAGGCGATAATAGGGTTGGGTGGTGGCTGATAACTACCGTATTTGATGGAGGAGCAATAATGGTTTGGTGGTTCTCACAGGTAAGCCACGGTAGCCTCGTTCGTTTCTTCGTCATTAATGTGTGACTTTAACCTCATAACACAGGGACAAGTGGCTTAGTTCTACACTTTTGGTAATGCACTATGTTGACGAAAATTAGGGCACGGTGTGAACAAAGCTGTGTCAAAATATCATAATGATCCAACTGTTTGTTAATAAGATATTCCCGAAAAACGATGCAACACGGCCTCTGAAACCCATAGTAGATCAAAGGTAGTTGAATTCTTATGGAACCTAAATTTTGAGGCTGCCAGACTACTACTACCCGTAAAAATTGACTGAAAAAGCACTCGTATGATACCAGCTTTAGTACAGTGCAAAGCTGATGTCATACGAGCACTTTTTCCGGCAATTTTCGACGAGCAAGTTGTTTCTCATACTATAGTCTGTTCATTCTAGGTTGGGCAGAAATCGTAACCTCTAACCTCTCATAACTAAAAAATAGGACTAGAGTAATGGAGCTAATATTTGTACTAAATAGGAAGACTTGGCTAGGGAATAGGTGATTAAATTGACAGCTCATTTGAGTTATAGGTTAGCGGGGGGGGGGGGGGGGGGGCCACATTTCCTACACCATTATATACTGTGTATTTCCTACACGTCACATCTCTTACAAATCTAGCAGTTTTTAGAGTAATGACATATTTCCTAAACATATACTGCATAATTATCTCCTACACAGTTTTTAGAGTAATGACATATTTCCTAAACATATACTGCATATCTCCTACACAGTTTTTAGTGTAGTGACATATTTCCTACAGAGATACAGCATAATCTCCTACACACTAAAATCTATACGATCACATTTCCTACACTGTCGTGTATACGGGGAGGAGCCTCTGTCTGTACTCGGCGCTACTGTCTCACTACTCGCCTGACGAGTCGAGTTGATTCGAGTCTTCGGGACAGACACGAGTCGGGTGTAGGAAATGTGGCGCAACCTAAATAAGGAGAAAAGTATCGTTCACATTCAGACACGCGTCGAGTTGATTCGAGTTTAGTCTCAAACCAGCAGTATTCTTTACTCCATTCGTCGGGACAGGCTGTATTTCTTGGCCTTGTACTCCACTGCTGTACTCCACCAAGCATGGCTAGGATTGAGGGGAACATCCGCTTCAATGCAGTGGTTTACGAAGACAACTCTGGATTCCGGTACATCCGAAATGTGGCCAGAAACAACAAACTATACCTGCGTTGTGTTCAGCACCCCAACCAAGTGTGGAGGAAGAGCCGTCTTGTCGGAGGTAAATATTATAGTTGGACTGTATTCCCCCCCTCCCTCCTATAAAATTATGGGTAAGAAAGGGGTATTTAAAGTGTCTCGTATTCGTGATATTATTTTGGTAGTGACAAACTCATCTTAGACCAATTAGAAAGGTACTTTACCATCGATATGCCTAATAGATGTAATATACCTTTTTCATATTAGATTTATATCCTATTATTATTTAGAGTGTAGCTAAATCACCATCAATATACCCAATGATTAACCCCTTCTGTACCGAACGTCATCCTTTTTATTATATTCTGGTTATGATGAGATGATTTAATTAAGCTTAGGAAGGACGTCTACCCATTAAAGGTGGCATACTATCTCAAATAATACTTTTAGCTCAATTAATACTTTGGTAAACAAATTATCACCAACCCGATAAGAGTTTTTCAGGTAATTTGTTTTTGTTTTTTCTTTGATATTCAGTGTTGTTTAATACCGAGGATTCGCATTTTAGTATTTTCAACATTAACCTAACCTAATATCCTAGTATTATTACCTGTCTCGCGACGGTCTAAACCCAGCTTACGTTCTCAGTTTACGGGTACGCGACGGTCTAAACCCAGCTCACATTCCCTGTTTATGGGTGAGCAATCCAACAGTTTCTCGTATTTCACTTATAGTGAATTTGCGACGGTAATTACATGTACACCAACAAAGTATCGTTCATGAAAGTGATAAAACACTGCTAATCATCGATGGGGCCCGTATCAGATTGGTCATAAACTAATACTAATACTTTTAATAAATAATGTATCTGAAATCAAATACAAAAGACGTCGCTGGTACAGAAGGGGTTAAACAAAAACTTTTACATACAGGGTTAAACCCTTCTGTACCGGAGACTTATTTTTATTTGATTTCAGCTACATTTAGACGATTTCATGAAGCTTAGGTATGAAGCTTTATGGTAGCTAAGAGGAATAACTGATTGATTGATTTGTTTGATTGATTGATATTGATATATATTCTCCAGCGTTTTGTATTCTTTCCTGCATAATGCCACGTGATTGCATTGATGAGCACTGATCATGTATCAGAATTGTAGGAGATATGACAGTATAATTGTAGGAGTTATGCCGGATGCACCGTGTGGTGTAGGAGATATGCTGGATACTCAGTATCAGAGTTGTAGGAGATATGACGGTATAATTGTAGGAGTTATGCCGGATGCACCGTGTGGTGTAGGAGATATGCTGGGTACTCATCAGTATCAGAGTTGTAGGAGATATGACGGTATAATTGTAGGAGTTATGCCGAATGCACCGTGTGGTGTAGGAGATATGCTGGGTACTCATCAGTATCAGAGTTGTAGGAGATATGACGGTATAATTGTAGGAGTTATGCCGGATACACCGTGTGGTGTAGGAGATATGCTGGGTACTCATCAGTATCAGAGTTGTAGGAGATATGACGGTATAATTGTAGGAGGTATGCCGGATGCACCGTGTGGTGTAGGAGATATGCTGGGTACTCAGTATCAGAGTTGTAGGAGATATGACGGTATAATTGTAGGAGTTATGCCGGATGCACCGTTTGGTGTAGGAGATATGCTGGGTACTCAGTTTTGGTGTAGGAAATGTGCTGGATACTTCTTTTTGTGTAGGAAATATGACCGACTATGTGTAGGATGTGTGGCAGTACTCCAACTGTTGTAGAACCATTTCTACCCAAAAATGTACAAATTTATTGAGAAAAAGGATCTAATGGATATCTATATTTTTTGTTTTGTGTTGTTTTTTAAGTTTGGTGGAGGTGGATGGGACTCGTTAGCCTTGGTCGGCAACTCATCTAGGGGAGACAACCTTATACAAATCCGGGTGGATGGGACTCGTCAGCCTTGGTTGGCAACCTGTCTAGGGGAGTAAACCTGATACAAATCCGTACTGCTTACCTAAGGGTAAGGCAGGTTAGTGGATGGATTAGCCGAACACCACTAGAAAAATAGTGCTAACAAGATAGACAGAGGGCCTCGGAGTCGGACGGATCCTAAATTGAGTGGTCAATCCTGTAAGTCCTTCACTAAACTGGCTCGGGTTGTCCCTCTCACAGGGAATAGGTCCGCTTGGGGGCATTCTGTGTATGGCCACCCTCGTAAGGAGAGTAAGGCGTCCGGCAATAGATAGATAGATAGATAGATGTAGGTCTAGGGTGGAAACTAAAAAAATAAATAAATGCATGACATGATCGACCCAAAAATCAACCCTTCGCCTGTGACTATACGCTGGTCCAAATAGGTAGGCAAGAAATCGTAAATCCTAACTGTAACTCAAAAATGGGTATAGGGAATGGTCTGTAAATTTTCACACCAATTCTCTGGCTGACCCTTCCCAAATGGTACAGATATTAGCTCGTTTGCTCTAGTCGTTTGCGAGTTATAGAGATTAATGTTCAAGAGTTTGGGCCTTTCTCTATCTCTATCTCTCTTTCTATCTCTATCTCTCTTTCTATCTATATCTCTCTTGCTCTCTTTCTATCTCTCTCTCTTGGTTGTTTTCATTCGGCCCCATTCAGCCCACTGTTTTAAGACATTTATCTCCAACCAGTTGTCAATTTTTTCCTGGCGAGCGGTAGTTAGCCAGCATATTTATAAAAATGTTTTGATAGCAGACTAAATTTGTATATTTTCTTATAGAAAAATGTTTCCGGCGAAGCCGGATTTCTCCATGCAATACCGGCTCGCTATCGCTCGCCAGGAAGAAATTGACACCTGGATGGGGATAAACGTCTTATAACAGTAGGCTGAATGGGGCCGAATGGATATAACTCAAAGAAGGATAGAAAAGGAGAGATAAAAAGCAGGTCACTCCTGTTAATGTCGTAGAAGTGTCCAGTTAATACATTTTTAGCTTGTCCAGATTTTCGGAAAAATTATTTATTTTTGATTGAAAAAGGGATTGGATATTGGGATGAGTGTTTTTGATCCATTTGAAGATTGTAACGCATTTTGACAGTTTATTCTAGCTATCGTTGGACGAATTTATACAGTTTAAGAAAGATCTCTGAGAATTATAAGTGAAATGCTGAGTGCGAAGGGAATTTAACCCTCCCAAAAATCACCAGATCTGCCCCGTGTCATATTAGGTTTGAGGTCTAAGGATGAGAAGGGCACACTCTCCTCTTCTTCCACTAAAACTGACACCCTGTAGGAGAGAGAGATTCCCTTTCCAATATGCTAACACTATTAGGTGCAGGGCGGGCCAATTTGGATCCTCCCTGATTTACTTGGATATTTTAAGACTTTTCACCTCATTAGTTTGGCGATTATATGATGCTTTAACCCAATAAGGTGTCGATTATTCCTGGGCGAGCGATAGCGAGCCTGCAATTTGGGTGAAACCGGCCTCTGGCCGGGACATTTTTCTACCGAAAAATGTACATATTTAGCTTGAAAAGGGTCTGGAGAACGTTTTTTAGTTTGAAGGGTGTTTGGAGAGGCGTTTTTCCTAGTCTAGGGGTTAACTAAATACACATTGTTCGAAAATGGTTGAAACAATTAAACCCTCAATAATAATTAAACAAAATACCATGATAACCCCCGAGACGTTGCACCAGATAGGGTTAAGAGGATGTCTAACAGATAAAGTCAGGCGCTGTCACTGATCTTGCCGTTCTCCATCCCTTCACTCTAGTTCAAAAGCATTTTCTAAAGCACAGGTTCAAAGGACTGGGCTTAAGGGCAGATTTTTAGTGTTCTATTTATTATAATTATTATTATGTATTTAGTTTCCTCCCTAGACCTCCATCAAGCTTAAAGAAACCCTCCAAGAAGAATTTGTAAATTTTTCGGTAAAACAAAAATGTACCAGCCAAAGGACGGTTCCTTCTAAATTTCAGGCTTCCTTTCCCTCGTCAGGAAAATATCGAAACCTAAATGGCACGAAAGGACTTAAAATTGACAACATAATTGGATGAAAGGTCTTAAAATCGCCAAACTAGTGGGGCGAACACTTTAAAACCTCAAAGCTAATGGGGCTAATCATGAGAGAGAAGGGGTCCAGCCATGAACCAAGCCTGCCCTTAACGCGGAAGTAGCGGCCACCGTGCAGAAGTGGCTCGTCAATTATTGGGAGAGATCGGTCCGGTAAACAGCATAACCTTTTGTCCAACGTGGTCAGAGGAAGAGGAGGACGAGGAGGAGGAGAAGGAGGAGAAGGAGGAGGAGGAGAAGGAGGAGGAATACAAAGATATACAAACAAAGGACTTATAAACTAAGACAGATCCCTTGGTCCTTACGGGGAATTTTAGATATCTACACTGTTAAGCTACTAACTACTAAGTAGAGAATTTGTTAATAAAGCAGCAGGCTCCTCACCACCCACCACTCCCTCCAGCTTACGGTGGCTTGGAGACAGTTGGAAAATATACCAAGCAGTATGGATAAACTGGCATGAAATTTCGGATAGGATATGATGAAAGGAGATTAATTAGTCAAGATCTTGAAGAAATAAATATATATAAATAAAAAACGGCCATGGGTTAACAATTATGCAGAATGTTATGTTTATTTCAATCCGTGGTATTTCTCAAATCCGAATTGGAGGTATTCTGAAATGAATAGTATTAATTAAGGGGTAGGAAGAGTGAGAGAAGGAAGACAAGGAGGAGGAGGAGAAGGAGGAACAAAAAGATGTATCCGAAATGTCAAGAATACGGATGGTCTTTATGAGAATCTTACAGAACAAGAGATTATTCGGATGTAACTAAATTGTCAAGATTGTGGAATCCTTTCATTTTCAAAACACTTCCTGATTTTCTTACTCAAGACATGCCTTCCCTTCTCAAAGAGTTAACCGTATCTGGTGCAGGGCGCGCCTTGTTGGAACCGCACTGTTTCGCTTCATTAGTTTGGAGCTTTCAAAACGTTAATTTCATTAGTTTGGCGATTATAAGACACTTCAACCAATTCAGGTGTCGATTTATACAGGGCGAGCAATGACAAGCTTACCATGTAGTAGAAGCCTACCTGTGACCAAGACTTTTTTCTACCGAAAAAAATATATATTTAACTTAAAGGGGGGCCTTGGTGGCGTTTATCATTGGTTTGAATAAAGTCTAGGAGGGCGTTTTTGTTAGCCTAGGGGAAAAACTAAAACACATTGTTTGAAAATGCCCAAATCAATCAAAACTCTCAAACAATAATAAAACAAACTATCATAATAACTCAAGATGTCGCATCAAATAGTGTTAAGGGGGGGGTCACCGTTTTTTGTTTAGCTCTCCCTCCTTTTCTCTCTTCCACTGGCTTGTATCCATTCGGCCCCATTCAGCTAACTGTTTTAAGACGTTTATCCCCATCCAGGTGTCTTTCTTCCTGGCGAGCGATAGCGAGACAGCATTGTATGGAGAAATCCGGCTTCGCCGGAGAAATTTTTCTATCGAAAAATTTACAAATTTAGCTTGCTGTCAAAACAAAAATATATACTGTATATATGCTGGCTCACTACCGCTCGCCAGGAAAATATTGACACCTGGATGGGGGTAAGCGTCGTAAAACAGTAGGCTGAATGGGGCCGAATGGATACAAGCCAAGGAGAGAAAGACAAAAAAAGTGAGGTGGGCTCCCTTGAGTACTTAGGCGCTGTATTATTTATCCCCTTGACTATGAGGTGGATTTAGGTTGTATACAATCGGATAATAGTACCAAGACTGTAATTTAAACTCCGGCATCATACTGGAAGGGTTATATTATATAACTATATTCCATTCATTAACCCCTTCTGTACCGCCGACGTCTTTTTAACATTATTCTGGCTACTTTTAGACGATTGTATTCACTTTAAAAAGGGCCTCTAACAATTAACAGGCTTCGAACTATCTCACTTTACTATTTTTACTACCACAGATCCTTCTTAAATTGCAAAAAATCTTCTAAATATAGCTAGAATAAAATTGAAAATACGTCGCCGGTACAGAAGGGGTTAAAGGTAAGCCAAATATGGATTGTTAATTTATTTCAAATTTTATTTTACCAAGCGTTGTTTCCACATAGCGATTTTGTATTAGTTCTTTGGCGTTTATCTTGTGTCGTCCCAGTTTTGGTTTGTTTATTTTGCAAGTCTTACATTATAATAGGTGTGGAAATTGATAGCCTATTTGCTCTATCCCTTTTTGAGTTATAGAGGTTAGGGGTTTAGAATGTCCAGCCTACCTATAATGAATGAACTATAAGAGGAAAGACTATAGCCAGATCTGATCTGGCCATCCCCCATCCCTTTACTCGAGTTCCAAACTATTTACTTCATTATTATTTTTATTATCATTATTATTATTATTATTAGTAGTAGTAGTAGTAATAACACGTCCAAACTACAAAACCCCCTGAACAACTTGACATGGGAGCAGTTTTAAGGGGGGATGGTTAACTTTTTGGGCGATTTTATTCATTATTTTTCTAGTTTCCTCCCTAGACCTCCATCAAATTAAAAAAAAAAAAAAAACTTCCATTAGATCCCGCTTCTAGATTAATTTGTAAATTTTTCGGTAGAAAAATTTCCCGGCCAAAGGCCGGTTCTTCCAACATTACAGGCTCACTATCGTTCGCCAGGGAAAAAATCAACACCTAAATAGCACGAAAGGTCTTAAAATCGACTAACTAATGGGGCAAACATCTTAACATCTGAAAACTAATGGGGCTAAAAATGAGGGAGAAAGTGGTCCAGAAAACCGGCCCATCTCCCCTAATTAAGGCGGGGTGGGGTAGAGTTTCGTTTGCTCCGGAGACCTCTATCAAGTATTAACAAAACAAAACCAAAACCACCCCGAAGAACCACCTTCGAGACAAATGTGTAAATTTTGTCTAAATAATGTCCTGGCCAAAGGCCGGTTCCTCCTAATTTACAGGATCGCTATCGCTTGCCAGGGAGAAATTGACACCTACATGGCACGAAAGCTCTAAATATTGACTAAGAATTTGGCAAAAGGTCTTAAAATCTCAAAACTAATGAGGCTAAATGTGATGGAGGAGAGGGTCCAGTAAAAAACACTCTCATTCCCTGACTAACTCTCGTAAATTGTAGACATATTAGCTCAATTACTAGAGTCGTTCTTGTGTTTTAGAAGTTAGTGGTTAAGATTTGTGGCCTAATTATTATAATCATCATCAGCAGCAGCAGCAGCCATTGGGAGTCCACTCCTGGACAAAGGCCTCCCTTAACCTTTTCCATGACTCCAGACACCTACTATGGGTTTCAGAGGCCGTGTGGCATCGTGTTTAGGGAATAACTTATTAACAAACAGTTGGATCAGTGATATTTTGACACAGCTTTTTTCACACCTTCTCCTAATTTTTGTCAATATAGTGCATTACCAAAAGTGTAGAAATAAGCCACTTGTCCCTGTGTCATGAGGTTAAAGTCGCACATTAATGACTAAGAAACGGACAAGGCTACCGTGGCTTACCTGTGAGAACCACCAAACTATTATTGCTCCTCCATCAAACGCGGTAGTTATCAGCCACCACACAACCCTATTATCACCTTTAAATTAAAGTTATCTTTCAATATCAAGTATAAATATACAAACAGTATAAAGTTTAATTAACGTATTTCTTGACAGTGTGGTAATCCCGACACTGACTTACGGAAGCGAAGCATGGACGTTGGTTGAGAGACTCAGACCAAGAGTGAGAGCAGTGGAAATGAATTACTTAAGGAGTGCGTGCGGAGTTACATGGAGGGATAGACAGACTAATGAGGAAGTAAGAAGGAGGTGTGGTGTGGACGTAGATGTGCTGGAAAGTGTGAAAAGGAACAACTTGAGATGGTTCGGCCATATGGAACGTATGGAAAGCGAGAGAATGACTAAGAGGGTGTACGAGAGCGAGGTGGAGGGACAGAGAGGGAGAGGTAGACCGAATATGAGGTGGAAGGATGGAGTGAGGAACTACATGAACGAAGGCGGTGCTGGTTGGGGGGAGGCGCGTCGACTGACTGGGGACAGAGGTGCATGGGGGCGGTTCGTTCGTGGCCACCCCTTCGGGGATCACGGCGTCAGGCAATAGATAGATAGAACGTATTTCTCCCTTTTGACCCCCTACCCTGTAATCGATACTGATACACCTGGTGGTGAAGGTAAACTGTGATAGCCCGGGACTTGGATAATCAAAGATGCTTTAAGTTTCATCGAGGTGACAAGTAACCAATGAATTAGTCCTTGCCTACGGCGTCATATCTTCCTCATACTCGGGAAACTCGACTATCATAAGTTATAATAGCCATTTGTAGTTTAGTATTAATGACGCTATAATTATGAAGTAAGCATTTAGGATGCAACTATTAGAGGGAGTTAAGGCATTGTAAATTGTTAGAGTATCAGAACCTTTGAGATCATTCCGTACTTCCTCCTTTCAGTAAATCCTACTCAATCTTCCCCTAGGCCCATTTCCTACCTTTCACAGTCATACCTGTAACTTGTGTCACCCAATGATCCTACTCCATTCACCATAATTTCCATAAATGTCCATACCATATCGATTTGCATTATCAAACTAATATTTCAAATAATAAATTACCTCTCTCCGTACTTTATTCTCAATTCGATCACTCTGTGAATCCATACACATATTGTACATATCATCCTCAATGATGTGCCCTCTAGTCTGCGTACATCCTCCTTCCGTTTACATGCTTCACACTGACGTTTTGTATATTTCCTCCATAGGCAGGAGTCCCACTTTGAATTATCTGGCATTCACATGAGCGTGTTTACAACCGCGGCAGTCTCGGCAGATACTCTGGTTTATATTACAATTATTGGGTTTTCCTGCCAAAAATGCATTTTCAACACGCCCTGTGTTAGCTGTACGGGGGGGAAGTGAGCGGACACGTGGCATGAAATTTCCAGTAATGCATTCACGTGAACACTCATTCATTCCCATCGGTTTCAACCTCGCCCTTGTATTTCACGCTCCGGATAAAACACTTGTGAGGAGTAGTATGTATTGGCCATGTCTCACTGCCACACAACATTACGATCCTAATACCTGCTTCATTTATAACTAACTTTTTTCTTTTCTTTTTGTTCGTACAGGAGTGACACACCTGCCAGCAATCCAACATGCCAGACTAAGAGAGGTTTTTCAGTACGGGAAGGAGGTGAGTAGGCACGAAACATTGTCCCATTAATGTCTACCTCACCCGTGCATATCACGCAACGGAGAAGATGTTCGTGTGAAGCAAGACTTACACATGCTGTGCTAAAGTTTCCTTTTGGCGCCATAAGAGATCCTCTTCAGGGTTAGAAGAGATAACGGTTCCCTATGCATTTGCTTCTTCTCACTCCCGCAATATATCTTGCATCAGCCCCTCCATCAGAACTCAACATATCACTCAACTAGCAAAGCTCCTCCACACATTATGATCATTCCTCTCCTGTAACGACTCCTTCAAATCCACCTTCAGCAGTCCGACGACCACTGCATATTGCACAAAGAATAATATACAACTTTTGTTTTGACGTACCCTCATTACTAGTTCACCTCTAAGCGGTTACATATCAAAGCAAAACAGTGATAATAATTATACAGGCAGTGTATTACAGAAATGTTTTCAAATACAATACAATTTATCAGTTACATTATATAGTCGGATTTACATTAATTAGCTGATCATCAAAACTACATTTAAGTAGTTTGGTATTTGTTACTCAAGTTTGTTGCTTTGACTGAAGAAAGGGTAATAATGTGAGTGTAAGTTTATTCATTTGTTTGTTATTTTGTGCATGTACAGTAAGTGTGCATACGCGCGTGGTAGTCTGATATTCTGAATATGAGTTGGAGGTCGTAAATCAAGTTTATACAGTTTATAGAGTCGTGTTACTTTTGTCGCTGTGTACTGTATTGGTGCCTAACAAATGTTGAATACGACTTGCTGATATTGAAAATCATTGAAAATATTACCTGGGAATTATTAAATTATCTGGTAAATTCTGGATCACATTTTATTTGAGGGTACTAGATTCTCATACATCGTATATTTGGCAAAGTGGTCATCACGGTAAAGACTAACCTATGATTACGATAGCGTACATTGCATCTAATTCTGTCAGACGAATATATCTAGCCTAGAAGAGAGCTTTCACAGCAAATTGGGCTCTCGACTGTATAATAGTGTAGCTACCACCAGCCGGTGTTATTCAGTTTGGAAAGGCCATCTCTTATTGAAGAGGTTATGTGGTAGTATTGGTTTCCCTCGAAGGTGGTAGTAGCCTCTCCCCCAGCAGACAAAGGCCCCCCAGACACCAGCCCCAGAACCAGCAGGATAATAAAGGCCCTAAGTTCAGCACACCGTTACCGCGGACCGGCGGAGGGAGGGAGGAAGGGGGAGGAAGGAATGTATACCCTGTTTATTATAGGTTGGCCAGAAATATTGACTCTTAGCCTCTGTAACTCAAAGAGGACTAGTCATCGAGCTATTATGTCTACCATTTGGGAAGAGTCAGTCAGGGAATAGGTGTGAAAACTTACAGCCCATTTACTCTAGCGCCTTTTGAGTTACAGAGGATAGGGATCACAACTTCTGCCTTACCTATAATGAATGGATTACAGTGACTGATAAGCGATTGAGAATTGACTTAGTGAGGTTTTGCTTGCTCTTGGGTGACATCTCTTTCTTAGGTAGTCTGTATTCTTTATCGTTTCTTAATTATTTTCTGGATTCTTCATATCTCTTTGCCCTCTGAGGGTTTTTTTCATACCGACTTATCTATTAGAAGATAAAATTACGGATTTATTTTCTGTGTATTAATAGACTATTTTTTTAATATTAGGAAGGGTGTATGGAAGCCAGAGGGTTAATTGAGATAGTCTTTACTCCTATAATTCCCGCAGATCCTTCCTAAACTGCCTCAAATCGTCTTATGATAGCCAGAATATTATGTCAAAATGTGTCATAATATTTAAATGGTTAAGTGTGTGTGTGTGTTTGTGTTGGAGGAAGAGGTTTGTATATGTATCAGTCACTTTAGTAATCATGTCATTATGTGCCTCAGTCGTTTTTAGTGGAAGAAAATGGTGATACTTATTACGCATTAAATGTATTCTCTCATTCTTCGCAACTCTAGTATTTACAGTATTTATCATTGACTATTTCGGAATCATGATCGGAAAATGGTAGTGGACGTACATATTTCAGCCATAGTTTCTCTCTCTCTCTCTCTCTCTCTCTCTCTCTCTCTCTCTCTCTCTCTCTCTCTCTCTCTCCTCTCCTCTCTCTCTCTCTCTCTCTCTCTCTCTCTCTCTCTCTCTCTCTCTCTCTCTCTCTCTCTCTCTCTCTCTCTCTCTCTCTCTCTCTCTTCTCTCTTTCTCTTCTCTCTTCTCTCTTCTCTCTTCTCTCTCTCTCTCTCTCTCTCTCTGGCTTACGGACAGAAGACAGAGAGTGGTGATAAATGGAGTGGAATCGGAGTGGGAGCCTGTCACTAGTGGAGTTCCACAGGGTTCAGTCCTTGGACCGGTCCTGTTTCTCATTTACATTAACGATATCGATGTAGGGGTAAACAACACCATTTCCAAATTCGCCGACGATACAAAAATAGGAAATACAGTCCTGAACGAAGATGATAGAAATGCGTTGCAATCTGATTTAAACAAGATATCAGAGTGGTCGAAAAAATGGCAGATGCCCTTCAATGTCGATAAATGTCAGGTGCTGCAGGTTGGTAGCAGAAATATGAAATACAAATACGAAATGAATGGCAAACAAATAAAAACCGCAACGGTAGTAAAAGACCTAGGGGTACTAATATCTGAAAACCTAAAAACTTCCGACCAATGTATAGCAGCTGCAAATAAGGCAAACATAGCATTGGGCTTTATTAAACGAAAATTTACATATAAACATGAAAACGTAATAGTGCCACTGTTCAAAAGTATGGTGAGGCCCCACCTTGAATATGGTGTGCAGTTCTGGTCACCTTATCTGATCAAGGACATTGTAAGACTCGAGTCAGTACAGCGTAGAGCGACGAAGATGATACCCTCATTAAGAAATAAACCATATGAAGAAAGACTTAAACGATTGAACCTGTTCTCATTAAAAAAGAGGAGGTTGAGGGGTCAGCTTATTGAGTGCTTTAAGATACTAAAAGGTTTCGACTTTGTCGATGTAAATGCACTATTCACATTAAACAATACTAATCAAACTCGCGGAAATGGAATGAAATTAAAAACCAAAAAGGCAAACCTAGATGTCACAAAGAGTTTCTTCACCTACAGTGTGGCGACAGAGTGGAATAAACTACCAGCGAGAGTGGTGGAGAGCGACACAATAAACGCCTTCAAGGGAAGGCTTGACCTCTATCTGCAGAGGGCTGGGGTGATATGAATGGAAAAAAAAAAAAAAAAAAAAAAATATGTATGTTGTGCACTGTACAGTATGTATATATATACTGTATATATATGTGTGTATGTATGTATGTGTATATGTATGTGTATATATATGTATATATATATATGTATATGTATGTATGTGTATGTGTGTATGTGTATATATGCATATTATAGTTTGTAAGGCCAGACTGCCTAGTAAGGACCTTGTGGTCTGTGTAGCTCTCTCTCTCTCTCTCTCTCTCTCTCTCTCTCTCTCTCTCTCATCTCTCCCTCTCTCCATCCACCGCACTCCACTCACACCACTCACTCACTTCCTCCCTCTCGTTACGTTTTTAATTTGTTTGTTTTAGTTTGCTCCCTAGATCTATCATGCCCTTAGAGATAAATGTGTACATTTTTCGGTATAAAATGCCCCGACTAAAGGCCGGTCCCTCCTAATTTACAGGCTCGCTATCGCTCGCCAGGAAAAAAAATAGACACCTAAATCGACACCGAAATTATAATGACAAAGTAATGGCGCGAAATGTCTTAAAATCGTAAACATTTCAAAAACAAATGGGGGAGAAGGGGATCCAGAATAAACCCTCCCCATAACCTATCCACCTACCCAGCCACCAACCACCACCCCTCTTCTCTCATTTGGGTATCGGCGTTGAAGATAATTTCCATATGCTTCCTGTAGAGCTTCTCAATGACGCCCACCTCCACCAGTCGCGTGAGGGCGTCGGAGATGGTGGAATTGGTGGGCGTGTAGGGCGCGTGGCGGGGCAGGAACCACGACAGATACGACCAATAGATCTGAACACCCGGAGAAAGGAAGGAAGGAAGGAATGTCAAAATTGAATGCTTAATTTTTTTTTATTTTAGTCAAACTATATTTAGAAGATTTCGTGCAGCTTGAGATTATGTGGTAGCTCAAAGGATTAAATGAGATTATGTGTAGCCTCTAAACTGTTAGAGGTCCTTCCTAAACCGAATCAAATCATCTAATAGTTGCCAGAATATAATGAAAAGGACGTCACCGGTACTGAATGGGTTATGAATTATGAGAGTTGAAAGATATATAAACCCTTTCACCACCATTACGTAATTTTCACCATATGTTGGTTATCATTAGACGATTTTATTTATTCTACAATCTACCTATACGACTGAAATGGGTAAATACGATCTCAATTAACCCTCTTAGTAACATATAGGTCCTTCTTCAACTGCATGATATCTCCTAATTTTAGCCAGAATCAGAGGTAAAAAGGAGTCATGGTGCTGAAGGGGTTAGCACCTTACATATCGCTGGCTGGTGTGTGGACAGAGACAAAGTTTATGCCCCCCCCCCCCCTGCTTGAGGACTCAGTGGGGTGACTATACCTAGCGTATATTATTATATGTACCTAATTAAGAGGGACATGGTTAAAAAAAACGTGCCCCCCCCCCCCACACACACACCACCACCTCCCCCACCTCCCCTTCTTCGTCATGTTTAGACCCATTAATTTTCAGATTTTAACACGTTTAAGACCTATCGCCCCATTTATTTCTATTTTTTAAGATTTGTCGTACAATGTAGGCGTCGATTGTGTTTCTGGCGCGCATTAGCGAGCCTGTTTTATAGTACTGTGGTAATGTAGAGACATTTCAGTTATCTTGAAGGAGGGTCTTGGGCTGTATTTTAAAGCTTGATGGAGGTCTAGGGAGGAAAGTACAAAAACAAAATAAAAGTATAAATATAAAAGCAAATACATGTGCCCATCCACTCTTAACCATTACAGTACCGGTGAAGTCGGTTTATCTATAGTTTTGCTATATACAGGTATAGACGATTGTATGCAGCTTGGGAAGGATTTGTGGTATTTACAAGAATTAATTGATATAGTCTGCAACCTTTCAATGGCTAGATACCATTCCGAAGCTTATTAAAATCGTCTTCATAGTTGCCAGAATATAATGAAAATGACGTCACCGGTACACCGTCACTGTGACATTTTGTAGATACGCACATTACTGCAAAGACTTCCCCAATTGTCCTGGCACTTTAGCTGAGGCATTGTCCTACCGAAAAATGCACAAATTTATTTCGAAGGTGGATCTCTGGGTATTTTTTTAAGCTTGATGGAGGTCTAAGGAGGACATTAATAAAATAATAACATTAATATTAATAATAATAATAATATTAATAATAATGCATTATTATATAAACACAATTAAATAACTCTCCTTAACTTTGAATAAGAACCGGAATGTGCTGTGACGGAATACACCCTACAATTGTCCAGAATAGATCAGTCCAGCTAATGCTAGTATGAAAGTGACTCAAAACTTATTTATGATTAGCATTTGGCCCTTTTATTATGAATGAAGCTGAATCCGTAATCCCAATGTCCTTGTGAGCATTGGTCAATCATAGAACTCGAGTACAATAGTGAAGTAGGTAATTTGAGACGAATATTGCTGATGATGTGGGATGCTATGATTGCTTGTTTAAAACTGCTATTAAACTCCATAGTTTTGAACTATATTTTAGTAGGGTATATTTTACTAACACTGTTACAATACTGTTACTGAACAATGTAAAAGACCAGTCTACGTTTGATTTTCTGATGATGGTCCTTGGCTAAATAAAACTTTGACTCCCCTGGTCTAACTAACACCAGTCAACCTTCGGACCCAGGTACGTGACCATGTATGACTACTACAGTATATCACCATCCTAATGTACAGGGTCACAGCATCATAACTCCCAGATGCTGTGCCTGTGAACTTCAATAAGCTCCAAGATCTCTAAAGCGACTCCAACGGAGTGTCAACACGTTTGCGTCTCCCAAGGTCAAGAATAGCACTTTGGAATAACCAATGGATACAAAATCTTCTACCACATCCACATATACAACAATCTCCTTGCCAAGGATCAGTCTGCTCGATTCAGAGTGACAGTATATTATTCCCTGAGAAATTATGATGGTGTTCAATACAATAATTAGGAACGTATTGACTCCATCCTTAAAACATGCAATGTCACTAAAAAAAAACACGCAGAACCAACCCGGGATTGAACCCTGGTCATTTGATCAACAGGCCAACATGCTGATCTCTCTGATGATAATGACATTGATGATGATGATGACATAGATGATGATGATTACAAATGACAATAATAACGATGATGATGCGCTAAGAAAGAATAAACAGAAACTCCCTGAGCCACCAACCTTCTCCTTCATGACATAGGTGGTCCGTGTGACCTTGTATTTCTGCCTGAGGAAGTCGATGTAGTCCCCGAAGACGATGAGCGCATGTCTGAAACCTGGGTGGACCATGAGGACGGCCTCGTCATAAAGGGAGGCGTAGTTCGTGATGGGCACCAAGTCAAGCTTACTCCCTAATGCAGCCAGGGTGGGGTTTGGGGTCGTCCGTAGGTAGGTAGGGACTGTGCTGCCATAGTCCAGCATCGACACCCTGGGAAAGACAAACTTAGATTATTTAGACCTCGTCTGGGTCATCTTAAGGGCCTGTCACATTGCCATCCCGGGACTTTCCAGATTATGAAATGACCGTATGTTTTGCAAAGTCTGGTGCTAAATCCTGCAAGGTCAGCTGAGGCAGGGCAAGGATTTGTCAAGGTGTGGGAAGGCGTGTTCAACCCCGTCTTTATTGTATGTGTATAAATAAGTTGGAAGGGTCGGGCCTGGATCTGCGCCGTCAATAGGCGGGCAAAGGACGTGCGTGGGACTCCATTAAAACGACGGGAGGTCCATTTGTTGGTTATGCCGGAGGCGTGGAAACGCCTGTATGACTGGTTTCCCATTTATCAACTGGTGATAGTCTTTGTTTGTATCAAAACCTGTATTACCAAAGCAGTTGATACACTTATCAAATAGCTTGTTGAGTATCAAGAGAAAAAAATCACCATTGCATCCTTTAGTGTTTGTATGTACCAGGCAGTTATTTATCGTAAATTAATGTTATATCTTTAATCAATTTATGAATATCAACTCTTGAATAGATATGAAAAATGTTTATTGGCCACAAGTTTACAAAATTATTATACTTATATACAGTAAGTGAATATCATACCTGATGTCCGCGGCAGCCAGGTCTTGTACGGTCTCCAGTTTACTAGGATAGACGGGCACGGTGAGGACAGCCACTAAGTTCCCCGTATATCCTGCTATGAGGACAGTCATCACCAACCACCACACTACTAGCCACAACCGAGCCCACCACATCCCAGCCTCACGATAATCCATGGGTTGATTCATTAGTCCACATGCTACCTGTACAGTCGGCACCAAGTAAATTTTGATCAATAATTGGTATCCGCAATAACTAGACTGTATTTGTTAATTTCGAGTGATATATACAAACATGTTCCAACACTTACCTACCCTATTCAACATCTGAGACAGACATTTATACAGCACGGAGCCAGCCAAACGTAATAACAGCTGAGACATGACTTATTAGCACTACCGTGCCACACATACTATTATACCACACCACCACAACGACACCCTCATCATTACACCACTATCCACATTACTGCCTACCACATACTTCGATTTTCCCCCAGGCAGCACTGGGTACCTCAGCTAGTACAAGGTTAAGAGATACAACAGGTTGGCGCACGCGCAGCCTGCTGACGTCACAATGCTGGACGAGAGAAAGAAAGGTAGAAAAACGCTCGCCTGCCAGCCAACCTGCTGCCACTAGACCCAGGGGTGTCCAACTCCAATATGCGGGCCTCATGCGGCCCCACTCCCTCTAGCATGAGGCCCGTGAACCAGTTTGGCCAAGTAGTGTCAAATATTGCATTTTTTCTAGAAATCTAGACATAATTATTATTTCTTAAATATATTATATATTGGTACTATATTAACTTAAGTACTAATTCTAGGAAGTATTTGTGAGAGTAAGAAGCTTTTAAAGTAGATAGGCCATATGCAGCTTCACGTGATCTTATGTTCTTATGTAATTGGGGTTGGGTGTGACTGGGATCTGCCTTGTGAGGGCCGATCGGCTTTTTGCAGACTCCCATTTTCTTAGGTTCTTATGTTCATTCATTAGAGAGACGCAGAGTTAGAGGGGATTTGATAGATGTGTTCAAGTGGGTTAGTGGGATTAATAGAGGGGACATGAAAAATGTACTAAAGCCCAGTGATAGCGAAAGAACTATAACAATTGTTTTCAAGATAGATACATTTCGTTTCAGAAAAGATATAGGCCAATAGTGGTTTGGTAACAGAGTTGTAGATAGGTGGAATAGGCTACCAAGTGCTATAGTGGGATCAAGAATGATAAGAGAGCTTTAAGATAAAATTAGATAGGCATTTGGACGAGATGGGTCTCTGTAACGAGTGCAAGACTAATTTATTCAACCTTTCTATATTTGGCGATGGGCTGGTCTATCAGAGTGAGACCTGAGCGATCTCTGCCATACCCATAGCTTACTCTGACTGTTCCTTTTACTTATATATTTTCTAAATCTCAAGTGACGGCGTCTCTTCCGTGGATTGACCTCCCAATCTACCAAGATTGGAAGCTAAAGTGTCACATTATTCCTTTGCCCCTCAACTTTCTCTTCATAATTGCTGAGGGGCACAGGGCCCTGGGTGGGGCTTTGGTTTCCCGGGCGTTTACGCACCCTCTCAGCTCCCCGCCATGGAGTGGCTTCGGTCACCCAGGCTTTATTGTGGTCGGCAGGGAGGGTTCTGTGGGGGCGCTCGTTTATGGCCTTGGCCTTACTCGGGGCCTTGGGGCTGTTCGGCCAGGCAGCTTGGGGAACAACAACAACAACAACCTTTCTATATATGGAAGATATATAATATTATGGATAATTTTGGTCATTCTTCGTGGTACTGACTCCAAATAAACTATATATGTCCATTCTGTAATGAGGACATCAAATTTGAACAGCATAATCTGAACCTGGTATATACCGGTATACACACATACATACAAATAATTACATTCCGTAAAACCAAGTCGCTTCGGACTTGGGTCGTAACTTCGGACATTGGCGATAATAAGTAATAGCCACTTTTCAAGATGACTTCGGACACCATTTAGGATAAGGATAGCTCTCTTCTTATGGGGGATAATTTTAGGAGGCTTCCTGGATTACCGCGCACTATCACCACGCATCACTTTACCTAGTTATATCTCTATAATGTGTTTACAGTCAGATATTGTTAAAAACTTCGACAAATTTCCGAAGTTACACGGTTTTACGGTTCATAGCCTACATACTACATAATAGTAACCACTGACATTACTATTCAATAAATCCTTGCAGTCTGGAACTATGCCTGATCAGTGGAAGCTAGCCAACGTAACACCGATATTCAAAAAAGGCAGCAAATCCCTACCCAGTAACTATCGTCCAATTAGCTTAACCTCAGTTGTATGTAAAATGCTAGAAACGGTCATACGAGACAGACTCATAAATCACTTGGAGGAAAATAACATACTTAAAGATACTCAACACGGCTTTCGTAAAAAACGTTCCTGTTTAACAAACCTCTTAGACTTCTTCCACGATATCCTCAACCTCTACGATGAGAGTAAAGCTGTAGATATTATATACCTTGATTTTCAAAAGGCCTTTGACAAAGTTCCCCACAAACGTTTACTGCTAAAACTAAAAGCGCATGGAATACAAGACGGTGTGTTGAAATGGATAGAAAATTGGCTCAGCAACAGAAAGCAAAGGGTAGTCATAAACGGTAAGGCATCTAAATGGACCAATGTAAGTAGCGGGGTACCCCAGGGATCGGTACTAGGACTAATTCTCTTTCTAATTTACATCAACGACATAGATGAGGGTCTCACCTGCACAATCTCAAAATTTGCTGACGATACAAAAATTGCAAATAGCGTACTCTCAAAAGAACAAGTTGACGATATGCAACACAATCTAGATAAATTGTCATGTTGGGCCCAAAATTTGGCAAATGAGTTTCAATGCGGATAAATGTAAAGTACTACATGTCGGATACCTAAATGAGAAAGCAAACTATTCGATGAATGGCACTCAGCTTAAGAATGTAAACAGAGAAACTGATCTGGGAGTAACAATATCGAGTAACCTAAAACAGAGTCAACAATGTTCAGAAGTTGTTAAGAAGGCAAACAAAATAATTGGCTTTATAGGCAGGTCATTTGAGCATAAATCCAAAGAAGTTATCCTAACCCTTTACAATTCCTTAGTCCGCCCTCTTCTGGAATACTGCGTTCAATCCTGGTGCCCTTATTACCAAAAAGATATAAATAAGCTAGAACGAGTTCAACGTAGAGTTACCAAAATGATACCTAGCCTAAAGAACAAACCATACGAAGAGCGCCTTAGAGAATTAAATCTATTTCCTTTAACCCAGCGCAGATTAAGAGGCGACTTAATTCAAGTGTTCAAAATCATCAAAGGCATCGACAATATGAACTGTAGTAAGTACTTCACTATCGACCAATCTAATTACACGCGGGGAAACGGTTGCAAAATTATTGGTAAATCTTTTAACTCGCACGAATCTAAGAATTTCTTCTTCAATCGAGTTGTCAACTTGTGGAATGGGCTTCCCCGAGACGTTATAGACTGCAGCACCGTTGATTCATTTAAATTCCGCCTAGACAAATATCTCGCATCAATCCCGCGACTGACTGCGTTTGTAAATGAATAACTTATCCTCCCCTCAGTTACTAACCCCTATGTCCCCTACTAACTTCCTAGTCCTGCCACGTTAGTGGTAGGGCAGTAGTTCCCTTTCCAATGTTCCCTTACCAACTCTAAACCACTGTTTGGACACTTGATCCTCAGTGTTTTGGAGGACAAGCAACCTAGAAGGGTCACTAGACCTGTTGTTGCTTGATTTCCTTTGTACTCCTTTGTACTCCTTTGTACTACACACACATACTGTATATATATATATATATATATATATATATATATATATATATATATATATATATATATAAATAATGCATCCAAAATCTTGACAATATAAAGGCATTTTGTTCAGTTAAAATAGAAGAGCTGCACTTTCACAGGGCATTATACAGTAGTTATAGCATCACGGTATGAAGTAAAAGAAAACGGAGGATGATGCTGGCTCGGCTGCTCCTTTGAGAATGAATGGTAAACAGTCGAGTGACCTCCGACCCTTCCTTCCTCGTGACGTCATGCGCGAGCGGGTACGAGTTTGAGTGACCCCATGCTCCAACCTGTTGTATCTCTTAACCTTGAGCTAGTATACTATAGATATACAATACAATAAAAAATCGAGCATACTCCACGTCTCGGACTGGAACCCCTCTTGAACCCCACCATCGCCAACTTTTCCGGGAAAAGACTCTTCCCTCACCAGTGCATTAAAATGTAAAACTTGCAAACTAAACAAACCAAAATTGGGACAAGGACAATATAAAGTCAAATTAAATTATCAAAATCGCTATGTGGAAACAACGCTTACTAAAATGAAAATTATTAAATAAAAGAACACAATCCACCACATAGGGTGTACATTACTACATGAGCAAGTTAATCTGTTTCCCAAGCAAACTAATCGCACATATAACAACGCACTATCGTCACGTTAAAGGAAGTAGTCAAGTTTGGGAAGTCGGAAGACGGTGATCACAGATCACCGTCGCTCTTCTCCTTAGGTCTGGTAGAGGTTGGTGGAAGATAATGGGCTGCCTTACTACTTCAGGAATTATTTAAGATCCAATAAATGCTAATGTAGTACACGTGTGATTATTTGAGCTCAATTAAGTGTCTTTACATTTTAGGTTGATTAGTCCGCCAGCCACCTACAGAACCATAGACACCTCGGCAACTCTATGCTACCATCCAAATCACACATAAGGGGAGGTATTTCGTTTTTATGAGCCTCCTTCTCGCACATGCTTAGCCCCATTAGTTTTCCAATTTTAAGACTTTCGCCCATTTCTTTTTCAATATTAAGACTTTTCGTGCCATTTAGATGTCGATCTTTATCTGGCGAGCATTAGCGAGCCTGTAATTTAGGAAAGGCCGGGACATTTTGCTACCAAAAAATTTACAATTTGTACTTTAAGAGGGAATGAATGTGAGAAGTAATCCTACAGAATGGCATTTTTTAGGACTGGGTGTTAAGAAGAGGTTTTTAGTTTGTTCCCTAGACCTTCATTAAGCTTATAATTACACCCCTTGACCCCCTTCCAAGAAAAATTTGTAAATTTTTCGGTAGAAAAATTTCCCGGCCGAAGGTCGGTTCCTCTTAAATTACAGGCTCGCTATCGTTCGCCAGGAAAAAATCGACACCTAAATAGGAAGAAAGGTCTTAAGATTTACAGAAATGGGGCAAAAGTTCTTAGTCACCAAACTAATGGGGTGAACGTTTTAAAACCTCAAAAGCAATGGGGCTAAACATAAGGGAGAAAGGGGTCCTCATACAGGTTCTAGAAGAGAGCCTTTATGAGGTCTTTTGGTGTCGTTGATAATGCAAGCACACGGTAATAATAACCGTAATATATTGTACTTATGACCCTGATTAAAGGCCTCCCTTGGTTGGTTAGCTAGTACAGCAGTTACATGTTTCAAACACATTGTATCATTCTTCATTACCATACTGGAGCATCGTTATCACACCACCTCATGACACACACTAAAACACCACCACACCACACCATCACCATCTCATCTCAGTTACACTACACCATCACATCATCATAGTACATTAACACTATCACACTATTCGTTCAAAGTAGTTGGTCCCCATTCCTCTCGGCACCTGCCACTCAAGTAATTCTTATTTATGAAAGTCAATAACCACGTTAAAGTGTCCAGACAGGAAGGCATTAAGATATGTCTCATTATTTTAAGAGGAAAGTAATATAAGGTAGCAAAAATGAATTTGTGATTGGAATAAATGTTATATATTTTACTAAGAAATGTAATTTTCACAGCAATATGAGCTACTATATTATAAATGCTCGTCCTTATAACAGTAGAATTGGAAAATTAACAGGATTATTGAAAAATTAAGGATCTTTACTGATGCTAGAGTAATGTGTAGTGGAAAAGACTAGCATTATGAAGTTGGCATATTCTTAACCTCACCCTTAAAGCGAAATTGGTAGGATCCTTGAGCCCCTGGATATTGTGCAATAAGAGTAACAGGACCGCCGCAGATCCAAACGTTGTGGCCAGAAGCAGACCCCACATCAGTGTAGAGAAGGGGTACAGTATATTACTCCACTTGGGCACAGGAGGAGGCATAGCTATCATGAAGCCATATGTGTCGATGGTGTAGGGATAGGTGTTGTCGAAGCCGCGTATTGTGTCTTGTGAGAGGAGCATGGAGTTGATGATGAGATCTTTTCCGAGGTGCTCCAAGTCACGGAACATACCGAAAAATTCACCATTCTCGAAGGATCCCCATTTTCCATCTTCAGTCCCAGCAATAAGGGAGAATTTGAAATTATACCTGTCAGCAATAACCTGCAGAGCATCCACATTTTGCCCAGTGCAGTTTCCATGCTCTGTGAAATATATCAGTGGTTCGTCGTCACACCAAGCGGCGAGTTTAAAAACCTGGCCTCCCAAATCCTGGAATCGAGATGGGAAGAGCGATTGGCGTGTTGGAAATTTTTCAGGATTCCAGATTCCCATGGGTGCCTGAATGAGCTGCTGGCCTTGTGAATTGAGTTGTGTAGGGAGGCTGGTGAAAACATTGAGACGCAAGTGGCCAAGATGAGTCTCTAAACGAAGGAGTGATATAAACCTTGAACGTTGGATGACCGAATGGATGAGAATGGCTGTAGTGTTTATCCCTGAGTTGAGAGAGAAGAGGACGAGGAAGTCAGGATTCCATTGGGGATTGCCCGTCAAAAGATCGAAAAACGCTGCAGGGTCGTCATAGAATACAACAATAGCGGCAAGGAGGATGCCCTTGGTGTGGTGTTGGGGCTGCGGGGAACCATAAAGGAGGGAGTGTTGTGAAGTGAGGACCACGGGTGTGAGGAAGGCTCCGGATGACGCCACTACCCTGCTAACATCCAGGAGGCGCTGACTGCGGTCATCAGTCATGAGCAGGAGATCAGGAGATCTAGGTCACGCAGCGGACCAGAAACCAGTGTCTTGAACTCCTCTTCAACAGGTGATCCATCATCTGGGAGAAAATAAAAAAGCTTAGCACTGACCCAGCTGACGTTTTGAGAAGTTATTGTTTTGCACACAAAAAATCTATCTCCCCCCCCCCCCCCCCCTTACACGTGGTTTTCTTCTATCTCCCCCCCTCCCCCCCCCCCCCCCACACGTTTAAGAAAATAAAAAAAACTCTCCAGACTCTCCTTCAAACTAAATGTGTACATTTGTCGGTAGAAAATAATTTTGGCCAAAGTCTAGTTTCGCCTACTTTCGCCTACTTTACTGACTCATTATCGCAATCAATGCCCTCACTGACAATTCTAAAACCACATCATCGTACTAGACCCCCAAAACGACGGACATTAAAGTGAAAAGTTGGGTAGGTTATAGCTCAAATTCATGCATAGTACAAATAACCTCATAATAATTGACACTAACCTCTTCACCGTATCTGAATATTCGTATATCCGTGCCGTGTGTGTGTGTGGTGGGGGGGGGGGGGTATACTTTACTTGGAGTAATAATTTCCGAGCAAATAAATGTACTGTAGCGCTGTGATGTGGATGTGCTGGAGAGTGTGAAATGGAACAACATGAGGTGGTTTAGGCATGTGGGGTATGTAGAAAATGATAGAATGACTAAGAGACTATGGGAGTAAGGTGGAAGGGGAGAGAGAGAGAGAGGGAGACCAGCATGACATGGATGGATGACATTGAGAGGAATGGGAATGCAAGTGGTATTGAGTTGGATGAGGGTCGCTGGCTGACGGCTATGGGGAAGTATTTGTTTTATTCTGAACCCCCTTGTGCTTCATGTTTAGCCCCATTATTTGTTTTCAAAAGTTAAGACTTTCGCCTATTTCTTTGTCAATATGAAGACCTTTCATGCCAATTAGCTATCGATTTTGTCCTGGCGGACGACGGTGACCCTGTAATTTAGGCTGCGACATTTTTCTACCGAAAAATGTATCAATTTATCTCGAAGGGGGATATTTGGAGTGTATTTATTTAAATCTTGATAGAGGTCTAGGGAGCTAACTAAAACAAATATATATTCTATCTCTATCTATTGCCGAACGCCGTGATCCCCGAAGGGGTGGCCACGAACGAAACTCCCCCATGCACCGCTGTCCCCAGTCAGTCGACGCCCCTCCTCCCATCCAGCACCTCTTTCACGCATATACTTAACTCCATCCTTCCACTTCTCACTTGGTCTTTCTCTCCCTCTCTGTCCTTGCACCTCACTCTCGTATACTCTTTTAGTCATTCTCTCACTTCCCATACATTTCACATGGCCGAACCATCTCAAGGTGTTCCTTTCCACACTTTCCAGCACATCTACATCCACACCACACCTCTCTCGTACTTCTGCCTATCCCTCCATGTAACTCCGCACGCACTTCTCAAGTAACTCATTTCCACCCCTTTCACTCTTGGTTTGAGTCTCTCTACCAACGTCCATGCTTCGCTCCCGTAAGTCATTGTCTGGATTACCACACTGTCATGCAGGGACTTCTTTACTTCCATGCTGACCACCCTAATTCTTGTTACTGTTTTCAGCGTTCCAACAACCCTCTTCCCCTGTTGCACCCTCTCCCGCACTTCATCATTCATACTCCCATCTTTACTCAACACACTGCCCAAATACTTAAATGAGCTGACATTCTCCATAGTCTTACCATTCAACCTCACCTCACACTCTGTGGCTGCACCCCTTTCAAAACCATTATCTTGCTCTTCCCCGCATTTACCTGCAGATTCCATTTTTCACATAGGCTACTGTTCCAAACATATTTACCAGACACTGCAACTCCCATTCACTATCACTCGTTAGAACTGTATCATCGGCAAACAGCAGTACAGGCAACTTCCACTCATTTCCTTTCTTTATCAGCAGTACATCCACTACTCTTCCTTGTATTTCTTTCATGGCTACATCCATATATATATTGAACACCCATGGGGACATCACACACCCTTGCTTTAACCCAACATTCAGATCAATGAACTCGCTCTGTTATTTCTCCACACGCACTTACGCCTTAGCACCCTCATACATGCTCTTCACTGCTTTCAGCAATTTGCCATCTACTCCCTATATTCTCAGTAATTTCTACATACTGTACCTTCTCTATCAACTCTGTCATAGGCCTTCTCCAAGTCCATAAATGCTGCATACAACTTGTGTCGCTTCTCCAGATATTTCTCCACAACACATTTTAGGGCAAACATCTGATCAACACATCCTCTTCCCTTCCTAAACTCACCCTGCTCGTCACCTACCCATTTCTCCGTTCTCGCTCTCATTCTCTCGATCACTACCCTACTGTACATCTTCCCTAGTACGCTTAGAAAACATATTCCCCAGTGGTTACCACACACTCCTCTTTCCCCTTTAACCTTATACAGGGGGACTATTATGCTTGTCTTCCAGTCATCAAGCACACTTCCCTTCTCCCATGCTAGTTTACACATTTTCCATACCCATTCGATCACTATTTCACCACCATACCTCAGCATTTCCCCACACACTATCTTTTCCTGATGTTTTCTCCATCTTAACTCTTTTCATGGCTTCACACACTTCTGACCTCTTGATCCCCACCTCCTCCTCCTCCTCCACAGAAATATATATACCGGAAATAATGAAAAATAAATAGGTAAATAAATTAGCGTCTCCTTAATAGAAAGGCATGGAGGCAGTTCCTTTGTGTCCACCACCTCGGGGATCAAGGCGTCTGGCAATAGATTAATAAAATATCTAATATATAATTATTGTTGTCTCCATTTGTTAGGGCATTGTGAATTTGTAGCTCATAATCATGAATTATATTTTATGGTAGAAGACAAGGCTCGGACCAGAGAAAGATCTTAATATTGACAAAGAAATCGGGTAAAAGGTCTTAAAATCGCCAAACTAATGGGGCGAACGTCTTAAAATATTAAAGCTAATGGGACTAAGCATGAGGGAGAAGGGACTCTAGAATAATCCCAAACCTCCCCTTAATTGTAGCTTACACAGAACGATTCTACTCAGTCCATCTAACACTCTCAGCCCACGTCTTATTATTATTATTTGTGTTTGTATAATTAGGCCAAACTTTAAACAATAGCACCTTTAACTCTTCTACTTTGCCTTTTGTTTTCCTCCTTTACTTCTCTCTTCATTCTCAGAGACCTCTCACCTCCCCAACCTGTCTATCCCCCTCAACTTTAACTTAACTTTAACCCTGGGATTGGGATAATTTGCATACTGATAATTATTATTGTGGGATTTGATTACTTTTACCATTGTTGATCAATGTATATTTAGATTGTTCCCTTGAGTAAACTCCACCACCATCCCCAGATCCCCTTCAATAATAATTGATGCATTTTTCAGTAGAAAATTGTCCAGGCCGAAGGCCGATTTGTACTAAATTGCAGACTCACTATTGCTCGGTCCCCCCAAAATCGATAACTGACTTGGTGAAATGCCTCCTCATAGAAAAACTAATAAGGGGCGAAACTTTTTAAAATCTCAAAGCTAGCGAAGTCCAGCAGAGAGGTTCCAGCAAGACCTTTACTCGAACCAGATAGGGTTAAGGGGAAAAGGTTGATTGACAATATTATTAGTGTTTTCAGTAATTTGCTTATGGACACATGTAGAATTACACTAAGACTTATATCTGACAATAAATAGAAGACGGTATACCCTTTAATACGACACTTAGTCGATTCAAATATAATAAATAACTAGTATTTCAAATTTGAAAGGGCTGGTCCTGTCCAGAGTGAGGTTTGGCATCCTATACCCAACCATAGCCGTTTCTATATCTCTTTTCTTGTTCTACTTTTCCTACTTTGGGGGCGTAAGGCTAGGAATCCTCCTCCCCTTGTAAAATTCAATTACTAGCCGAGACAGAGAAAGGGGGGAGGGAGCGCGAAAGTGGTCCCTATCCCTTAGAATTGGAACTTTAAATTTAGTTTCTATTCGGGCTCTGTCTGGAATCGGCCACCCCCACCTTATGTGGTATGTGCTTGAGTATATACTGTATACTGTATATACAGTACATACTGTACAGTACATACTGTACAGTACATACTGTACAGTACATACTGTACAGTACATACTGTACAGTACATACAAATCAAATTAGAAAATCCAAAGTTTCACCAAACGCACTACCGAGAAATGGACCGCCAAGAATTGCAATATAATGTCTTTGTTTAAACAGTGTCGTATATATATATATATATATATATATATATATATATATATATATATGAATACCTCCCTCAACATTTCAATACTAATAGGGCTAAACATGAGGGAAAAGGAGGTCCAGATAAACCAAAACCTTCTCTTAAATTAGGAGAGGCTTGGGTAGAGCGAATTAGGTTTGGTTAGGCTACTAGGTTAAAGCAGGTTATGTTTTTCTTTAGTATAAGGGATGTTAGATATGGACTGGTAAGGTAATATATCTATTTAAACAATTCTTTCCCATTGCAGCGCCTGATACTGAACGAATATTGTGGGAGTGAGCGTTGTCTACAGATATTATATATGGATTAGCATTTCCATTTCTAAGGGTAACGTCATTTTTCAGCTTATTTCATCCATTAACAACACCACGAAGGGAAATAATTGTTTAAGAATACCACTCAGAGACTTTCGCCCCATTAGTTTGGAGATTATAATACCTTTCGCCCAATTTCTTGCCAATATCAAGGCCTGTCATGCCTTTTATCCCCAGTCACACATGGCGACTCGCCGCTAATGCAGTCAGGGTAGTGTGAGGCAAGATATATAGACTATTGCACTTATACTGTTGGACATATCAATTAAATGTATGAATACAGCATATTTTATATTTTTTGTTTTATTTGTGTTTAAAATATTTTGTTAATAAGGTAAATTAATACATTTAATTACAAAACATTATTTTTACCTATTATTTCTAATTATTCTACTATTAGTATTTGTACATTGATTTTTGGTAGGTGTTTACCTAGGTAGTCGTGTTTTTCTATTTGTATTAGTCTCAAGTTTTTCCAACAGATATTAGGCTATTTTGACACTGCTAGTCGGATTAATCGGTTTAAAACCTGACGCCTAGGACCAACCAATGACATTTCTACGCTCTGCTCAAGAGGCGCGGGATTGTTAGACTTCCATATTCGTGTAAATTAATTCCAAAATTGGGAGCAATCGAGAGCATGCACGATTTTGGTCCCGATTGCCCTCAGTTTTGCAATTTTTCTATATATTTTTGGCAAAATCGGAGGCAACTGGGACGAAAAATCATGTATGTGTGAAGGGGGCTATAATGTTATATAGCTTCAAAATTAGTAGCAACTTGTGACAGGCTCAGTATCGGCGACTGTCTTGTAGCGGGTAGTCGCCGATACAAGTAGCAGCGAATACAGTCTGCACGTGTTACTGTGGCTTTAGGTGTCGAGTATATACAGTATATAGAAGAATAACGAAGACACCGCTTGTATTTAGTGCCATCACTTATAACTCCTGGACAATATTCACCTACATATACATTTGTTTTCCGATTCATATTTAGACCCCCTTCAAGCTATCATAAGATTCCTTTCTAGATCCCACTTCAATCTAAACAAAATCCCACCACCCATAAACCCCCCTTCAAACTAAATTTGTAAACTTCTTTGTATATAGAAGAATGTCCCGGGCAAAGGCCGGTTTCTCCTAAATTAAAGGTTCGCTATCGCTCACCTGAATGGGGTCAAACGTCTTAAAATAGTCACAAACGGGGCTAAGCTTCTAAGATTCGCCAAACTAATGGGGTGAAACGTCTTAAAGTCGTCAAACTAGTGGGACAAAGCAAAGGTGATGAAAACCTACTCACCTGGCAACACAGAGAACTGGCGTATGAAGGACGCTGCTGGTATTGGGGTGCTGTAGACCAGAAGAAGGAGGATGAGGCCCCCTAGCGCTGCTCCTCTATTTAGCGCCATGATGAATATGACCCAACACAAGTACATTATGCCCCTATATATCTCAACCTTTATCATCACTGCGGGGAGACTGGTTGTTTGTTTGGTCTTATTAAGTAATTTATTCATATTTTTTTTTAGTTTCCTCCCTAGAACTCCATCAAGCTTAGAAAAACACCCCCTAGACCCCCCTTCAAGATAAATTTGTACATTTTTCGGTAGAAAAAATCCCGACTGAAGGCCGGTTCCTCTAAAAATTGCAGGCTCGCTATCGCTCGCCAGGAAATAATAGACACCTAAATGGCACGAAAGATCTTAAAATTGACAACGAAATGGGGCGAAAGGTGTTAAAATCGCCAAACTAATGGGCCGAACATCTTATAATCTCAAAACTAGTAGGGCTGAACATTAGGGAGAAGGGGGTCCAGAAAAAATGGTCTGCCTCCCCTTCAGGCGGTGGCACACGAGCTCGGTTTACGTCCATTGTTCACGGGTAGTTGTAGTCTGGCGGCTTAAAAATTCAAGTTATACCAGAAATCGGCCACCTAGGATAAGCTACCTTCAGTCTAGTTTCCGATTCCAATGCGAAAGTGCCTCAAACTATTACGAGAACAAATTTGTTCATCGAAAATTGCCGGAAAGTGACCGTATCGCACTGGCTTTAATAAAACAAAATATGAACGAAAACGGAAGATAATTATCAAGGTGATTTTGCAGGTTTGTAATGTGCAGCAAGCTTACCACTCGGTTGAGGTAGACCTTTGTTGACTTCTGTGGATGAAGGAGTTTTACAATAACCTTCCAACAATGTGCTTTGGGATGATTTTAATCGTGTCTTGCGAATCGTTTGGGAAAGATTTGTAGGTTTGGCAGCGTTCGACGGAGGCCTTCAGTGCTCCACAATGCATATTTTGTTGCTACTTTTGTCTGTATTTCTTTGTTTTTACCTGGTGAAAAGTTTATTACATTTGCAGCTGTTTTCTTGGTAATTAATAGAAACATTTGAAACTGTTTAGGCATTTATAATAATGCCATGTTTTCCCAATTAACAACATAATATTATTTACCTATAATTTGTTTTTAGCGGAGTTATTATAATGGGACCAGACAATTTATCGCTAGCTTAAAAGATTCTCTCTGTCTCTGTCTCTGTCTCTGTCTCTCTCTCTCTCTCTCTCTAACAAACCTCTTAGACTTCTTCCACGATATCCTCAACCTCTACGATGAGAGTAAAGCTGTAGATATTATATACCTTGATTTTCAAAAGGCCTTTGACAAAGTTCCCCACAAACGTTTACTGCTAAAACTAAAAGCGCATGGAATACAAGACGGTGTGTTGAAATGGATAGAAAATTGGCTCCGCGACAGAAAGCAAAGAGTAGTCATAAACGGTAAGGATCTAAATGGACCAATGTAAGTAGCGGGGTACCCCAGGGATCGGTACTAGGTCCAATTCTCTTTCTAATTTACATCAACGACATAGATGAGGGTCTCACCTGTACAATCTCAAAATTTGCTGACGATACAAAAATTGCAAATAGCGTACTCTCAAAAGAACAAGTTGACGATATGCAACACAATCTAGATAAATTGTCATGTTGGGCCCAAATTTGGCAAATGAGTTTCAATGCGGATAAATGTAAAGTACTACATATCGGATACCTAAATGAGAAAGCAAACTATTCGATGAATGGCACTCAGCTTAAGAATGTAAACAGAGAAACCGATCTGGGAGTAACAATATCGAGTAACCTAAAACCGAGTCAACAATGTTCAGAAGTTGTTAAGAAGGCAAACAAAATAATTGGCTTTATAGGCAGGTCATTTGAGCATAAATCCAAAGAAGTTATCCTAACCCTTTACAATTCCTTAGTCCGCCCTCTTCTGGAATACTGCGTTCAATCCTGGTGCCCTTATTACCAAAAAGATATAAACAAGCTAGAACGAGTTCAACGTAGAGTTACCAAAATGATACCGAGCCTAAAGAACAAACCATACGAAGAGCGTCTTAGAGAATTAAATCTATTTCCTTTAACCTAGCGCAGATTAAGAGGTGACTTAATTCAAGTGTTCAAAATCATCAAAGGCATCGACAATATGGACTGTAGTAAGTACTTCACTATCGACCAATCTAATTACACGCGGGGAAACGGTTGCAAAATTATTGGTAAATCTTTTAACTCACACGAATCTAAGAATTTCTTCTTCAATCGAGTTGTCAACTTGTGGAATGGGCTTCCCCGAAACGTTATAGACTGCATCACCGTTGATTCATTTAAACTCCGCCTAGACAAATATCTCGCATCAAACCCGCGACTGACTGCGTTTGTAAATGAATAACTTTATTTTATCCCCCCCTCAGTTACTAACCCATCTGTCCCCTACTAACTTCCTAATCCTGCCACGGACATTAGTTCCAGGGCAGTAATTCCCTTTCCAATGTTCCCTTACCCACTCTAAACCACTGTTTGGACACTTGATCCTCAGTGTTTTGGAGGACAAGCAACCTAGAAGGGTCACTAGATCTGTTGTTTCTTGATTTCCTTTGTACTCCTTTGTACTCTCTCTCTCTCTCTCTCTCTCTCTCTCTCTCTCTCTCTCTCTCTCTCTCTCTCTCTCTCTCTCTCTCTCTCTCTCTCTCTCTCATATATATACCTGTATATAATATATATATATTCATATATATATACTGTATGTATATATATATATATATATATTATCCACAAAAGTTAATGCCATGTTTTCATTTTCGGCAATACATTTCGCTTCAAAATCTTCGCAATATCTGAATAATCAAGATAGAGGCACATAAATTAGCGGTTAGCTAAGAAAAAACATATTAAAGTTAATTTAGTTTTAAATCAGTTGACGGAGCAAGCTGAGGTTGAATTCCTGGTCCTCCTAAATATTCTAACTTCAGAATAATGTAGGAAGATATTACCGACTTCAGTACAATGTGTACAGTCAGGGTTAGAAGTCATGTAACTCTTCTACAACTGCATCCCTTTGTGGCGCGGAGTGTTAGTACAAATTCGCGTGCGCGAAGGTCCAAACTTTGTTGACCCCTCTCCTGATCAAATTTGGTCATTTGCCCTATAAAGGGTTAAAAATAGTTACTTTCCTTGATTTTAAACCCACGCACGAATACTCATAATTACAAATTTGTCAACCCAATATTTATAATGTAAGTAGAGGAGAAGGGGTAAGATCGATTTTCATGAAGACTTTTCCGTTAACCTTTCATCCACAACTATTGTCGGGAAATATTTTGAGTCATTTTACACTGGTACCAGTGACTAGGCTGAAGCCATATTGAATTAATTTAATAGTTTAACTCCTAAAATGCCAAATCTGAGTTTCCAATACGTGTTTTAGGAGAAATCGGTCGTGTAAATTCACCTTAACATTAATTTAAGAGCGAATACTGTAATGAAAGCTGATAAAGTGTATTGTGGTTAATGAGTTGACTGTGCTAGTAAACCAACCAAAATTGTTCTTGTGGTCTTAATAATGATCAAAGGGCACCCCTTTTAGTCTTATCATTTTAAATAGGCAGCTCATTGCGTACAGTCATGGACACGGATTTATGTACAGTAGATGGAGGAATAAGTATAAAACAAAGATGAAGTGTTTTAGTACATATATATTATTGGTTTTCACTAAACAATGTTCACAGTCTTGTTTGTATCAAGACCTTTTTCATATATTCATGCCTACGCTGCACATCTCTCAAATATTTCCTAATCATTGTTATATATATTTTTGGACACCTACAAGCGCATCATTGTTCATATTATCCAGACAAAACATAACTCATTTGGATAACCACCACCATTTTCCTCCACCATACAATGGGATCCAGGATATATGTTAATGCTCAGTTAATATGAACCGACTGTAGTGTTGTTGGTGAGGTGGGGGTGTGAGAAGGAAGAGGCCCTGTAGGGACGAGGGTTGACAGATCTGTTGGTGGTGGTATAGCGAGATACTAGACGCTCCAGCAGAAAGGTCAAGGCCCCGGTAACCAACCCTAACACCAGCAGGATAAAGGCGCCCTGGACATGACTCAAGTTCAGAACACCATCACCTTGACGCTAGAAACGGGCAGAAGTTAAATATTAGTTTGCCTTAAACATCTGAAGTAACATACACAATACAGTCATGATTACTACACCCCAAATCACTAAATTTTTCACACCGTCATCCACACTGATACAAGCAAATATAAAAAGCGAGAAAAATATCAAGCCATCGCCAGAATTCATCAGTTCGAGCCCCTGGCATTCGAAACTTCAGGAGTCTTCGGCCCCACCACCCTTAAGATGGTGAATGAAATAGGCCGTAAAATCAGAGAAGTTTCAGGAGAACCCCGGGAAACCCTCTGGCTCAAGCAAAGACTAGGGATGGCTATCCTCCGGGGCAATGCCACCAGTGTCATGAGCTCAGTTCGACAGGACTGAGTCATGCCACTGCGTGAGGCCCCGGCAGGAGTGGTGTATCCGTAGTCTTTCCACAGTAGGGTAAAACAAAACATAAACCTTATTTGTATGTAACATGTGTGATGCACATTAATAAAAGGGGATGTGTCGGATGGTTGAAAGCCACAGTTGCTCGCGCGTTTGGGGCTAGCAACACGTATTATGAAAAACATGCATCCTCCTTCATTCACTGTCCCCCCCTTCACTCACTCAACCCCACAATTTGCCGGAGGATAACAGGTTTTTCACAATACGTAGACGGAGGTCTTTTTAAAAAAAAAAAAAAAGCAAATATCTACTTTGTGAAACAACAACATATAACTTGCACTTGAGACACACACACACACACACACACACACACACACACACACACACACACACACACACACACACACACACACACACACACACACACACACACACACACACACACACACACACACACACACACACACACACACACACACACAACACACCACAACCAGCACACTCTAACCTGAGTGTTGTGTGTACCGACGCTGCGCTGAACGTGCTGATTGTAGAGTTGTTTGATAATGCCCATCTCACCCAATCGGACGAGGGATGTGTCGATCAGAGAGGTATAGGGGGTGTTGGGAGGCAGGAACCAACTCAGATAACCCGAGTAAATCTGCAAAAAGAACAATAAAGCCTGAACAGATTTGCAGGGTGTAAAGAATGAATGGTTGGATCAATGTATAAATGATACGATAGATGGATAAGTGTATGGATGGATGGTTTTATAATTTACTGGATGGAGAACTGAATGAATGGACAATACAAAAATGATTGAATGAACGAGAGGGCGGGTGGATAGATAAATATATGGAATTGTGGATATATTTAATAATGGATGGATGTATTACTGGATGAGTGATTGAATGCAGATGGTACTTGTAAGGGGTGTGAGATAATGCCAGGCTGGTGTGTGTATGTGTGTGTGTGTGGGCGGGGGGGGGGGGGGGGGGAGGCACGAGTGACATTTAGAGGAAAACAATATATAATATAGGTATTAGAAAGGCATCACTTTCGTGAGAATCTAGTGCAAACTTATTGTTGTTGTTTGTTCATGTTGAGGGGGTCATTTGATGTTGGGGAAAAAAAGGTTAATCATATTTATTTAGGTATCGGATGAAGGTACTGAACAAGTTTGATCATAAACCGCTTAAATGTATTAAGGGGAATCTTGATTATTTACATACATATTAATAGCGTAGCTAATCACCTGTTGGTTGAGAATGTATGTGATTCCCGTCATGTTGTACTTGTCTCTGATGAAGGAGAGGTAGTGTAGCGACTCCAGCAACACATAAGTCCCGTTAGCAGCCATGGCCATCGGTATATCGAAGGCCGAGCCGCTGGTGCTCGTCTGTTGGAATTAAAATGTAATTTTAAGGGGAGACTGGCTCTTTGTTTGGTCTTTTCATTCATTTATTCATATATTGTTTTAGTTTCCTCCATACGCCTCCATCAAGCTTAGAAAAACACCCCCTAGACCCTCTTTCAAGATAAATTTGTACATATTTTGGTAGAAAAATTTCCCGGCCAAAGGCCAGTTCCTCTTAAAATTGCAGGGTCGCTGTAGCTCGCCAGGATATAATAGGCACCTAAATGGCACGAAAGGTCTTAAGATTGACAACGAAATGGGGCGAAATGTGTTAAAATCGCCAAACTAATGAGATCTTATGATCTCAAAACTAGTGGGGCTTAACATTAGGGAGAAGGGGGTCCAGAAAAACGGTCTTCCTCTCCTTAAACTACCATAATGTAACGGTTCGTTCATATATCAAAATCAGAACTACCTTAATTAACAAGAGCCTAAACCATTCTAGCGGTGTAACATACTCCTTAATTATGTACGTGAATGTCACTAGGAATGAAACTAAGAATATTAGAGGAGGCTGGCTGAGTATAAGGAGTCGTTCAAATGAGAAGTGATCGTGCTATTTGTACTGAGGTAGCCAAACCCGGTTGCCTTTATATACATGAATAAACAAAACTTGCCTGTGGAAAGAGATACAACTTGTCCGCCAGTCTGGACAAAACAGGTTCCGTAGAGGCCTTGAGGGCGGCCGGTACAAAGGTTCCGTAGTCTAACATCCCGATCCTGACACAGAGGAGATTTGTAGGATAAATATTACTTTCAATATTGCGACCCTGTAACAGAAGATAAATTATGTGTAAACAATTGAGGGATAAATAAATTGAGATTATAGTGGAGCTCAGGGATCGGTCCTGGGGCCAGTTTTGTTTCTTGTCTATATAAATCATATTGATATAGGACTGAATAACACCATCTCAAACTTCGCTGATGACCCAAAGATAGGAAACTCAGCATTAACCGAAGAAGACTGAAACAAACTGCAATTAGGTTTAAAGAAAATAGTTGAATGGTGAGAAAAGTGGCAGATGCCATTCAATGTTGATAATTGTGAGGTCTTAGAAACCGGTAGGAAAAACAAAAAATATGAATACTAGATGAAAGACCAACCAATAAAATCTACTGCACTAGTTAAAAACTTGAGGGTACTAATATCTGAAAACTTAAAAACCTCAGAACAACTTGCAGCAGCTGCGAACAAAGGCAATACAGCATTGGGGTTTATTAAAAGAAAAATACTATTGTTCTACAGAGGCATAGTGAATATGGTGTACATTGAGAGAGACTAGTCAGTACAGCCACAAAGTTAATGATTACTAAGAAATGTATCATACCATGAAATATTTAAAAATATATATTTATTCTACTTAGGGAAAGACGATTGAGAGGTCAATTAATAGTGTTTCAAGATATTAAAGGGCTTTGATAAAATTTATGTCGAGTCACTCCTCACAATCAATAACTGTTCGTCAACTCGAGGAAAAGGGATGAAGTTAATAACCAGGACGGCCAAACACGATGTCACAAAAAAAAAATTCACCTACAATGTAGTTAACAAGTGGAACAAATTGCCGGAGAACGTGGTTCATTGTAAAGCTCGGTTCACACATACACGAATTAACGTCCCGTCCGTCCCCGACCCCTTAATTCGCCGTGCCTAGGCGGCGTCCTTTTTGTGCATGCATAAAATGGTCCGTGTGGGTCGGGGCAACTGCCAGAAAACTTGTTATGTCGGGGACACACATGGACACACATGGAAGCAGCAGTTGTCGTCTAGATGCAGCCTGGCCGCGTCTAGACGACGACTGCCTCAGTGTGTGTCCGTGAGTGTCCTGGCAAAAAAACTTTGGAACGGCCCTAGTGGCCATCGTGGCTACATGGGGGCTCCAGATTGATGCCGTCCTGCCTATTTTCTTGGTCGGGGACGGATGTGATGTTAATTTGTGAATGTGTGAACCGAGCTTAATACAATCGATGCATTCAAAAGGAGTTTAGTCATATATTTTGAGGAGGTTGGGGTAATATAAGGAAACAACAAAAAAGGTTAAGTATCATTAGTAAATAATATTTTCCAAGTTCGATCTTTACTATAAATATCCCAGTAGAAAGGTTATTCTACTGGGGCAATTTTTTCGCTGGTGTGTTTCATGCCGCCCCTTGGTCGGAAGAATACGGGTGGGGAGAGAGCCTTCTGCTTTGTTATCCTTACCTTCCACTTTGTTATCCTTACCTTCCACTTAGTAGCAAATTTTGTTAGAATTAAGTCTGGACTTCCTAAGAGGGACCACATGGTCTGTGCAGTCTGTGTATATATGTAACTATATGTAATTCTCCTTAAGGGAAGTTTGCTCTGCGAGACAGGCCCTTTGCTGACCCAGATCTCCATCCAATCTGGCATTACGAGCCTCTTCTATTATGTCCAGTGTGTCACCCGATAAGAAACTTCTCCTTGACCCCGGTTTGACACCAATGCATAGATCAGCTGCTGACAGGGCTCCACGTTGAAAGTTTTCCCACAGTTGTACAGGATCCTCTAGGGAACAAACTGCTTCAAACCGGTTTGAGACTGCCACTACATCCTCCCATGCACACTCCTCATCCTTTAGCCTCTCAAAATAAAACCCTTGGGGATAACATTCTGAGATTTTAATGGTTTTGAGTCGTAGCTTCAATGTTGCAACAACAAAACCTGTGGTCGGTAGCAAAGAACTCTGCACTCCCGAAGACTGCAATTCTGGAGGGTCCTCCAACGAGTGCTTACGAGTATGTGATTGATCTCATTGGCCACACCACCAGTATTGGAGTACCAAATCCAGCGATGTAGCTCTGGTCTCTGAAACCAGGACCCCGCAATCCTCAGCTTCCTGGACCATACGAAGTTCAGGAAGAGAAAACTGTTGACATTCCTGGTTCCAGAGCCATGAGGACACACATACCTCATAGCCAGCCCTATCTGTGCCAGTAACTGCATTGAGGTCCCCAAGGACAACGAATGAATCCCGTGGGTGGCACTATTCAACATTAGAGTAAAGCTTGGTGTAGAACAATTTTGTTCTTATAAATTCCTCCTCTCGGTAGGATGATACACTGCATCAAAAGAAATGAAGCCCATTGAGTGCTTCATATTCAACAGCAGTAGACACTCGTTAACAGGTGTAACCCCCACATTAGTGGGAACAAGGGCGAAAGAGATCGCAACAACCACCCCCTTTGGCGAGCACCATTGCCCCAGCCAGACCATTAATATTTGTAATCATCGTGCAACTGATCTCACCATTGCCAGGCCGCCTCACCTCAGGGAGGGCCACTATGTTGATTCCCAGCCGCTGCAGCTCACCAGATAATGGAGGTAGTCGGTCATCATCTGAGAGGGTCAATATGTTCCAGGCTCCAACCTGAAGACCCATCCAAAAGTTAAGCCTCGGAGCAGGTCTATGGGATCGTGATTCGTTTGCGCTGCAACGACCACCCTGCAAGTCAGGAGTTTGTCTGGGAGGTCCGCCTCCATTCAGATTGCGAGGGTACCAAACACTTTGCCCTGCATTCGTCACAGTTGGCACCCCTGCTCAACTAGCAGGAGCAGTAGGACCGGTCCTGCCAGCCGAGCCAGACATACCTGGCTTTGAACCCACCAGAATTGCTGGGCCGGGGTCATGGGCACCTGCCCAGTAGTATTTACCACAATCCCCGGTCCCTATTCCTTAGTTGTGTGTGGTGGCTGCTTTGCTTTTTTGTGGGGTTGGGTTGCAGGCCCTAACCTAAACCAGCTGGCTCTTACCCATGGTTGTAGGAGTCCATGAGGGATTTCGTTTTTCAGGGTTTTCCTTCCCATAGACGAGGTTCCCTGCCCATGCTAGCAAATCCCGTCTACCCGTCCCGTTTAGTCGCCTCTTACAACATGCAGGGATTACAAATTAAATATTCTTTTTCCACTGCAGCCAGTACAGGGGTCCCTATCCCCAGGGCGTTGATTGCATACCTTGTTATATATAAATACATATTGTGTGCAGTTATAGGCAATTGTATATTTGCCTGGTGTGTCTCTCTATTCCCCAAACTCAAGAGGGAGACTATGGAGATGAGACTTGGAATGTTTGCTCAGGAGGCTCAAGGATAGCTTTTAAAGAAATACTAAATAAATCATTACACCAGCTTTACTTGTCGTTCTGTCACTATTGGCATATGATCCCTGCAGAGTTTAATATCGTAGACGCTCAGCTTGAACTATGATGTAATGTACTCACTCCAAATCAGACTGTGCCAGTTCTCTGACAGTGGTGATGGGGCTGGGGTAGACTGGCACGGTGAGCACTGCCACCAAGTTCCCTGTATAACCCGCAGCTAACAGGTACACCGCTATCCACCATACCACCAGCCACACCTTAGCCCACCAAACTTGTCCCATCCATACAACCTCCGCCTCACTCATCGGCTGGTTAACTAAACCTGCAGCCACCTGGAATCAATTATGTGTAGAAGATGTTATAATAGTGGTTGTAGGAGGAAGTGAATGAATAGCATAAACTCTATCACCCACACCACCAGTCACACACGACCAACCACGCCACCTCACCCGCACTTAGCAGCTGGTTAACGTTTTTTTTTTTTTTTTTTTTTAAAGACCTCCGTCTACGTATTGTGAGAAACCTGTTATCCTGCGGCAAATTGTGGGGTTGAGTGGGTTGAGTTGAGTGAGCTGGTTAACTAGACCTGCGACCACCTGCAATAGTAGAAGCTGTTACATTAGTAGTAAAAGGAGTATAAAATTTGTGTGTACCACACCTAGACACACTACACCCGATTTATCCACGCCACCTCTGCTCTCACTCAGCGGTTGGTTAAGTAGATCTGCAGCCACCTGAAGCATTTAATATGGCATCCTTTTATTCTTGTAATATACTGTACAGTATATTTAGATAATCTATGAATTTATTCTTAAACATCCCCACTCACTCACGAGCACGTCACACCTCACCCAGCCACATTCATAAATAATTCACCGAACATTATCCTTCTGTTTGCCTAACAGTAAAATATATCATAAGCTGCATTATTAAGGTCTACCTCTCATCCCTAAATACAAGAATACAAATGCTTATCCTTCAGCTGATTCTCCAAACCTCCTGTTCGAAAATAAAACTTACCTCGCTATTTGATGCTGGCAAGAGATTAAAACTGCTAGTTTGTGAAACATTTATGCTGGAATTAAACTAAATTTCATCCCAGTGCCTGAACCCTCCAATAGGCGCTATCACAGCAGCCGTATGTACCATAGCCTGGCAACTCAAAATTCACGTCGGTCCCTCTGTGTCATTAAAATAATTATTGTTTCTACCTGTTGATTTTGGATGACATTATTGAGCAAATGCAAGCTTTTGAATGAACTCAACAATCTATCTATCTATCTATTGCCTGACGCCGTGATCCCCGAACTAACCGCCCCCATGCACCTCTGTCCCCAGTCAGTCGACGCCCCTCCTCCCAATCAGCACCGCCTTCATCCATATACTTCCTCACTCCATCCTTCCACCTCTCCTTCGGTGCACCTCTCCCTCTCTGTCCTTCCACCTCGCTCTCGTACACCTTCTTAGTCATTATTTCGCTTTCCATAAGTTTCATATGGCCGAACCAATCATTTGTGCCCTATTTCAAGCCATTATCACATGACTAACACATAATCCCATCCGTGAATTCACATATTAAACGTGCTTCTTATAATCAAACTAAATATTGAATATGTATTGTTAACACAACTTCTATTTATTTATTTTTTATTTACTGTCTAAAGTTGCTTCTAATCGAGACGTGAACTTGTATGTTGCAAGCAGTGGTGGGCACAGCTAACCGAAAAGTTAGCTGAGATAATCGATAATCAGCTAACTTAAAACGTTCGCTTCGATAACGCTGAATCGCTAAATTGCTAAAGAAATTAGTGGAAGCTAACGATAACAGTTAACAGCTAACTTTTAGTATCTGAATTTTGAATTGGTTTGATTTTTCCCTCTTAAACCCTTAAACACAAACCTAGAAGGCTAAAACTAGGATATGCATTAGGTTTTAGTTGTAGTTTATTGCTTAGACACAGCTTTCCAATACATAGGCTAGAAGAATCATAGAATGCCAAGATCAGATGATTTAATGAATGTGCATGTGTATCCTTCTGTACATAAATCATTAAATGAACGAATGAAATAAACATTAGCTTACAATCAAATGTATTTGCATACATTAATACAAGACTGTTCAGTATTACTACTGTATCACAATATTTACGGACACTGTTAATCAAAATTAAATTCAATATATTAGCGAGTAGGTACCGGTAGCTAAAATTAAAATATAATGTTTCTCTCTTGAGTTATGTACAACAGTGTGTGTATGTAATATCATAACAACGATAATATATTACTAGATTGTAAATAATAACAAAAATATAGTAATAATTATGATTGATTATTTATGATTATGACTTATTACTCATGAGTCATAACTCATGAACTATTTAACGACACTTCTGTCGAATAGATTTTTTTTATTGAGCTAGAAAACTTAGATAGGCATAGACAGTAGAATAAAATCAATAAGCTTAACCCTAAAGTTAAGTTGTATATCATAGAAGTAGATCATAGGCTAAAGGAAAATCATCTATTGATAACTAGAATATATTGCAAATTACATCATGGTGCTGAAGGGGTTAATAGTTATAATAATCTAAGTATTAATTATTGTTAATTAACTAAAATGCATTTGAGACTGTGGTTGCCTGGGAAACAAATTTACTTTCTAGTATAGGAACTTATAATTATAACAATAAATAAATACAAATATATACCCAAATAGATCTATGGTAACATTTTGAAAACGTAAATGTCCTAGTTTTTCTGTAGCGAATTTCTTAAGTCGGCGTTCATGTCATAACATGACTCCTGAGTCTTGTATTGTGTACTGTACATGTGAATGTGACGTGATATAGTCCGTGTAATATTGCCTGTTACAATGTTACAATTACATACTCACATAAATATGTGTAAGTTTAGGGTTTGCAAACGTTATGACCAATACACTTTTTTTTACCAGCGAATGCACATTAGCTGATTAGCTGACTTACAGTTAGCGGCAATAAATTTATCGGAAGCTAATCGGTCCGCTAACGATTTTCAAAGTTAGCTTAAAAGCTAACCAGCTAACGAAATATTTAGCTTCGCTATTAGCTGTTAGCTGATTAGCGGAAATCGTGCCCACCACTGCTGCAAGTATGCATTCTCTCTCACTCTCTCAAAAAGCCTACAATACCACCTTAAGAGCAATGCCAACAGAGTCTCCAACTTGGTGGACATGATGGATGAGCACCCCCAAAGAGAAGGCCGTAAGCAGCGTGGTAGCGATAACTAAGGCCCACAAGAGATTGGAGAAAGGGTACAGGATATTCTTCCACTGAGGCATGGGGGGCGGTAGGCGGATCATGAAACCGTACCCGTTGGTTATGTAGGGGTACGTGAAGTCAAAGTCCCGGGCACGTTCACGGTTGAGGAACATGGCAGAAGGTACAATGTGTTTGCCTCCGTGTAGGAGATCACCCATCATGCCATTCCACTTGCCATTCACAAATGAGCCATGTCGAAAATCAGCCGGAAAATCTTGAATATCGTAGGTGAAATTGTACTTGTTGGCAATTATCTCTACAGCATCAAGATTCATACCAACACAGCGGCCATCTTTGTCATAATACAGGAATGGCTCATCTTCACACCAGGAAGACAGTTTAAGCTCTTCACCTGCGAATTCTTGAAAGCGAGGTGGAAAGATGGAATGAAGGCTATTAAACTTTTCACTGTTCCAAACTCCCAGTGGTGCTTTAACGAGCGGGCGGCCTTCTGCGCTTCTCTGGGTAGGCATGCTTGTGTAGGCATGTAGACGAGGGCGACCGGCTTGAACTGAGGTAAGAAAGTACAAGATGAACTGAGAGCGCTGAACAACAGGCTGACTCAGCACAGCAGTCGAGTTTATCTCTGAATTCAAGCAAAATAAGACGAGATAATTTGGGTTCCAGTGAATATTGTTGGCCAATTGAAGAAGGAAGGCGGTAGGATCATTATAGAAGAGGAGGATAGCGGCAAGAAGGGGGCCTTTGGTCTGCTGGGGTGGCAGTTGATCATAAAGGATGAAGTGTTCTGAGGCGAGGACCACGGGTGTCAAGGAACTTCCAGCCTCCTCCATGACTCTTTTGACATCCAAGATACGCTGGCTGTGTGCGTCGGTGACCAGTAGAAGGTTGTGTCCCCGGAGTGGCCTGGAGACCAGCGTAATGATAGCTTGGTCAGCCTGGCCATAGCTCTCTGTATGAGAAGAGAGCAAGATTTTTAGAAAACTGCAGCGTACCTACACTACAAGATTGTGTGCAGCTGCAGCAAAGCTTATGCTATCGATTATGTCCTGGCGAGCGACGGCGAGCCTTTAATTTATGCCGGGACATTTTTCTACCTAATTTTTTTTAATTTTATCTCGAAGGTGGGTATTTGAAGTGTTTTTATTTAAAGCTTCATAGAGGTCTAGGGAGCTAACTAAAACCGATATATATTCTATCTCTATCTATTGCCAGACGCCATGATCCCCAAAGAGGTGGCCACGAACGAAACTCCCCCATTCACCTCTGTCCCCAGTCAGTCGACGCCCCTCCTCCCATCCAGCACCGCTTTCACGCATATACTTCTTAACTCCATCCTTCCACCTCTCACTCGGTCTTTCTCTCCCTCTCTGACATTCCACCTCACTCTCGTACACTCTCTTAGTAATTTTCTCGCTTCCTATACGTTCCATATGGCCGAACCATCTCAAGGTGTTCCTTTCCACATGTTCCAATACATCTACATCCACACCACACCTCTCTCGTACTTCTGTCTATCCCTCCATGTAACTCTGCGTGCACTTCTCAAGTAACTCATTTCTACTCCTTGCACTCTTGGTTTGAGTCTCTCCACCAACGTCCATGCTTCACTCCCATAAGTCATTGTCTGGATTACCACACTGTCATGCAAGGACTTCTTTACTTCCATGCTGACCACCCTAATTCTTGTTACTGCTTTCAGCGTTGTTCCTACAACCCTCTTCCCCTGTTGCACCCTCTCCCGCACTTCTTCATTCATACTCCCATCTTTACTCAACCCAAATACTTAAATGAGCTGACATTCTCCATAGTCTGACCATTCAACCTCACCTCACACTCTGTGGCTGCACCCCTTTCAAAAACCATTATCTTGCTCTTCCCTGCATTTACCTTCAGATTCCATTTTTCACACACTATTCCAAACATATTTACCAGAGACTGCAACTCCCATTCACTATCACTCATTAGAACTGTATCATCGGCAAACAGCAGTACAGGCAACTTCCACTCATTTCCTTCCTTTATCAGCAGTACATCCAATGCTCTTCCTTGTATTTCTTTCATGACTACATCTATATATATATATATATATATTGAACAACCATGGGGACATCATACACCCTTGCTTTCACCCAACATTCAGATCAACAAACTCGCTCTGTTATTTCTCCACACACACTTACGCCTTAGCACCCTCATTCATGCTCTTCACTGCTTTCAGCAACTTGCCATCAACTCCCTATTTTGTCAGTAATTTCCACATACTGTACCTTCTCTATCAACTCTGTCATAGGCCTTCTCCAAGTCCATAAATGCTGCATACAACTTGTGTCGCTTCTCCAGATATTTCTCCACAACTCATTTTAGGGCAAACTTCTGATCAACACATCCTCTTCCCTTCCTAAATCCGCCCTGCTCGTCACCTATCCATTTCTCCCTTCTCGCTCTCACTCTCTTGATCACTACCCTACTGTACACCTTCCCTAGTACGCTTAGAAGACGTATTCCCCAGTGGTTACTACACACTCCTCTTTCCCCTTATATAGGGGGACTACTATACCTGTCTCCCAGTCATCAAGCACACTTCCCTTCTCCCATGCTAGTTTACTCATTTTCCATACCCATTCGATCACTATTTCACCACCTTACCTCAGCTTTTCCCCACACACTCCATCTATTCCTGATGCTTTCCCCATCTTCACTCTTGTCATGGCTTCACACACTTCTGAACTCCTGATCCCCACCTCCTCCTCCTCCTCCTCCTCCTCCTCCTCAGTACCAGATTATCGAAGGGCCGACTTTAACAAACTTAGAAGGCATCTTGCCAATACTGACTGGAGTGAAATGACTGAAACTCACGATGTAAATCGATTATGGAACATATTATCTAATAACCTAAACAAAGCAATAAATACAAGCATCCCTCTACGAAACCGGCGCCCAGCAGGCAAATATAAGCCAAAATGGTGGAATAATGAAATAAAAAACATCCTCTTAGTAAAAAAGCAGGCATACCAAAAATATAAGGCAACTCAGAATAATAGCGATAAATGAGAACACGATAGACTGCGTCGAACAACCAAAAATCTCATCAAAGGAAGTAAGAAGAATCTGGAACTTCATATTGCCAGCTCCAGCAAGTCCAATCCGAAAGAATTTTACAGCTATATAAGAAACAGAAAAACGGTAACTTCAACAATAGGCCCACTTGTTGCGGAAAATGGAGATCATACAGATAACAAAGTACAAATGGCGAATATCCTAAATAACTATTTTGCATCAGTTTTCACGTCGGAAGATACTACCGGTAACCGACCTACCCCTACGAATCAATCAAATGGCACTGAGCTCGAAAACTTTACGATTTATGAAGACGATATCCTGTTCGCAATCAACAATTTGAAAGTTAATAAAACCCCAGGCACTGATAAAATATCCCCAAGGATCCTAAAAGAAGCAAAACACGAATTATTAAACCCACTCGCAAATCTGTTCAACAAATCATTGAATGTTGGGATAGTTCCAAACGAATGTAAACTAGCTAACGTGACACCCATATACAAAAAAGGAAATAATTCCTCTCCCGGCAATTATCGACCAATTAGCTTAACATCGGTAACGGGCAAATTAATGGAAACCATTATAAGGGACAAAATAGTAAAACATTTGGTGGAAGAAAATAATTTAATAAAAGATTCTCAGCACGGTTTTAGAAATAAACGTTCATGCTTAACAAACTTACTCGACTTCTTCAATGATGTTTACAAATCATATGATAAGGATAGAGCAGTTGATATAATATATCTCGATTTTCAGAAAGCTTTCGATACCGTACCCCACAAGAGACTAATTGACAAAATAAAAGCTCATGGCATAACAGGAAAAACTCTGAAATGGCTCGAAAATTGGCTCTCAGACCGTAAACAACGAGTTGTAATAAATGGTGAAGAATCAGATTGGTGCAAAGTAAATAGTGGCGTTCCCCAGGGTTCGGTATTAGGTCCTATTCTTTTTATAATTTACATAAACGACTTAGACGAAGGAATAGAATGCAAAATTTCGAAATTTGCTGACGATACAAAAATTACTAATAAAGTAACCTCAACAGTACATTGGCAAAAACTACAAGGTGACCTAGACACTTTAGAAAACTGGGCAGAAAAATGGCAAATGAAATTCAATATAGAAAAATGCAAAGTATTACACATCGGTAGTAACAACGTTAAAAAAGATTACTCAATGAACAACATTCAACTATCAAATACAAATAATGAAAAGGATCTGGGAGTTATAATATCAAGTGACCTGAAGCCGAGTAAACAGTGTACAGAGGTAATAAAAACTGCTAATAAATTGGTGGGTTTCATCGGCAGAACATTCAAATTCAAATCAGAAAAAATCATACTTACTCTATTCAACTCATTGGTGCGTCCCCATCTCGAATACTGCGTGCAATTCTGGTCACCGTACTACCGAAAGGACATAAATAAACTTGAAAGGGTGCAACGCAGAGTCACTAAAATGATACCTAGATTGCGTAATAAACCGTACGAAGAGCGCTTAAAAGAACTAAAAAAAATAGCTTAACAAAGCGCAGAATGAGAGGTGACCTAATAGAGGTGTTCAAAATCTTCAAGGGATTCAGCAACCTAAATGTAAGCGAATTATTTACGATCAATCAAGCAAACACGAGAAACAATGGTTATAAGATTATAGGCAAGCGTTTTCATTCTCACGAGGCGAAGCATTTCTTCTTCAACCGCGTTGTGAATAATTGGAACAGACTACCCTCGAACATTGTAAACTGTAATACTGTCGAAACATTTAAGAACCATCTGGATAAACACATGGCAAATAACCCCCGATTAACACAGTTTCTTTCAGAATAACGCGCAACGAAATGTCAACGCATACCGCAATGTATATGGATTTTCATACATCTGTTCCCTTTCAAAATTGTAGTAAATAGAGTTAGCTTAGATTACAAATCAACTTCTTTTTTCTCCCTGTCCGAATTTTCGTGTCAGTTTTGCAATACTGCATGGTATTTTTCCTATCTGTTTCCATGCCAGCATTAGCTGGAGGGAGTGGTGGGTGGGGAGGAGCCTTCTTCTTTGCTATCCTTTTCTCTACCTCGTAGTCAGTAGATTAGTAGTTTTAGATATCCAAACTGCACCGTAAGGACCAATAGGTCTATTGCAGTTTGTTCTCCTTTGTATTCCTCCTCCTCCACACAAATATTCCTGATGCTTTCCCCATCTTCACTCTTGTCATGGCTTCACACACTTCTGAACTCCTGATCCCCACCTCCTCCTCCTCCTCCTCCTCTTCCACACAAATATATATACCGGAAATAATTCACAATAAATTGGTAAATAAAATAGCGTCTCCTTAATAGAATAGCATGGAGGCAGTTCCTTTGTGGCCACCACCTCGGGGATCAAGGCGTCTGGCAATAGATTGATAGAATATCTAGTATATATGTATTGTATTTTCTTTTGTTTAGGGTATTATGAATTTGTAGTTCATAATCGTGAATGATAAGTAATGGAAGACAAGGCTCGGATCAGATAAGCAGTTTTACGAAAGGTCTTAATATTGACAAAGAAATGGGGTAAAAGGTCTTAAAATCTCAAAACTAATGGGACTAAGCATGAGGGAGAAAAGAGGGTCCAGAAAAATCCCAAATCTCCCGTTAATTGCAGCTTACACAGAACGATTGTACTCTGTCTATCTAGTATTAACACTCTCAACCCTCGTCTTTGAGATTAGGATATTTTGTTTAATTATTGTTGTGAAGTTTGATTGTTTTTGCCATTTCCGATCAATCTATATTTAGCTTGTCCCCTTGAGTAAACCCCACCACCACCCCCAGACCCCCGTCAAGAATAATTATGCATTTTTTGGTAGAAAATTGTCCCTGCCGAAGACCGATTTGTATTAAATTGCAGACTCGCTATCGCTCGGTCCCCCCAAAAATCGACTACTGACTGGGTGAAATACCTAATAATTGCCAAGCTAATAAGGCGAAGCTTCTTATAATTTCAAAGCTAACTAAGTCAGAGAGAATCCAACAAGACCCCCACTCGCAGGGGATAGAGCCAAGGGTAAAAAGGTTAATTGGCAATATGATTATTGTCCCTTTCTTTTCTGACCTGCTTGAATCAGTAGTTTGCTTATAGATATCTGTTGAATTATACTAAGATTTGCATCGGATAATAAGTAAAAGAATGTATACCATATAATATGACACTATGTCGATGCGAATCTGTTAATATATAACTAGTATTTCAAATTTGAAAATCAAAAGCTACACAATACGGAATGCCGAGAAATGAACCACCAAGAATTGCTATAGATCTATAGATTGTCTTTGTTTAAACAGTGATATATATATATATATATATATATTCCTCCCTCTCCGCCCTCCTCTCTCTTACTTATGCCTAATATCCTAATCTCTTCTAAAGATGTACTTTCTACCCTCTCTGGGCTTAACACTAATAAGGCGTACGGTCCGGACGGTGTTCCTCCTGTTGTTCTCAAAAACTGTGCTTCCGTGCTGACTCCCTGCCTAGGCAAACTTTTTCGTCTCTGTCTATCCTCTAACGTCTTCCCTTCATGCTGGAAGTTTGCTCACATTCAACCTGTCCCAAAGAAGGGTGACCGCTCTCAACCCTCCAACTATCGTCCAATTGCTCTTATCTCTTGTCTTTCTAAAGTTTTTGAAACTATTCTTGCTTCCAAATTTCTTAAGCATTTCTCTTCTCATAATCTGCTCTCAGATCGCCAGTATGGCTTCCTTAAGGGTCGCTCTACTGGTGATCTTCTTTCATATCTTACTAACTCTTGGTCATCCTCCTTTCGGGACTTCGGTGAGACTTTTTCTATTGCACTAGACATATCGAAAGCCTTCGATAGAGTCTGGCATAAATCTTTAATTTCTAAACTACCCTCCTTCGGTTTCTATCCCTCCATCTGTGCCTTTGTCTCAAATTTCCTTTCCGGCCGTTCCATAGCCGCGGTTGTGGACGGCCATTGTTCACTTCCTCACCCTATAAACTCCGGTGTTCCTCAGGGCTCTGTCCTATCTCCTATTCTCTTTCTAATTTTTATAAATGATCTCCTTAACTGTACCTTAATTCCCATCCATTCATACGCAGACGACTCAACCTTGCACTACTCCATTACTTTTTCAGAACGCCCCAGCCAGCAATCCCTCAACGACAAACGTAATGAAGCCATAGAACTCTTAAATTCTGATCTAAATACTATTTCCAATTGGGGCAGAGAAAACCTTGTTAACTTTAATGCTTCGAAAACCCAATTTCTCCATCTATCTACCCGTCAGGATCTCTCAGCGGACTATCCCTTATTCTTCAACAATACAAAAATCAATCCTTCATCTTCTCTCAATATTCTTGGTGTCTCTTTTTCTGCTGCTCTCATTTGGAAGGACCATATTACCAGTCTTGCTAAGGCAGCCTCCCAGAAGCTGGGTGTGCTCAACCGCCTTAGGGGGTTCTTTTCCCCTGCACAGCTTCTTGCTCTATACAGGGGCATAGTGCGCCCTTGTATTGAGTATTGTTCACATGTGTGGGGAGGTTCCTCTCACACCGCTCTCCTAGACAAAGTTGAAAGGAAGGCCTTTCGTATCATTAACTCCCGTCCACTCACCAACTCTCTGCAATCTCTCTCTCTCCGCCGCAATGTTGCATCTCTCTCGCTATTCTATCGCTACTATAATAATAAGTGTTCCTCAGAGCTATCCCAGTGCATACCACCTCCTTTACGTAGGGCACGTGGTACCCGTCTTGCAACTCAATCCCACCCCTACTCTGTGCAACTCTCCAACCCAAGAGTGAAACGTTACTCTCAAACTTTCTTCTACTCAACAGCTGTACTCTGGAACTCTCTCCCAGAATCAGTCTTTCCCTCTTCCTATGACTTAAATTGCTTCAAACTCCGTGTATCCAGGCATTTTGGCTCGAACGTCCCTTGATTTTGGCCCTGTCACTCTTTCAACTATGGGGGAGGCACTCGCTATAGGCAGTTATGCCTTTTGCCTCCCTCAATCACATAGAAAAAAAAAAAAAAAAAAAATATATATATATATATATACCGGTATATATATATATACTGTATATATATACCGGTAGGGGAGGTGTGGCAGAGTGGTCTTGCCACTGGACTGGTAATCCAATGGACCCGGGTTCGAATCCCAATATGTCAATGGGAAGATATTATTGGGATGGAATTTGTGCTGTACCTAGTATTAGTGCATTACCACAGCACACCGAAATGCCAAAAAAATACCCTCATTGTTCCCTGATTAAATAGCATTGTATGAATATTCTCATATTAAAAAGAAAATATGCTACAGGGGGGCAATGCCTAGTGAGTTAATTGCTCAATAGGTGGCGTTCTGAGAGTGAGGGTCCGAGTCTGTGGGGGTGAGACTGTGAAGCGCAGAGGCGAGGCGGCTTCAGAGATGGAATTGCTTCGAGCCGTCAAGCTTTGCATGTCTCACTCCCTAGACTGGAACAAGACCTCACGGGCCTCGCCGTGTTCAGCGGTTGAGTGTAAAGGCTATCAGCCTATGCCCAAGAGGGAGTAGTTGGAATATAGAAAAGAAGAAAAAAATAAAAAATATATACTGTATATACATACAGTATGTTTCATTCCAAAACATAACTTTTCCCATTGTTTCTAATTACTCTATTATTTTATTTTTTTTGTCCAACAATTGTTGTGACATTTCGGCACTGCTAGTTGAATTAATCGGTATAAAACCTAACGCATAGGATCAACCGATGACATTTCTATGCGCTGCTCAAAAGGCACGGGATTGCTAGACTGCCATATTCGTATAAATTAGAAGATTGCAAAATTGGGAGCAATCGGGAACTTGCAAGGGTTTGGTCCCGCCTGCCCCAAATTTTGCGTAATCTTTCAATTTATTGTAGGCAAAATCGGGGACAGCACCGTGTGAGCGGCTCAGTAGCGCCGACTGTCATGTAGCAGATAGTCGCCAACACAGTCTACAGATATATGTAGATCTGTAGACTGTGGTCGCCAATACAAGTAACAGCTGGTAAAGTCGGCACGTGTGAACGGTCCTTTAGGTGTCGATTATATTTAGCGAACCATATCTTTCGTGCCAGTTACGTGTGGGTTATTTTCCTGGCGAGCGATAGCGAGCCTGTAATTTAAGAGGAACAGGCCAAAGGCTGGGACATTTTTCGAAAAATTTACACATTTATATCGATTTATTTTGTATTGTTTATTTAGCTTTATTGAGATAGGGAGCAAACTACAAGCACAAATAATTAACCGAATGCCGGGTTGAATTTAGAACAAATAAAGAAAAAAAACCCACTAAGGAACCAACTCATTACATATAATTTACATTTTGTGGAACACCTACATAACATCGTTGACGGGCAGTATGATGTGCGGGGTCTGGCACCACCATGGAGAACTGGGATATGAAGGACTCTGGTACAATGAAGACAGCTAGTGCTCTCCTATTTAATGCCATCACTTAAGGGAGGTGACCTGTTTTTGTTCTGTCCTTTTCTATCTTTCTCTGGCTTGTATTAATTTGGCCCCATTCAGCCTACTGTTTTAAGACTTTTATCCCCATCCAGGTGTCAATTTTTTACTGGTGAGCGGTAGCGAGCCAGCATATTTTTTATTTGTGTTTGACAGCAGGCTAAATTTGTACATTTTTCGATAGAAAAATTTCTCCGGCGAAGCCGGATTTCTTCATATATTGCTGGCTCGCTATCGCTCTCCAGGAAGAAATCGACACCTAGATGGGGAGAAACATCTTAAAATAGTTGGCTGAATGGGGCCAAATGGATACAAGCCAGAGAAAGAGAGAAAAGGACAGAACTAACAAAAAGTAGGTCACCCCCCTTAACTCCTGTCCAATATTCACCCACGTATACATATGTTTCCGGATTCATCTCTAGACCCGCCTTCAAGCTATTATAAGATTCCTAGACCCCACTTCAATCTAAACAAAATATACCACCCCTAAACCCCCTTTCAAACTTAATGTGTAAACTTCTTGGTAGAAGAATGTCCCGAAAGGCCGGTTTCTCCTAATTTAAAGGCTCGCTTTCGCTCGCCTGAATCGGGAAAAACTTATTAAAGTCATCAAACAAACGGGGCTAACCATCTGAGATTCGCCAAACTAATGTGGTGAAACGTCTTAAAGTCGCCAAACTAGTGGGACAAAGCAAAGGTGATGAAAACCTACTCACCTGGCAACACAGAGAACTGGCGTATGAAGGACGCTGCTGGTATTGGGGTGCTGTAGACCAGAAGAAGGAGGATGAGGCCTCCTAGCGCTGCTCCTCTATTTAGCGCCATGATGAATATGACCCAACACAAGTACATTATGCCCCTATATATCTCAACCTTTATCATCACTGCGGGGAGACTGGCTGTTTGTTTGGTCTATTAATTCATTTATTCATATATTTATTTTAGTTTCCTCCCTAGACCTCCATCAAGCTTAGAAAAACACCCCCTAGACCCCTTCAAGATAAATTTGTACATTTTTCGGTAGAAAAATTTGCCGGCCCAAGGCCGGTTCCTCTTAAAATTGCAGGCTCGCTATCGCTGTGCCAGGAAATAATCGACACCTAAATGGCACGAAAGATCTTAAAATTGACAACGAAATGGGGCAAAGGTGTTAAAATCGCCAAACTAATGGGCCGAACGTCTTATAATCTCAAATCTAGTGGGGCTAAACATTAGGGAGAAGGGGGTCCAGAAAAAACGGTCTGCCTCCCCTTCAGGCGGTGGCACACGAGCTCGGTTTACGTCCATTGTTCACGGGCAGTTGTAGTCTGGCGGCTTAAAAAATGTAGTTATACCAGAAATCGGCCACCTAGGATAATATCTACCTTCAGTCTAGTTTCCGATTCCAATGCGAAAGTGCCTCAAATGATTACGAGAACAAATTTGCTCATCGAAAATTGCCGGAAAGTGACCGTATCGCACTGGCTTTAATAAAACAAAATATGAACGAAAACGGAAGATGCACCAGTTGCAAAGGTCATCACCACTAACTACGGAAGCTGACCTTATCACGGGACATGTATAATTTAATCTTGGGTGTTCATTGGCTCCTTGAAAGCAGCCAATTAAATCTAGCCGAGTTAATAGGTTAGCAAAATATAGCTAATTAGTTTATATGTCATGGCCAGCGCTTCTTTGTTCCCGTCTACTACGTAAGCCGATATGACAAGAGTGTTTTTTCCGTCAACACTTATCCTCGGCACTGGTCTGGCAGCTTATGAGATTAACATTTGAATTTTCATTAGTCTAGTTTCAGATACCAGTGCAAAATATTTCAGAAATGCTGCCAGAAAAAAAAATTATCGTCGAATGTTGACATTTAAAGCTCTCGTGTGATACCGGATGTATTCAACGTATTTTAGCACTAATAGGGCTACCCGGCGTTGCTCGAGTAACAAAAAAATAACGGCATTTACTATCTGGCCCTCCCTTGCTTATACCACTGTCATGATTAGATGTAGACAGGGCAAACATGATATAAAGGGCGTGTGTCATCTGCCCCTAACCCGTATCATTGATCATGTAAGCTCATTTAACCCTTTGAAGTTAAGATGCCGCATTACTTTTATGTTCTGGCTATTATTAGACGATGATATACATATTAGGAAGAGGATATGGCAGTCAGAGGGTTAATTGAGACAGTCTTTGCCCTTATAATTCCCACAGATCTTTCCTAAGCGGTATATATATATATATATATATATTAGAGATGGACCGAATATTCGTTTCGTATTCGTATGTCCGAATATTCGCTATGTTATTCAATATTCGTATTCGTATTCGCATTTCCATTCATAGCTTTTTGCAAATATGCGAATATGTTCATGAAACTAATAGCATATATACTCAAATGTTAAATATTACATTTTAAAGTTAACACAAACGAATAAATAACAGTGTAGATGTGCGTTGGGGCCGCTAAAGTGGAATGAAGGAGGACTGAGCAGTGTTGCTACTTAACTGTATTTAATAGTACCAGATCAAACTAGTGAAAAGTAGGCCTACCAAATTATTCTAAAGTGGAATCACTGCCCGGTAAACGAACGTGTGCTGGACCTGGACATTTGAACCGTCGCAATATTGCCATTTCAGACATATCCAATGTCACTAAAATATATTCCATCATATTTCCTCACTGATTTCGTATTTAGTACCAGATATGAACTATTTTATTGGAAAATGTATAAAATGTACTTGAGAGAGTCAAATATACCAAATCTGGTACTTTAGCACCAAAAAGCGGCAACATTGGGACTGAGGACTGGAAACAGAAAATTTAATGGATTTAATTTTAATTATTCAATTTTCTATGGCTGAACTCTTACAATATATTAAACATTAATTCATACAGTTAATTTATGATATTTAAGAAATTACACATTCACATCGTTATTAACTTCTGGTAATTAATAGTAATTTAATTAACGTTTGTTGGCGACATACAAATAATTACCAGTTCTTGAAGGATGAAATAAGGATTGAAATATTCGCTATTCGTATTCGCGAATTTTACAACAAAAAATTCGTATTCGTATTCGCAAATACTGAAAATCGATATTCGTTCCATCTCTAATATATATATATATATATATATATATATAGTCTAATGATAACCAGGATATATTGTCAAAACGCATCATGATCTTCAAAGAATTAAAAAATTTAACTATTTGTAGGGAGGATAGAAAATAGTGTTTTCTGTAGGAAGAATCCCTTCTGCAGAATAGCAATAAATTAACACAAATGACAACATATAATCCACATTCTTCCATAAAGGAGACTTATTTTGTATGACTGTTGTTAACATTTTGAAATTATCTGCAATAACTGAAAATACGCACGATAATTGAAAATGTTGCTGGCCATTAAAGGTAGATAAGGGGAAGTTTGTATTTATATATATATATGTGTATAGAGTATATATATATTTGTGTATAGAGTATATATATATTTGTGTATAGAGTATATATATATTTGTGTATAGAGTATATATATATATTTGTGTATAGAGTATATATATATTTGTGTAGGATTATATATATTTGTGTAGGATTATATATATTTGTGTATAGAGTATATAATATTTGTGTATAGAGTATATATATTGTGTATTATATATTTGTGTATAGAGTATATATATTTGTGTATAGGATATTTGTGTATAGAGTATATATATTTGTGTATAGAGTATATATAATTTGTGTAGATATATATATTTGTGTATAGAGTATATATATATATTTGTGTATAGAGTATATATAGTATAGAGTATATATATTTGTGTATAGAGTATATATATATGTGTATAGTATATATATATTTGTGTATAGAGTATATATATATTTGTTAGAGTATATATATTGTGTATAGAGTATATTTTTGTGTATAGAGTATATATATATTTGTGTATAGAGTATATATATTTGTGTATAGAGTATATATATATTTGGTATATATATATATATTGTGTAAAGGGTATATATATTGTGTAAAGGGTATATATTGTAAAGGGTATATATATTGTGTAAAGGGTATATATATTGTGTATAGAGTATATATATATTTGTGTATAGAGTATATATATATTTGTGTATAGAGTATGTATATATATATGTGTATAGTGTATATATATATTTGTGTATAGAGTATATATATATTTGTGTATAGAGTATATATATATATTTGTGTATAGAGTATATATATATTTGTGTATAGAGTATATATATATTTGTGTATAGAGTATATATATATTTGTGTATAGAGTAATATATATTTTGTATAGAGTATATATATTTGTGTATAGAGTATATATATTATTTGTGTATAGAGTATATATATGTGTATAGAGTATATATATATTGTGTATAGAGTATATATATTTGTGTATAGAGTATATATATTTGTGTATAGAGTATATATAGATTTGTGTATAGAGTATATATATTTGTGTATAGAGTATATATAGATTTGTGTATAGAGTATATATAGATTTGTGTATAGAGTATATATATATTTGTGTATAGAGTATATATATTTGTGTATAGAGTATATATATTTGTGTATAGAGTATATATATATATTTGTGTATAGAGTATATATATATTTGTGTATAGAGTATATATATATTTGTGTATAGAGTATATATATATTTGTGTATAGAGTATATATATATTTGTGTATAGAGTATATATATATTTGTTGTATATGTTATTGATATTCTTCATAACTTCCTCCTTAGACCTCCATCAAGAATTATATATATACCCACAAGACCCCCATTTGAGTTAAATGTGTTAATTTTTCGGGAGAAAAATGCCCCAGCCAAAGGGGCTGCTTCCTCCTAAATTACGGGCTCGCTTTAGCTTGCCAGGAACAAAAATCAACACCTAAATAGCACGAAAGGTCTTAAAATCGCCAAACTAATGATGGGCAGTTGGGGGCAAATAAGATATGCGTCAGGGAAAAAGTTATTCCATTTACGAGGCGATCGGTAGAGCGCAAACCTCCACCAGCGTAGGTGGAGGTTTGCGCTTTCCGAATGTCTTTCTAGTATTAATTGGTGTCCCTGTTTTTGGCATTGATGTTCTTCTTGTTCCGTGAAAGAGACAGAGGAAGAGGGAGGGAGGTATTGTTGATTCGTGTACGCGTGAAGGTATGCCTAAAACATTCAGTAGGCAAAACTTCTAAATAAATCGCATTTAAAAAACAAAAAACAAAACAAAAATGGGGATTGGGCCAGAGTATATACATAAACACATATATATATATATATAATACACACGCACACAGTCTCATACGCTCATAATGTATGCAAATTTAAGCTCGCACTCACTCATTAATAGACTCTCACATACTCTCGTACACACACACACACACACACACACACACACACACACACACACACAGCCCGTAGCCTAGTAGGTAGAGCTCTCGTCTCACACACGAGGGGTCGGGGGTTCAATCCCCGGCCGGGCGGAGACAAATTGGGCTTGTCTCCTTTCATGTGTTAGCCTCAGTTCACCTAGCTGTAAATAGGTACCTGGAATAAGTGGACGACGTTGTGATGTCCCATCTGGGGTTGGCAAAAATGGTACAAGGCGAGATGGGTATCATATGGTTCACCTAAGCTGATGGCTACCTAAGCCTTCGGGCGAGACGGTACCGTCTATAGTGAGAATGGTACCATACAGATCCACCCTAAGCCTTCGTTTCCGATGTCGCCAATTGGCTAAATACAGACTACACACACATCCACAGCCATTCCAACAGTACATAAAACACTTAATATGCATTTCACGCAATACATTCCCAGTTAAGGAGGCGCGATAATAATGAGCTTAGCTCGCATTGCGTGGATTCCCCTTGACGAACAAGTAACTGAGTAACACACACACACACACACACACACACACACACACACACACACACACACACACACACACACACACACGGTCATGGTGGCCGACCGCACTAAGTACTTTGTACCTGTAGTTGTTGGCTCAGTCGTCCATGGTTCGCGCCCCAGTAACAGCAGGTACGGTATGTCACAATAACTTGTCCTGGGCATAAAGATTAGGTCTGGACTGGCCGCTCGGTCTCTGTCCGGGAACCACGTATTTCTTGGTATATACGGCCAATAATCAAGGGTAGGAACAATTGGTATAAGACAATTGGGTGTATTGAGGGATTACCTTTCTATTTGGTATAAGGTGGGTTTATTATTGCCAATTGCACTGTTTATTAAGGACCCTATATATACCATTTGTATACCCATACTAGTTTAACGTATACCCACCTGGGGTCATCTCTGGAGGGGCGCCACTCCTGACCGTCTATGGATGTTTAACCATATTGATTATCGGTTCGAAATATATATATATATATATTTGTTTTTTCATTTATTTATGCATATTCATTATTGCACATACACACTTAAGGGGAGATTTCCACTTGAGGGATTTTTTTCTGGACTCCTTTCTCCCTCATGTTTAGCCCCATTGTGTTTCTAATTTTAAGACGTTTGCCCAATTATTTTGACGATTTTAAGAACTTTCAACCCATTTCTGTCAATTTTAAGACCTGTCGTGCCATTTTGGTGTCGATTTTATCCTGGCGAGCGATAGCGAGCCTGTAATTTAAGAGGAACCGGCTTTCAGCCGCGACATTTTTCTACCGAAAAATGTACAAATTTATCTTGAAAGGGGCTCAAGAGGGTGTAATCTTAAGCTTGAAGGATATCTAGGGACCAAACTAAAAACCTCTCCTTAAAAAGATACACAAACACTCTCACTTATGCTATCTATTCTAGGGGACTAACTAAATAGAGATTGCTCAAAAATGGCAATAACAATAAAAAGCATCAAGAATAATTAAACCATATTTCGAAATTCCTCAGACATCGGATACGTGTGTTAAATACTAAACAGGTTTACATATGTTGTGTACATACAATCGTCTTAGGTACGCTAGAAGTAAATAACAAATAATTTATCTACAGTATATGCTCAGACCCAATCCCCAAAATAATCGTAAATCTATCTATATGCTCAGACCCAATCCCCAAAATAATCGTAAATCTATCTCAGACCCAATCCCCAAAATAATCGTAAATCAATCTATATACTCAGACCCAATCCCCAAAATAATCGTAAATCTATCTATATACTCAGACCCAATCCCCAAAATAATCGTAAATCAATCTATATACTCAGACCCAATCCCCAAAATAATCGTAAATCTATCTATACTCAGACCCAATCCCCAAAATAATCGTAAATCTATCTATATACTCAGACCCAATTCCCAAAAATAATCGTAAATCTATCTATATACTCAGACCCAATCCCCAAAATAATCGTAAATCTATCTATATACTCAGACACAATCCCCAAAATAATCGTAAATCAATCTATATACTCAGACCCAATCCCCAAAATAATCGTAAATCAATCTATATACTCAGACCCAATCCCCAAAATAATCGTAAATCTATCTATATACTCAGACCCAATCCCCAAAATAATCGTAAATCTATCTATATACTCAGACCCAATCCCCAAAATAATCGTAAATCTATCTATATACTCAGACCCAATCCCCAAAATAATCGTAAATCTATCTATATACTCAGACCCAATCCCCAAAATAATCGTAAATCTATCTATATACTCAGACCCAATCCCCAAAATAATCGTAAATCTATCTATATACTCAGACCCAATCCCCAAAATAATCGTAAATCTATCTATATACTCAGACCCAATCCCCAAAATAATCGTAAATCTATCTATATACTCAGACCCAATCCCCAAAATAATCGTAAATCAATCTATATACTCAGACCCAATCCCCAAAATAATCGTAAATCTATCTATATACTCAGATCCAATCCCCAAAATAATCGTAAATCTATCTATATACTCAGACCCAATCCCCAAAATAATCGTAAATCTATCTATATACTCAGACCCAATCCCCAAAATAATCGTAAATCAATCTATATACTCAGACCCAATCCCCAAAATAATCGTAAATCAATCTATATACTCAGACCCAATCCCCAAAATAATCGTAAATCTATCTATATACTCAGACCCAATCCCCAAAATAATCGTAAATCTATCTATATACTCAGACCCAATCCCCAAAATAATCGTAAATCTATCTATATACTCAGACCCAATCCCCAAAATAATCGTAAATCTATCTATATACTCAGACCCAATCCCCAAAATAATCGTAAATCTATCTATATACTCAGACCCAATCCCCAAAATAATCGTAAATCTATCTATATACTCAGACCCAATCCCCAAAATAATCGTAAATCTATCTATATACTCAGACCCAATCCCCAAAATAATCGTAAATCAATCTATATACTCAGACCCAATCCCCAAAATAATCGTAAATCAATCTATATACTCAGACCCAATCCCCAAAATAATCGTAAATCAATCTATATACTCAGACCCAATCCCCAAAATAATCGTAAATCAATCTATATACTCAGACCCAATCCCCAAAATAATCGTAAATCAATCTATATACTCAGACCCAATCCCCAAAATAATCGTAAATCAATCTATATACTCAGACCCAATCCCCAAAATAATCGTAAATCAATCTATATACTCAGACCCAATCCCCAAAATAATCGTAAATCAATCTATATACTCAGACCCAATCCCCAAAATAATCGTAAATCAATCTATATACTCAGACCCAATCCCCAAAATAATCGTAAATCAATCTATATACTCAGACCCAATCCCCAAAATAATCGTAAATCAATCTATATACTCAGACCCAATCCCCAAAATAATCGTAAATCTATCTATATACTCAGACCCAATCCCCAAAATAATCGTAAATCTATCTATATACTCAGACCCAATCCCCAAAATAATCGTAAATCTATCTATATACTCAGAACCAATCCCCAAAATAATCGTAAATCTATCTATATACTCAGACCCAATCCCCAAAATAACTGTAAATCTATCTATATACTCAGACCCAATCCCCAAAATAATCGTATTTAATTACATGTTAGTAATAAAGTCTTTTCATATTTCATTCCATTAGTGGAATATATTGATAAATCATCTTCATGCTAAGGGATTAATGTTACCTCCAGCTGGAATAATACATGCTTGTATTCTTAAACAATTATCTCCCTTCACAACGCAGTTAGTGGACGAAATAACTTTAAAATTACGTTACATTTAGAACTAGCAAGGCTATTATGTGTAATCTCTATAAACAATACTCACCAAGCGGCTCGCTTGGTGTAGTGACTAGCGTCTCGGACTTCCACCCAGAAGGCTCGGGTTCGCGCCCACGCTCGGCGCATTAAAGATTTTTCACAAGCACTGAGTCGTTACCATCCCTCATGAGCAAAGGGATGGGGTAGTAGTACAGGACCCCAATGGAAATACGCCTAATCGGCCTTATTGAGCTATCCTTAGCTAGCTTAGCATGCGCTAGCTTTAAGAACTATTATTATTATTATTATTATTCCCACAGTATTCGTTCGGCTTCAGTCGCTGGAAGGGAAATAATTGTTTAAGAATACAAGAGCCAGATTCTACAAGATATCATACCTAAGCTGAATTAATTAGTCTACCTTTAGCCAGAATATTTTAATAAATACACTCTTCACTCTAGCAGGGATCAAGTTGCACCATGTCATTGCAAGAGTGTACATAAACCTTATAATCCGACTGTACCTTAACCCTTTTAGTATACGATGACAGCCATTTACTTTAGGAATTTACTGGGATTTCCCAGACCCTCTTTTCCCTCATGTTTAGCCCCATATGATTATATATTTTAAGACATTCACCCAATTATTCTGGTGATTTTGAGACCTTTCGTGCTGTTTCGATTTTTGTATTTCTTTTATGGCGATCAACAGCGAGCCTGCAATTTAAGAGGAACCCGGCCGAATTGTTTTTACCGAAAAAATTACAAATTTGTCATCAAAGGGGATCTTGGAAAAATATGTCTAAGCAGCTATATATATATATATATATATATATATATATATATATATATATATATATATATATATATATATATATATATATATATATATATAACTAAAAATATCCCCGTAAAGAAAATTAATAATTGCAATTCCAAAGACGTATGTGAATCAACATCGCGCCCCCTTGACTTACTGCCTTCTTGCAAAATGTTCCCAGTGTGTGGCTATGATTTATGCAAGGCAGCATATCAATTACAAGCTTCGGACGTCCAACTACAAGGGTGATCTGGAAAACTTTAACCCTATCAGTACCGGTGACGTCTTTTTTGTCTTATTATAGCTATATTGTATCTATTTTCTGCAGCATAAGCACGTTTTGTGGGAGTGAAAAGGGATGAATGAGAGAGTTGGAGGTGTTTTGATTACTCGAGGTATTTCCTATACTGAATAAAGTCGTCTAATAGTTGCCAGAATGTAAAGAAAAATAAGTCACTGGTACTGAAAGGATTAGCACCTCGTAATAATATAACACAAGATGAGGAACATTAACCCTTTGAGGATCATGATGCGTTTTGACCGTTCGTTATGGATATCATTAAACGATTTTATTCTGCTAAGGGTGAACTTGTGGAAGCTAGAGTTAACCCCTTCTGTACCGGCGAAGTCTTTTAAATTTTAGTCTTGGTATATTTAAACGAAGTTTGCAGTTTAAGAAGGATCTGTGGTAGTAAAAAGGGGTTAAAGGAAATATTTCGAAGCTTGTTAATTACTGGAGACCCTTTTTAAACTGAATAAAATCGTCGTATAGTAGCCAAAATGTAATACAAAGAACGTCACCGGTACAGAATGGGTTAATTAAGATAGTATTTACCTCCTTTGATTCCTAGATATCGTCCCTAAATTAAATTAAAGCGTCTAATGATAACCAAAATAATATATAAAAATGCGTCCTAGATCCTCAAGGGGTTAACTAGATAATCCCAGTCATGTGTTCTGTGTGGTTCGTGCAGTTTCACAAAATAGTTCGCCCGTGTATCATAATTAACGCTTCCGAAGTGGTCCACAAACTTCTGATCACTGATGTACACGGGTAGAAAATGTTGGCAAGAATGGGTTTGGGAATTTTACGAGATTGTGAAAAGGAGCGAGGATTAGAAGTCGTGTGTTAGAAGTCGTGTGTTAGAAGTCGTGTGTTAGAAGTCGTATATTAGAAGTCGTGTGTTAGAAGTCGTGTGTTAGAAGTCTTATATTAGAAGTCGTGTGTTAGAAGTCGTATATTATAAGTCACATATTAGAAGTCTTATACTAGAAGTCGCATATTAAAGTTGTATGCTAGAAGTCGTATATTAGCAGTCACATTCCTGTTCTATACACGATCACGGAACCTGCCGTGACATTTGTATATTAGGTTTTAGATCGATATAATGAGTTGCTCTATATTTACTTATATATTTAATTGTTTATATATTTATTTATTTATTTATTTATTTTTATTTGTTTTGCTATTCTATATTTGGCCAACGAGTGTGGAACAATATTGACCCTTTCCCTACGATGTCGCCTTTAGCCAGAATATTTTGGTTATCAGTAGATAATTGTATTCAGTTTAGAAACGATCTGTTGGAGTGTCATGGTTAATTGAGAGTTTGTAGATTCTTGGACCCCCTTCTCCCTCATGTTTAGCCTCATTCGTCACATTAGTTTGGCGACTTGAAGACATTTCGCGCCATTTAGGTGTCGATTTTTAAGTTTAATGGAGGTCTGGGGAGGAAACTAAAAAAATATAATACATATATAAATTAATTATTAAATAAATGTATTAATTAATAAAAACCTCCCCTTTAATCTCTCTTAATATTGTTTTGGCTAACATTATATTATTTGATTTGGGTTAACAAGTATTTGTAAGACTTAATTGGAGAACCGAATGTTTGTATGTATGTATGTATGTAATAAGTATGTATATATTCTGGCACATACCCCATAACTGGGGTGGCCGACTCGAGACAGATCCTGAACAGACACAACATTTAAAGTAATATGTCTAGGGTCCGGGACCACTTTCGCGTTCCCCCGCCCCTTTCTCAGTCTCGTCTTGTAGGTGAATTTTACAAGGGGAGGAGGATTCCTAGCTCCCGCCCCCGAAGTAGGAACAGGAAAAGAGACAGACAGAAACAGCTAAAGTTAGGTACTCAATACACTACAGTTTTCCAGAACGCCCCAGCCAGCAATCCCTCTAAGACAAACGTAATGAAGCCATACAACACTTATCTTCTGATCTAGCTGATATTTCCAATTGGGGCAGAGAAAACCTTGTTGCCTTTAATCCTTCCAAACCCAATTTCTCCATCTAATTACCCGTCCGGAACTTCCAGTGAACTATCCCTTATTCTTCAACAATAAAAAAATCAGTCTTTCATCTTCTCTCAATATTCTTGGTGTCCCTTTTTCTCCTGCTCTCACTTGGAAGGACCATATTACCAGTCATGCTAAAGCAGCCTCTCAGAAGCTTAGTGTGCTCAACCGCCTCAAGGGGTTCTATACCCCTGCACAGATTCTTGCTCTGTACAGGGGCACAGTGCGTCCTTGTATTGAGTATTGTTCACATGTGTGGGGAGGATCCTCTCACACCGCACTCCTAGACAAAGTAGAAAGGAAGGACTTTCGTGTCATTAATGTTAAACGTCTTGCAACACAATCCCACCCCTACTCTGTGCAACTCCCTAACCCAAGAGTTAAATGTTACTCTCAGACTTTCTTCTATTCAACAGCTGAGCTCTGGAACTCTCTCCCAGAATCAGTCTTTCCCTCTGCATATGACTTATATTACTTCAAACTCCGTGTGTCTAGGCATTTTGGCTCGAACGTCCATTGATTTTGGCCCTGTCACTCTTTCAACTATGGGGGAGGCACTCGCTACAGGCAGTTCTGCCTTTTGTCTCCCTCACTCACATAGAACAAAAAAAAGTACTTCCATTGAATAAGGTGCGTCACTAGTACTTCTTTGAGGTCACACTGGGTATTATATAACGAGGCACTACTGTAGTTTTCTGAAGAGGGTCTTGGCCGTGGTGGTGGTCCTGACGTGGATGGTGGACAGTGGATGAAAAAATAAGAAGATGCTAACCTCACTCTGGACCGGACCAGCCCTCATCATAAATGTTTGTACTTTGTACCCCATTTAATTTCAAGAGGCCCATTATAAACCGGATAAAAGCGTCATTGTATACTGAATGGGTTAATTATTTGAGGTCCTTCCTAAGATAACAAAAGTCTATGTATGATAAACCATCATCTATTTAAGGGGAGATTTTTATTTATATATTCATGTATTTAATTGTATACATGTTGAAGAGTAGGTCATAGTGTGCGGGAAGGGTGCGGCGAGTAGACAGAAGGAGGAATAGATTTTTGTGAGCATTGAAAGTAACAAGGTTTTCTCTGCCCCGATTAGAGATATTAGAGAGATCAGAAGCTAATTGCTCTATGGCCTACTTATGTGAATTTTGGAGTTCCTGCTGTGAATGTTGTTGAGGAAGGGTAGTTGAATAGTGCAATGGAGAGTCGTCTGTGTATGAATGGATGGGAGTGGAGTTACAGTTGAGAAGATCATTTATGAAAATTAGAAAGAGAATGGGAGATAGGACAGAGCCCTGAGGAACACCGTAGTTGATAGGATAAGGAAGTGAACGGTGGCCGTCCACAACGCAGCTATGGAACGGCCGGAAAGGAAATTAGAAACAAAGGCACAGATGGAGGGGTAGAAACCGAAGGAGGGTGGTTTAGTAATGAGGGATTTGTTCCAGACTCTATCAAAGGCCTTCGATATGTCTAGCGCAACAGAAAAAGTCTCACCAAAGTCCCAAATGGAGGATGACCAAGAGTTAGTAAGATATGAAAGAAGATCACCAGTAGAGCAGCCTTTAAGGAAGCCATACTGGCGGTCTGAGAGTAGGTTATGGGAAGTTAAATGCTTCAGAAATTTTGAAGTAAGAATAGTTTCACAAACTTTAGAGATGCAAGAAATGAGAGCAAATGGACGATAGTTGAAGGGCTGAGAGCGGTCACCCTTCTTTTGGACAGGTTGAATGAGAGCAAACTTCCAGCAAAAAGGGAAGATGTTAGACAGAGACGGAAGAGTTTGCCTAGGCAGGGAGTCAGCACGGAAGCACAGTTCTTGATTAGAACAGGAGGAACACCGTCCAGTCTGTACTCCTTAGTATTTAGCCCAGAGAGGGTGGAAAGTACATCCTTGGAAGAGATTATGATGTTAAGCATAAGTACGAGAGAGGTGGGTGGAGAGGGAGGAATAGCACCAGAATCATCCAAAGTGGAGTTTTTATCGAAAGTGTTAACAAAGAGTTCAGCTTTATCAGAGGAAGAAGTGACGGAACTGCCGTCAGAATGGAAAAGAGGAGGGAAAGGCGAAGAGGAAAAATTGTTGGAGAGGTTTTTGGCTATATGCCAGAAGGCTTTGGAAGAGCTAGAGTTGTTGTTGTTGTTGTTGTTGTTCCCCAGGCTGTCTGGCCGAACAGCCCCAAGGTCTCGAGCAAGGCCAAGGCCATAAACGAGCTAGAGTTGGATAGTTCAGTGCATTTATTATTGATGAAGGAATGTTTGGCGAGTCGAAGAACAGACTTGGCTTAATTCCGGGCAGAAACATAGGAAGTATGAGATTCTTTAGTTTGAAGGCGATGGCACCGTTTGAATGCTTCCTCCTTGTTGTGGACAGCAGTAGAACAAGCGTGGGTAAACCAAGATTTGTTTGCATTAGACTGAGAGAAAGAAAATGGAATGTATGCTTCCATGCCCGAGAGGATTACCTAGGTAATGCGTTCAGCACTCTCCGAGGGTCCCCGGCCACGGAAGCAAAAGTCAATCCATGGGAAATCAAAGAAGTGCTGCCGAAGAGTCTCCCACTTGGCAGCGCCAAAGTGCCGCACACAAGCGCCGCTGGCTGGGATGATCAGGTGGCCATACCGGAGAGATAGGACAGGTGACAGAGATAAGTTTATGGTCGGAGGAGCCCAAAGGAGAGAAAATATTTACAGTATAAGCAGAAGGGTTAGAAGTTAGAAATAAGTCAAGGATGTTGGGTCGATCTCCGAAGCAATCTGGGATACGGGTGGGTTGCTGGACTAAATGCTCTAGATCATTTAGGATAGAAAAGATATATGCTTGTTCACCAGGTTGGTCAGTGGAGTAAGAGCAGAGTCATTGGCGGTGGTGAACGTTGAAATCCCCTAATTTGGAGATTTCTGAGAAAGGAGAGATGGATAGGATGTGTTCGGATTCCACTATAGAGTTTAGATAGTCAAAGACTTTGGGAAAGTCAGTAGAGTTAGGGGAAAGATAAACAGCACATGTATATTTAGTATGAGAGTGACAGGATAGTTTGAGCCATAAAGTTGAGAATTCAGAGGGTGGAAGGGAACATGAGAGCAAGACAAACTACATCCGCCTTTGGCTCTGAAACTAGGATAGAGATAGTAAGAGGGTACAGAGAAGGGTTTGCTGTCAGTGGTCCCAGACGACTGAGTTTCGGAAACAAAGCGAATATCAGAATGGCAGACGAGAGGTGGTGTTCAACAGAGTATAATTTAAAGGAAAGGCTACGAATATTACCGAAGTTAATAGTGAGAGTGTCAGGCTGAGGTCAGAGACAGTTTGATGGGTCGTTGGGTGGTGTCCAGTCTGTTTTGTGGGGGCATTTGTGGTCTCCACATCCCGCCGTGGGTACTCTGAGGCTGGGCCTTTTTGTGTCATCATTATGGGTTATAAAATGTTGGTGTATTGGAAAGAAGTATAGTGTGTTTGTGTGGTGTAGTGTTAAAGAGAAAGAGTATTTGTGATAACTAGCTGGATTACTCTCGATGTAAGTGAGGCACAAAGAAAATAAGTAAGAGAGGCCAAGCAAGTGAAAGTGTGTGTTTCCGTGCGAGTCTATATTTCAGTGTGTAAGTGTGTGTGTGTGTTTTCGTGTGTGTGTCTGTTTCCAAGTGTGTGTGTGTAATTCAGTATGGGTATGTTGTTCGTATAATTAGGGTAATTTTCATCTATGACTTATTGATCGTGTAAGTAAAAAAGAGAAATGAGAAATGGTACCTCAGAAAAAGTTATGAGTCAGCTAGGACTATAGCGAGTAAATAATTGAGTAGGCATGCGAGAGTGAGTGTGTGTGTGTGTGTGTGTGTGTGTGTGTGTGTGTGTGTGTGTGTGTGTGTGTGTGTGTGTGTGTGTGTGTGTGTGTGTGTGTGTGTGTGTGTGTGTGTGTGTGTGTGTGTGTGTGTGTGTGTGTGTGTGTTTTATTCAGTTACTTGTTCGTCAAGGGGAATCCACGCAATGCGAGCTAAGCTCATTATTATCGCGCCTCCTTAACTGGGAATGTATTGCGTGAAATGCATGTTAAGTGTTTTATGTACTGTTGGAATGGCTGTGGATGTGTGTGTTGTCTGTATTTAGCCAATTGGCGACATCGGAAACGAAGGCTTAGGGTGGATCTGTATGGTACCATTCTCACTATAGACGGTACCGTCTCACCCGAAGGCTTAGGTAGCCATCAGCTTAGGTGAACCATGATACCCATCTCGCCTTGTACCATTTTTGCCAACCCCAGATGGGACGTCACAACGTCGTCCACTTATTCCAGGTGCCTATTTACAGCTAGGTGAACTGAGGCTAACACATGATAGGAGACGAGCCCAATTTGTCTCCGCCCGGCCGGGGATTGAACCCCCGACCCCTCGTGTGTGAGACGAGAGCTCTACCTACTAGGCTGTGTGTGTGTGTGTGTGTGTGTGTGTGTGTGTGTGTGTGTGTGTGTGTGTGTGTGTGGTGTGTGGTGTGTGTGTGTGTGTGTGTGTGTGTGTGTGTCTGTCTGTGTGTGGTGTGTGTGTGTGTGTGTGTGTGTGTGTGTGTGTGTGTGTGTTACTCAGTTACTTGTTCGTCAAGGGGAATCCACGCAATGCGAGCTAAGCTCATTATTATCGCGCCTCCTTAACTGGGAATGTATTGCGTGAAATGCATGTTAAGTGTTTTTATGTACTGTTGGAATGGCTGTGGATGTATGTGTAGTCTGTATTTTAGCCAATTGGCGACATTGGAAACGAAGGCTTAGGGTGGATCTGTATGGTACCATTCTCACTATAGACGGTACCGTCTCGCCCGAAGGCTTAGGTAGCCATCAGCTTAGGTGAACCATATGATACCCATCTCGCCTTGTACCATTTTTGCCAACCCCAGATGGGACGTCACAACGTCGTCCACTTATTCCAGGTACCTATTTACAGCTAGGTGAACTGAGGCTAACACATGAAAGGAGACAAGCCCAATTTGTCTCCGCCCGGCCGGGGATTGAACCCCCGACCCCTCGTGTGTGAGACGAGAGCTCTACCTACTAGGCTACGGGCTGTGTGTGTGTGTGTGTGAACTGAATCGTGTGCACACACATATATATCATGTTCTTCAGGCTCACGTTGCGTTTGTTTGTGTTTACTATTTATTATTATTGTTTTTACTTTTAAAAAAATCGCTATCTGACCCGACCTTTCCTGGGTTATTATGATCTTTTGTTTATATATTGTTGAGGATTTTGCCATTTTCGAACAATTTATTTTAGATTGGCCCGTAGGCTAACCAAAACGCCTTCCCAGACTTCCTTCAAATGAAAAAATGCCCACCCTGACCCCCTTCAAGCTCAAATGCCCACCCTTCAAGCTCAATTAAAAAGCAAAAAAAAATAGATTGACAATTGTCCTGGTCGAAGCCCGATTTCTTTTCAGTTACAGGCTCCCTATCGCTCGCTCAGGAAAAATATATACAGCTGACTGGGGTGAAATCTTATTGTCGCCAAACAAATGGGATGAGACGTCTTAAAATATTCAAACTAATGCAGCGAAACCGGGGCACTCAAATAAGGTCCCCCTCACACCAAATAGGGTTAACATGTGATAGTACAAGTATTTGAGCGTCCTCTGGAAAGCTGTCCAACACACTTCCTGTACCCAACAATTGACTACTTTTAAGGGGAGGTTTTTAGTTTGGTCTCTAGATATCCATCAAGCTTAAGATTACACTCCCTTGAGCACCTTTCAAGATAAATTTGTACATTTTTCGGTAGAAAAATGTCCCGGCTGAAAGCTGGTTCCTCTTAAATTACAGGCTCGCTATCGCTCGCCAGGATAAAATCGACACCTAAATTGCACGAAAGGTCTTAAAATTGACAGAAATGGGTTGAAAGTTCTTAAAATCATCAATATAATGGGGCGAACGTCTTAAAATTAGAAAAGCAATGGGGCTAAACATGAGGGAGAAGGGATTCAAGAAAAAACTCCCTCAAGTGGAAATCTCCCCTTAAATTGTGTTAGGCCGGAGTCACACGAGCCGTTTTTCGAGCAATGTTTACGGGCAATTATGGACTGGCCGCTTCAAATATTACACTTTATCAGAATTCAGCCGCCTAACCTACTCTACCTTCAGTCTAGTTACCGATACCAGTGCAAAAAAGTCCCTAAATATAACGAGAAAAAACTTGCTCATGGAAAATTGACGGAAAAATCGCTCGTGTGACAACGGCTTTATATAAGAATCTGGAGCTTCAGACATCGATATTTAGCAGAGTAAAGCCGCTGTCACACTAGCGCTTTTTCCGGCAATTTTCCATGAGCAAGATTTGTCTCGTATTATTTGGAGACATTTTGGCACTGGTATCGGAAAGTACACTGAAGGTAGATTATGTTAGGCGGCTGAATTTTGATAAAGTGTAATTTTTGAAGCTTCCACACTATACTTGCCCGTAAAAATTGCTCGAAAATGCGCTCGTGTGACTCCGGCTTTAGGGATGTTTTTTTAATCTTGAAGGAAGTCTAGGGAGGAAATTAAACAAATAATAAGATAAAATATATAATGTACAAATAAATACGCAAGTCCTCCCTTAAGAGGGGTGACCTGCTTTGTTTCGCTCTCTGGGTTGTATCCATTCGGCCCCATTCAGCCTACTGATTAAAGACGTTTATCCCCATCCAGGTGACGATTTATACCTGGCGAGCGATAGCGAGCCACCATATTTTGGACAATTTGGTAGAGAGCTGGCTAAATTTGTACATTTTCCGATAGAAAAATTTCTCCGGCATAGCCGGATTCCTCCATAAAATGCTGGCTCGCTATCGCTCGCCAGGAAAAAATCGACACCTGGATAGGATAAATGTCTTAAAACAGTAGGCTGAACGGGGCCGCATGGATACAACCAAGAAAGAGAACAAAGCAAGTCACCCCCCTTAACCCTATCTAATACTTTTGGCTTTCGTTTTGGCTGTTGGTTTGTTTTCTGAACCACCCCCGTTTATCCCCATCAGTTTGGCCCCATCAGTTTGGCCCCATCAGTTTGGCCCCATCAGTTTATCCCCATCAGTTTGGCCCTATCAGTTTATCCCCATCAGTTTATCCCCATCAGTTTATCCCCATCAGTTTATCCCCATCAGTTTATCCCCATCAGTTTATCCCCATCAGTTTATCCCCATCAGTTTATCCCCATCAGTTTATCCCCATCAGTTTGGCCCCATCAGTTTATCCCCATCAGTTTATCCCCATCAGTTTATCCCCATCAGTTTATCCCCATCAGTTTATCCCCATCAGTTTGGCCCCATCAGTTTATCCCCATCAGTTTATCCCCATCAGTTTATCCCCATCAGTTTATCCCCATCAGTTTATCCCCATCAGTTTATCCCCATCAGTTTATCCCCATCAGTTTATCCCCATCAGTTTATCCCCATCAGTTTATCCCCATCAGTTTATCCCCATCAGTTTATCCCCATCAGTTTATCCCCATCAGTTTATCCCCATCAGTTTATCCCCATCAGTTTATCCCCATCAGTTTATCCCCATCAGTTTATCCCCATCAGTTTATCCCCATCAGTTTGGCCCCATCAGTTTGGCCCCATCAGTTTATCCCCATCAGTTTATCCCCATCAGTTTATCCCCATCAGTTTATCCCCATCAGTTTATCCCCATCAGTTTATCCCCATCAGTTTATCCCCATCAGTTTATCCCCATCAGTTTATCCCCAACCGTTACTCCCCATCAGTTTATCCCCATCAGTTTATCCCCATCAGTTTATCCCCATCAGTTTATCCCCATCAGTTTATCCCCATCAGTTTATCCCCATCAGTTTATCCCCATCAGTTTATCCCCATCAGTTTATCCCCATCAGTTTATCCCCATCAGTTTATCCCCATCAGTTTATCCCCATCAGTTTATCCCCATCAGTTTATCCCCATCAGTTTATCCCCATCAGTTTATCCCCATCAGTTTATCCCCATCAGTTTATCCCCATCAGTTTATCCCCATCAGTTTATCCCCATCAGTTTATCCCCATCAGTTTATCCCCATCAGTTTATCCCCATCAGTTTATCCCCATCAGTTTATCCCCATCAGTTTATCCCCATCAGTTTATCCCCATCAGTTTATCCCCATCAGTTTATCCCCATCAGTTTATCCCCATCAGTTTATCCCCATCAGTTTATCCCCATCAGTTTATCCCCATCAGTTTATCCCCATCAGTTTATCCCCATCAGTTTGGCCCCATCAGTTTGGCCCCATCAGTTTGGCCCCATCAGTTTATCCCCATCAGTTTATCCCCATTGGATTATTTTTGTTCTAGCTACCATTGGATGATTTTTGTTCTAGCTACCATTGGATGATTTTTGTTCTAGCTACCATTGGATGATTTTTGTTCTAGCTACCATTGGATTATTTGTGTTCTAGCTACCATTGGATTATTTTTGTTCTAGCTACCATTGGATTATTTTTGTTCTAGCTACCATTGGATTATTTTTGTTCTAGCTACCATTGGATGATTTTTGTTCTAGCTACCATTGGATTATTTGTGTTCTAGCTACCATTGGATGATTTTTGTTCTAGCTACCATTGGATTATTTGTGTTCTAGCTACCATTGGATTATTTTTGTTCTAGCTACCATTGGATTATTTTTGTTCTAGCTACCATTGGATTATTTTTGTTCTAGCTACCATTGGATTATTTTTGTTCTAGCTACCATTGGATTATTTTTGTTCTAGCTACCATTGGATTATTTTTGTTCTAGCTACCATTGGATTATTTTTGTTCTAGCTACCATTGGATTATTTTTTTAGCTTGTATTTTACGGTTCCATGTCATCTCAACCAGTAGACCATTTCAACCAGTAGCTCTCAACCAGTGCCAAATTAACCCAGACCAACCAAACTAGTGCCAACATATAGTACTAACCTAACCTAACCTAACCGTATTGGTTGATTTGGTACTGGTTGAGAGCTACTGGTTGAAATGGACTACTGGTTGAGTTGACCGATCACCGTATTTTACCTCTAGGCTTCAGAGGGGTAAATACGATCTCATTAAACCCTCTGAATAACACAGACCCTTCCTAAACTGCATAACATCGCCTAACTCTAGCCAGAATAAATGGTCAAAATGCGTCATCGTGCTGAAGGGGTTAAGGGGGGATGGGCCGGTTTTCTGGACCACTTTCTCCCTCATGTTTAGCCCCATTAGTTTTCAGATGTTAAGATGTTTGCCCCATTAGTGTGTCGATTTTAAGACCTTTCGCCCCATTTCTTCGTCAATATTTAGACCTTTCGTGCTATTTAGGTGTCGATTTTTTCCCTGGCGAACGATAGTGAGCCTGTAATGTTGGAAGAACCGGCCTTCGGCCGGGACATTTTTCTACCGAAAAATGTACAAATTAATCTAGAAGGGGGGATCTAATGGATGTTTTTTTTTTTTAAATTTGATGGAGGTCTAGGGAGGAAACTAGAAAAATAATGAATACATGCAAAAATCACCCAAAAAGTGAACCATCTCCCTTTAAGACGTTTCCCCCTACTACTTTGTGGATGTTAGGACTTTTTGTCCATAATCAGGGGTCGATTTCTTCTGAGCGAGTGGTAGCGAACCTGCTATTTAGGGGAAACGGTCTTGGGCCTGGACATTGTTCTATCGAAAAGTGTATAAACTTAGCCTTAAGATGGGCCTGGGGAGCATTTTGTAGTCTGAAGGGAGATTGGATTGTCTTCTGTTAGCTTAAGAGACAAACTAGAAATATGTAGCTAAAAAAAGGCATACACATCTCATCAACTTAAACAAACAAACACACACACACACACACACACACACACACACACACACACACACACACACACACACACACACACACACATACACATCTCTATAAACAAGCAAACGTCGGATGGGCTATTGTTAATGTTAATAGCGTGATAGATAATATATATTAATGTGTGGACTACCAACAAAGGCCGGTGTCACACGAGAGGTTTTTCCGGCAATTTTCGATGAGCAAGTATGTGTTCGTACTATAGTGAGGCTCTTACGCGTTGGCATCGGAAACTAGCTCAAAGGTAGATTATGTTAGTTAGTTTAAGGGGGGATGGGCAGGTTTTCTGGACCCCCTTCTCCCTAATGTTTAGCCCCACTAGTTTTGAGATTATAAGACTTTCGGCCCATTAGTTTGGCGATTTTAACACCTTTCGCCCCATTTCGTTGTCAATTTTAAGACCTTTCGTGCTATTTAGGTGTCGATTATTTCCTGGCGAGCGATTTTAAGAGGAATCGGCCTACGGCCGGGACATTTTTCTACCGAAAAATGTACAAATTTATCTTGAAGGGGGGTCTAGGGAGTGCTTTTGTAAGCTTGATGGAGGTCTAAGGAGGAAACTAAAAAAATATATGGATGAATTAATTAATAGACCAAACAAACGGCCAGTCTCCCCTTAATGCATATATAAGTTAAATATCCAAGCTGCCAGACAACAATTGCCCGTAAATATTGACGGTAACTGGCTCGTGTGGAACCATGGTGATGGTGTATGAATATGTTGTGTGGTGCGGTGGGCCAGAGACAGAGGGGAATAGGCTTAAGGGGGTAGTGGTGGGGTTTTGGTCTATATATTTATTTATTGAAATATGTTTTAGTTTCCTCGCTAGACCGCCATCAAGCTAAGAGAAACACCCCCTTGATCCCCTAGCAAGATAAATTTGTAAATTTTTTGGTAGAAAAATTTCCCGACCGAAGGCCGATTTCTTTTAAAATTAGAGGCTCGCTATCGCTCGCCAGGAAATAATCGACACCTAAGGCATGAAAGGTCTGAACATTACCAACAAAATTAAGCGAAAGGTTTCAAAATCGCCAAACTAACGGGACGAACGTCTTAAAACCTCAAAACTATTATGCTAAACATGAGGGAGAAGGGGGACCAGAAAACGCTAATACTATCCCCTTAACCTTTTAGACTATGTAGGGGTGGTATTGTAATTATAGAGAGGGTTTATCCTTTTGTTGTACCCTTTACGTGGATCCCTCCCCCCCCACCCCACACACACACACACACACACACACACACACACACACACACACACACACACACACACACAATAGACCAATACGTGCAGCTCGTCATTTCAACACACTCCAACCAATAAGAGCAAGAACTGACAGATATAAAAATAGTCCTATCCCAACCATTGTTAATATTATTAATAATGTGTAATAACGGCCTGTCACACCATATATATACGCGCCCACCTTTAATAATGTATGCATAAGTGTGTGTGCGTGTGTGTATTAGAATATAATTATGTATGTATTTGCTTGAGTTTGTTTATGTATATGTGTATATATGTGTATGTGTATCTATGTATGTACAGTGTATGTGTGTGTATCTATGTATGTACAGTATATGTGTATGTAAGTGTGCGTATATGTGTATGTATGTGCGTTATTTATGTATATATATATGTGTCTATAGTGTTTACTGTTTGTGGTTCGAGCCCGGCTGAGAGTATCAGGTAGGATAAGAGAAGAGCATATATGCATGTAATGTGCATATATTTATGTATATGTATGTCTGTGTGTATGCGCTGTCAATGGTTCGAGCCCGGTTGAGAATATAAGGTATATAATATATATATGTCCTGTACGTGTATTTATATGGTCATATGCACATATGTATGTAAATATACGTACATATGAGCGAGAACATATTGCTCACTAGCGCAACTTCTGATTATAAATCTATGCATAAGCATTATCTATTATTAGTGTTCGCGTATCTTCATCCATGTATTTCCACCCTTAACAATAGAACGCCCAGCTTTTCCATATTTCGCCGTTTGACACACACACACACACACACACACACACACACACACACACACACACACACACACACACACACACACACACACACACACACACACACACACACACACACACACACCTACACTACCGAGGATTAACCTCCCATTGTAGTAGGCTGTACCTGACCATACGGACCATATACGGACTTGAATTGCTGCACCCTCTTTACCCTTCAACTCTTTACCCTGACCCTACCAAAACAGTTTCTGTATGTATGTATGTTTGTGTGCATACGTGAGCGTTTGTATATACGGACATGTGCACACTTACTGCATGTTCTTATGTTCCTATATATGTATGTGCGCACGTACGTGTATATACGTATGTTCTGTATATGAGTAAGTAAATAAATGTGTATATGTACTGTATATCACTTACTCTCATGGTTATTTTATTATTATTTGTATTCTGCACATGCATCATTATTGTATTTATTTATTTTGTTTGTAAACTGAGCTTACCATCCTCATATCTGTACATCTCATGTTCATCCACTAAATTATAAAATGTGTATTTTCAGCTCATGAGGCTGCCATTCTTTAATAAACCGTTTATTATTATTATTATTATTATTATTACACACACACACACTTCACCCTCATATCACCACAGCCTGAACTTCTATTCCTTAAGTTTTATATATATATTTTTTAAGGAACATCTTGTGAAATCCTCCAACAGTTTGCTTCCAGATCGACTCGCGGATTCCACGTATTGGCTCAAGCCTTTCGCAACCCCCTTCGTGATCAAGGCAATATAGGCTACAGGGAAGAGAAATGTGCACAATATTGATGTTGGGCCATAGAGAAGCACAAAAAATATATACCACTCTCATTCATTCGAGCTGAAAGATATATTTTCACTGAAGGGTGTGATTTTTTTTCTGAAGCCCCTTCTCCCTCCTGTTTATCCCTATTAGTTTGATTTGTAGTTTAGTTTAGCTTAGTTAGTTTTGCTATTTCAAGACCTTTCGCCCCATTTCTTTGTCAATTTTCAGACATTCCGTGCCATTTAGGTGTCGGATTTTGTTTTTTTCTATGTCTTAACCTCGGGACTGTAGGCTGTTCAGTACCCTGTAGGTCTCACGAGGCACAGAGATTATCGGTTGAAGCTTCAAGATGTTGGGTGCTTCCCATGTGTCGCACTACTTGGTCACAATGGAGCTTCAAGGTGTCGGTTGCTTCCTTTCTGGCACAGTAGATGACGACACCATATATTATATACACGTCACTTGATTAGGAGAGAGCAGCTATATGGTCGTTCACAGCATCTTCGAATATGCTATGAATGCTGTGAATATGCTATGAATTTGTGACAATATAAGGGGTGTTTTCTTGACGTGTCGGTGTAGCCAAGATAAATGTAGAACAGCAGGTACGATCAGATCACCTCAGAAAGAAAACAAATTACGTTTGGCGTGGACTCGAACTGAGGTCCTTTTCTGTTTGCAGTCCACAACGCTACCCACTGTGCTATCGCGATAGCGAACCTGCAATTTAGGAGGAACCGGCCTTCGGCCAGGAAATTGTTCTACCCAAAAATATACGAATTAATCTCGAAGGGCGGATTTTGGGGGTACTTTTTTTAAGCTTGATGGAGGTCTTGGGACCACTCTAAAAACCTCCCATTAAAGGCAATGTCACACAGGCGCTATTATTGGTATTTTATTCAGGAAATTGTAGTCTGTCTTGATTCTGAATTGTTTGTTATGTAATTATCTTACAAGCCTGTACCTTGCCCATTTCATTGCAAAAAAATCCCAAAATATACGAGAACAAAATATGCTCCTCGAAAATTGACAGAAATGTGCTCGTGTAACATTGCCTCAAGGAAATGTTACCCACTTCGGGAGTAAACAGATGTGCGAATAAAAAGACTTGCGAATAAAGAGACGCGAATAAAATGACTTGCGAATACAAATACTTGCGAATAAAGAGACTTGTGAATAAAATGACTTGTGGGTAAAAAGACTTGTGGATAAAAAGACTTGTGGATAAAAAAGACTTGTGGATAAAAAGACTTGTGGATAAAAAGACTTGTGGATAAAAAGACTTGTGGGTAAAAAGACTTGTGGATAAAAAGACTTGTGGATAAAAAGACTTGTGGATAAAAAGACTTGTGGATAAAAAGACTTTTGGATAAAAATACTTGTGGATAAAAAGACTTGTGGATAAAAAGACTTGTGGATAAAAAGACGTGGATAAAAAGACTTGTGGATAAAGACTTGTGGATAAAAAGACTTGTGGATAAAAAGACTTGTGGATAAAAAGACTTGTGGATAAAAAGACTTGTGGATAAAAATACATGGATAAAAAGACTTGTGGATTAAAAGACTTGTGGATTAAAAGACTTGTGGATAAAAAAACTTGTGGATAAAAAGACTTGTGGATAAAAAGATTTGTGGGTAAAAAGACATGGATAAAAAGACTTGTGGGTAAAAAAACTTGTGGGTAAAAAGACTTGTGGATAAACAGACTTGTGGATAAACAGACTTGTGGATAAACAGACTTGTGGATAAACAGACTTGTGGGTAAACAGACTTGTGGGTAAACAGACTTGTGGGTAAACAGACTTGTGGGTAAACAGACTTGTGGATAAAAATACTTGTGGATAAAAAGACTTGTGGTTAAACATACTTGTGGGTAAACAGACTTGTTTGGAAAAATAAGGCTGATGGCGGAAATATATTGTGAGTTAAAATAATTGTGGGGAAAAGGTGGGGTAAAAGGTATATAGGGAAATGACTTGTGGGTAACTGAGTGGCAACCCTAGACACTTGTGGGCTCAAATGGAGACTTTATATATTTATTTATTCATTTATTTATTTATTATTTATTTATTCATGTATATAATATACTATATATATATATATATATATATATATATATATATATATATATATATATATATATATATATATATATATATATATATATATATATAATTTATATAATTATATACTGGTATATTTTTTTTTTTCCTCATACTTTCGTTAGTTTCCTCCCAAGACCTCCATCAAGCTTAAATAAATACTCCCAAGACCACTCTTCGAGATAAATTTGTACATTTTTCTATAGAAAAATGTCCAGGCCAAAGTCCGGTTCTTTCTAAATTACAGGATCCCTATCGCTCGCTAGTAGAAAATACACACCTACATTGCACTAAAAGTTATAAAATCGCCAAGCAAATGGAGCGAACGTCTTATAATTTCAAAACTATTGTGGCTAAACATAAGGGAGAAGAAGGTCCAGAAAAAATCCCCTTAAAGGCGGGTTCACACGAGCGAACTTTCCGGCGACTCTCAATCCAGCTATTAATTTCTTGGACCAGCATTTAGGTGTGAATATTATCTATTTTTATCGGCTATTTTACTGGCGTTCGATTATTATAACCCTGTGAGGCTTATGGCGCATTTTGACGATCTAATCTGGCTATCATTAAACAATTTTAGACAGCTTAGGAATGATCTGTGGGCATGAAAAGGGTAAAGCATATCTCCATTAACCCTCTGACCTCCATATACCCTTCCTAATCAGAATAAAATCGTCTTAATAATAACCAGAATGAATTATCAAGCTACGTCATAATCCTCAAGGGGTTAAGTGAAATCTTATCAAACTTTCAGCAACTTTCAAAGCAAAGATGTCGAAAAATATGCCGAAAAGCTTGCCCATGCGATTGTCCAAGGATTGATTAGGGTAAAATTATATTATGTTAAGGTTATATTAGGTGAATTAAATTATGTTAATGTTACATTAAGTGAGGTATATTAGGTTAACGTTAGATTAGGTTAAGGTTATATTAGGCGAGTTGGATTAGGTTAAGGTTATATTAGGTTAATGTTAGATTAGGTTAAGGTTATATTAGGTGAAGTAGATTAAGTTAAGGTTATATTAGGTTAAGGTTATATTAGGTTAAGGTTATATTAGGTTAAGGTTATATTAGGTTAAGGTTATATTAGGTTAAGGTTATATTAGGTTATATTAGGTTAAGGTTATATTAGGTTAAGGTTATATTAGGTTAAGGTTATATTAGGTTAAGGTTAGATTAGGTTAAGGTTAGATTAGGTTAAGGTTAGATTAGGTTAAGGTTAGATTAGGTTAAGGTTAGATTAGGTTAAGGTTAGATTAGGTTAAGGTTAGATTAGGTTAAGGTTAGATTAGGTTAAGGTTAGATTAGGTTAAGGTTAGATTAGGTTAAGGTTAGATTAGGTTAAGGTTAGATTAGGTTAAGGTTAGATATAGTGACTTAGATTAGGTTAAGGTTAGATTTGATCAATGTTAGATTAGGTTAAGGTTTTAAGGTTAAATTAGCTTAAGAATATATTTAGTTTAGATTAGATTAGGCTAAACTTACATTACCGGTATGTTAAAATGTTATTACATTTAGGATATTATTTGCTTAAGGTAACATTAGGTTAAGGTTAGATTGGGTTAGCATTATATTAGGTTAAAGTTATGTTAGGTTAAAGATATATTTAGTCAAAGTAAGATTAGGTTAAGGTTAGATTTGGTTAATGTCAGATTATATTAATGTTAGATTAGGTCAATGTCAGATTAGATTAATGTTAGATTAGATTAAGGTTACATTAGGTTAAACGTAATTAGGTTAATGCTATATTTAGTTAAGGTAAGATTAGATCAAGGTTATATTAGGTTAAGGCATATTTAATTAGGTGAAAACTATATTTAGTTAAGTTTGTTAGATTTGTTTAATGTTAGATTAGGTTATAGTTAGATTTTGTTAAGGTTAAATCATGTTAAGCTTATAGTTGGTCAATCCTAAGTTCAATTAAGGTTAAATTTGGCTAGTTATTTTTCAGTTTTAATTCGATTAAGTTCAAGTTCGACTAAGTTAAGATTGAGTTGTATGAAGTCAGATTAAAGTTACGATAAGTTAACATTAGATTAGAATATGGTTAGACAAGATTTAGCTTATATTATGGTCTGTTCTGTTATAATGAAGATATTTTGATTCTGGACCCATTTCTCCCTCATGGTTAACCCCATTATTTCTGAAATGTTAAGAAGTTCGCCTCATTAGTTTGGCGATTTAATGACCTTTTCGCCCCATTTATGTTAATATTATAACCCTTAGTGCCATTTAGGTGTCCATTTTTCCTGGCGAGCGAAAGAGAGCCCGTAATTTAGGGGGAGCTGGTCTTCGGCCGAGGCAATAAATAAAAACTGAAGGGGGTCTTGATTTGTTTATATTTATGTATTTATTTATATTCTAAGCTAGATAAAGGCTTAAGGAGCAAGTTTAAAATCAAATCAAAATAAAATAAGTTAGTTATGGGCAAATAGACTTTGTGGATGTAGTAAAGAATTTGCTTGCAGGTGAAGTGACAACAAAATAATACATATATACCACATAAATCACTTTGGAGCTTAATTCTGAGGTTTGCATACAGAATACAAATGGCTTCTTATTGATCTGAAAACTGTTTGTGTAGCAATTCTCGGCCGATTCTGTTATTGATTTTGTAATATATGATAGCCCATTTTTTTCAAGTTGGCGACAAATTGGCTTCTTCCTTTCTTGCTTATTCAGCTATAGTCTATTCGCTGTAAGTAGGCGAGAAAGCATGACCTCTATACTCTGTAGCTCAAAAAGGGCTTGAGCAAATGGGCTGTACATTTTCAAACCTATTCTCTGGCTGACTCTTCCCAAATGGTAGAAATATTAGCTCGATTACCCTAGTCGTTTTTTTAGTTACAGAGGTTATAGGTCATGATGTTTAGCCTACTTACAGCGAATAGACTATAGTAAGACATTATTATAGCCAATTAAGCCACTAATTATGTCGCTAATATTGGAATAAATTATAGTCCATTTTCTTTTAAGATGGCGAGAAAATGGCCGCCTCCTTTCTTGATTATTCAGCTAGTACGACATTTGAATAGCTAATCATGCCGCTAATTATGAAAACTTGCCAACAATATGATAGAGGCACAGTAGTTTCGTATTATCCATTAGTCATCGATAAATTTGATGCTAAGGGTATCAATTTACCGCCAAATTAACCCCTTGAGGACTATGACGCGTGTTGACCGTTTATGCTGGTTATCGTCATCCCCATATGTACCGGCGATGTCTTGTAAGGGGGTATGGCCAATGCCTTCTCTATACAAGGCCTGAGTGATAGGTCCGTGACGTCACAGCTTTAGGTAGACCGTCTCCCCGCGCTCTGAGCCGCTCTCCCAACTCTCGCCCCACCACTCTCAACCCAAGACTTTCCCTGAAACTCACTAAACCCTACACGTCCCTTTTACAGTAGACATTTCTGACTTGCATTTGCCCCTCACATACGTATAATTTATTTGAAAACTAGGTTATGAATATAAATAAAATATATATTATAAAATCATTTCTATTTCATTAAGCTATGCATAATGCAAGATCGGATATGTAATTCGATAAAATAAATATGATTTCCAACTTAATTGACATATATATACTCATCACTTATGTGGGAAGTAGGCTATGAATATAAACTGGATAAATATGTTTAAATCATGTCCATTTCATTAAGCTAAGCATACTGCAAGAGCGGATAAAAAGTCACAAAATACACTATTTCCAAATTTTATTTACATGAATATCGCCATAAATATCATCAACTCTTTACATATACAGTTCAATCGCCCACTTTTCTTCTCACACAAACTCTTTCATCAAGTTTTACTTCTAACTCTCCACCTTAATTATAATTTAAATCCACTTAACTCTTTCACCCACTTCAATCACAACCACATCAATCCACCCTCCACCGCAACACATTACATTCATTATATTGCATCACTTAAGGTGGCGTCACATGAGCTATTTATTTAAAAATTGTTTGGAGCAATTAAGATATGATGGCTTTATATATACAGTATTAGAAGAAATAAGCCACCTAGATAATCTACATTAAATCTAGCTTTACTTAGTAATTTCGAAAAGCACACGCACATGTGACTCAGCCTTTAGCCTATGTCAAAGTCTGAAGCTTCCTCTTTTTCCCTGACAATTTGTTTTGATTTATGAAGTCGTTTTCTTTAGTACAAAAATTATTTAGCAAGGCAACAGTAACCAGCAAGATAGGTTATAACTTGGAGATAATCCATACATTTCTCAATATCATCATCCGTTACCTCTATATCAAACCTATGCATGTGTAGCAAATCATTATTTTCCATTTTCTCCCACTTTTCATCTTCAAAATCTTTTAAATCAACACTCTGGTTATGGAACGGTATCCTCAGTACTGACATCATACTCAATTTGTGTTCACACTCAAACACTTGCCGAACAGATATGTTATAATTGCAACCTGCAAGCTGCCGATATTTGCCGAACCTCGCCTCCAGTTGATCCGTTTGAAATTTTCCTGGCAATATGTACTTTATTTTAAGTTCGCCTATACAATAATCTGTTATATGTAATATTGCAGTGGTTGTATGTTTGAGAGCAGTAAATGTTTCATTGGTCAGTTTTCCAGCTACTTCTGTCATGCCATCCCAAAGATTTAACCAATTGAGAAAGTAATGCAAGAACATATAGTTTTCATAAGTTTCATCATTAGTCAATGGGGCAGCATATTTGTTATTAAGACGAATACCTTTATATGTAGATTTGACATTCATTACCGTCCACCAAACATAGATTATTTGTATGTATTTTGCAACATCTTCATAACATGGAAAATTATGTTTTTCTCCTTGAGTTAGTAATGCATTAATAGTATACTCATTGAAAATGTGTACAACTAAATTGATATTTTGTTTTTCAAGATTTGAGGGTGACAACGACTTTAGTGTAAGCTTATATGCACAGTTAGTTCAACTCGCGCTTACCCACATTCTCAGTTAATTTTTACCCTCTTCTTCAGTATCTGATATTCAGTATATTATCTAAAGGTTAATACACTTGGAAATGTAATCATGGGACAATAAAAATAATACATGTACTTACTTTGCTGTACTGATTAGGTGTATAATCCTTTCGTTTTATAGCTCTCGTCCACTGAGCTGAAATATTTTCGTCTTTAGGGAATGAAAATACACACACTTTAGGACCATTATCATAGTTTCCTTTGCACTAAGGCACATAGCACGTATAGGGCATCGTATTAAGAGTATTTCATAGAGTTAAAAGTCTATATATTCACGAATAGGCTATGTCTACGAAAACCAAAAGCACAGGAACAGTTCAAACACACTGCAAATAAGGTACTGAACAGTTGCCAGTTAGACTAGTTGTCGAGTTGCCAATGCGGTTTAGGATCCCGACCCCCTAATATTCGTGACGTAGAAGGTCACGTGACAGATGGTCGCGCAAGCCTTGTATAGAGAAGGCATTGGTATGGCCCGGGTTTCTGGACCACTTTCTCCCTCATGTTTAGCCCCATTAGTTTTCAGATGTTAAGATGTTTGCCCCACTAGTTAGTCGATTTTAAGACCTTTCGCCCAATTTCTTCGTCAATATTTAGACCTATCGTGCTATTTAGGTGTCGATTTTTTCCCTGGCGAACGATAGTGAGCCTGTAATGGAAGAACCGGCCTTCGGCCGGGACATTTTTCTACCGAAAAATGTACAAATTAATCTAAAAGGGGGATCTAATGGATGTTTTTTTGTTTTTTTTATGGAGGTCTAGGGAGGAAACTAGAAACATAATGAATACATGCAAAAATCGCCCAAAGAGTGAACCATCCTCCCTTAAATTATATTCTAGCTATATTTAAACGATTTCATTCAGCTTCAAAAAGTATAATAAATTCACCCTGAAATATTTCAATGTATGTGCTGCACTTGCATACCATCGTCAATAAACCCGATACAATAATACAAAAGGTAGAGTACAAACTTTACTAACTCAATGTGGAACCAGCTCGTACGTCGACTGGTCATTGTGGTTATTTAGCTGTTGATTTCCATTAAGGGGAGGGGTTTGTGTTCTTTTCTGCGAGCCCCCTTCTCCCTCATGGGTACCTTCATTAGTTTTGACACGTTAAGGGGAGGTATTTAGTTTGTTCCCTACTTTTTCATCAAGCTTAAAATTACACCCCCTAGACCCCCTTTCAAGATAAATTTGTACATTTTTCGGTAGAAAAATTTCCCGGCCGAAGGCCGGTTGCTCTTAAATTACAGGCTCGCTATCGCTCGCCAGGAAAAAATCGACACCTTAACGGCACGAAAGGTCTTAAAATTAACAGAAATGGGGCAAAATGTCTTAAAATATCCAAACTACTAGGGCGAAGGTCTTAAAATCTCAAAAGCAATGGAACTAAACATGAGGGAGAAAGGGGTCCAGAAAAAAATCCCTCAAGTGGAAATCTCCCCTTAAGACGTTCGCCCCATTAGTTTGACAAATTTAAGAGCTTTCACTACATTTCTCTGTCAATATGTAATCTTTTCGTGTCATTTAGGTCTCAGTTTTTTTCCTAGTGAACGATAACAAGATTGTATTTTAGGAGGAACTGGCCTTCATCCAGGACATTTTTCTACCGAAAATTTTTTTAAATTTATCTCTAAGGGGATTTTAGGGGTTATAATTTTGTTTAAGCTTGATGTGGGTCTAGGGAGCAAACTTAAAACCTTCCCATAACAAACCTTCTTATTCTACAGTGTGTTAAGTAATAACTGCAAAAAAAAAACATTAAAAGCATAGAACTACTCAGACGCCATTCTAATATTGTATTTTATGATCAAGTTCTGACCAATAATCCTTTTATAGCCCTTTTTTGCTCACCTTAACCCTTTTTTTCCTTAGCCAAACTAAGTGGACGGAAACTTTTGGATTGTCGCTGTTTGTCTGTTGTTTGCTGCTTTGCCTGTCTGTCTCTTTCTCGGCAGGGTTTCTCATTAGTGATAGAATAGATTTTGATGAAATTTAGTCAGTAGTTGTTGTTGTTGTTGTTGTTCCCTAAGCTGCCTGGCCGAACAGCCCCGAGTCCCTAAGGAAGGCCATGGCCACGGTCGGGCTGTCCCACAGAGCTCTCAAAGAGTGTAAATTGTGTTGTTGGCGTAAGTGGTTGTGTGAAATGCAGTCTTCTATGATGTGTTTAATGGTATGGGGTGCTGTGTTACAACCCGGGCAGGTGTCGACGACGGAGTCATCCAGTCTCTTCTGATAGCTCAGAAGAGCCGGATGGTGTCCGCATCTCAGCCTGGCCAGGTGGACTCTGTCCTCGCGAGGAATGGAGGATTCAGAAGGATGGATTTCGGGAGGTCGTGCTTGCAGCTGCGTGTTGTCTAAGAGTGAGTGAATGGAACGGCGAGTGATATGACTTTGGAGGGGGTACAAAGGAGTGTGATAGGGCGGTGTGAGGAGGGTAGCGTGGGGTCTTTGTTAGGTTTGGGGAATGTGATGATGATACCATGCTTCCAGATGTCTGGTATTGTGTTGTGTGAGTAGCTGTAGTTTGATATGTTAGTGAGTGCTTGTATGCCTTGTGGTCCCAGGTGTAGTAAAACTACTTAGTCAGTAGTTTTACTTGGTTCCAGTATATAAAACAATTGACTTTTAGCCAACATCTGATGAACCACACCCCCCACCCCACCCCCCATCCCATCTTTGCAAAATATGACAATAAGGTCTCCGGTCACAGATTGCCAAATGTGGAGGTATATTCATAAATAGTCAGACAGATAGATAGAGACCTAGACAGTGAGAGATCAAAAGAAAAAACAAATTGTTGTGGACAAAAACAGCCACTTACCAGAAGGGCCCATATTGTCCGACCTCGCGGCTTATATCGGCTACACACATAAGCAGTAAAGAACCAAAATAGAAGCTGACCAAATCAGTCCCTCGGCCTATGCTAGTCGGACTAAATTGGTTGCCCAGCCCTGCCCAAATCTGCCACAAACTAAAACAACTATGGAATATAATGGTCATGGACCAAAATGGGTACGCACCAAAATGGCCACTAGCAAAAATAGCCTTAAACCAAAATGGTTCATCATATTTGACCACGATCCAAAACAGTCATGAACGAAGATGGCTGCAAACCAAAATAGTCACTCGGCAATACCAAATGGAGTTATTCAAATTTGTAACACACTCGGGTATCAGGTATCTGGTATTTTCAAATTGAAAATACCCTAGCCCCGGATTCGCAGCACCAATGGATCGACGAAGCAAGACCTCCCAAGAAGACGCAGGCCTTAGATACAGAACAGCCATGGAAAAGGTCGACTTTTCACGTTTCATCTCCTTCACTATTGGTACAGTTGGTCAAAGTTCCAGCTGACCCACCTTCGCTCTGGGGCTCGCAGAATTATCTGGCAATACTGGTGTTGGAAGGGGGTGTCTCTTACAAAGATTGGGATTGGTAGATCTGATTTTGGCTATATCATTGTTAGAACATAGGCTTACTTTCCCTTGTTAAGTATATCTCAAATAAAAATGCATATATCGCTATGTATGATCCCGAACAATTCACCCAAAGTTCGTAGATTTGATTAAATATTCAAGTTATTATATCCACTGATTGGCAACTACACCAGTATTGCCAGCTAATTCTGCGAGCCCCAGAGCGAGGGTGGGTCAGCTAGAACTTTGACCAACTGTACCTACGTGAGAACGACTGCCCTGCTCCCTCCCCAGCGCACATGCCTCTCGAGTAGCTGAACTTAGAAGCCCCCAACCTTTCCCAGCATCATTCCAGGGAAAACCTGGATCCAGGATCAGAGTAGAAGCAGGAGATTAGGCCACGACCCCTAATTGGCTATTCCGAGTAGCCTCCACACACTTCCAACCTAGCATCAGCTCAGAGAAAACTCGGATCCAAGATCAAGACACCAGCACGGGGAAAACCCATGTTCAAGATCAATGCAACGATTGGGCATTGGGTCTCTCCTGCTGATTTGTCCAGCCCGGTGCAGCAGGAAAGTCCTCCAATCCCGAGTTGGGACATATCAGGCCCTGATTTGCCCCCAGAAAGGCAGAGATTTCAGGACTTGCCACGAGTCCACCCTTCCCCTTGGGACTTGCACTAGCCCCTAAGCAGCAACACTTTAGCCTGGTGGACGGCACTGGCATCCTGGAATACTTTTGCCACAGCCATCCCTGGGTGCTGTACTGTCCCTCAATTGCCCAGAACTAAGCAAGTTAATGATGCTGATTTCCCTTGATGAGGCTGGCGACTACTTGAAGCAGCTCAGCCGGGAGTGGAAACAGGAGCTGCCTCAAACCCTCCAAGCCTGGCGAGGGAGCACACCAGTGTCGGGAGCTGAGTCAGAGTCCGAGCCCTGGTAGTGGCCGCCCTTGTTCCAGAAGTATCAGTAGCTGATGCCGAGAGTCGCCATGACTTTGACCGCAGCCCCTGTCCCCATGATCCTGACCCCACGATTTGTTCCTGAAGTAGCAGTAATTCCTGAAGCAGTAGCCGATGCCGAGGCCACTGTCCCTGTCCTCTTGTTGCTAATGCCCAGAGTTGATGCTACTCAGACCCCGTCTTGGCCAACAGCACCCCATACTCTCGCATTACCCACACTCACCCTTCCCCCCCCCCCCCCCCACGCTAACAGCCCAGTGCCAAGATCCTCTAGGGACCATGACAGCTAATGGTGCTCATCCCGAGGACCCCTACAGCCATGCTACCAAGCCAAGATAGTGTTGTATATGTTTCCCTTGTATTTATTCTGTGTATTTCGGTTGTGATTGTTTGTTCACTTTATATGTCTGTGTATGTATAAATAAACTATATCTTGTGTACATTGCTCGTGTTCTTCTTTCCCAATCAAGTACCCCTGATAAGCGCCTTAACAATATTGGCAATTTAGTGACATTTTAAAACGTCGTTGGCACTGGCTATATACAACCCTCTCGATGATAATGAACATTGTTGGCAGACGAAGGGTTAACAGAGAACAGAGTGGTTGTTATTGACTGCAGAGGAAGTGAGGATAAGGTACCTTGAGTCAGGGTATCTATAATTCTTTCAATCTGAGGAGACATTTACTACGGGCAAACTTACCTTCCGTCTTCTTCTTTCACATGAAAATAAGTAAGATGTATTCGTAATAAAATGGTTAATGAGCGATGTGACATATGGGTTAATGCAGGCTTGAAAAAATTAGAGTTAGGACATAATTATGTAAAGCAGATACAAATTGAGTGAAGGAAGCAAGCAAACTGTAAAATAACGAAACTGGTAACATGAACTTCAATGCCAACTGGGTGAGGGAAACTGGGAGCAAGACAGACAGGCAGGGGTGAGGGAGGCAGAGGGTTAGAGAGACAGAATGTTAGGGAGGCATGCAGGTGTGAGACATACAGGCATGATAAAGTAAGGGGTGGGACAGGCAGCGGTTAGGAGGGAATGGATGAGGCAGGGGAGGTGTGGCGGAGTGGTCTTGCCACTGGCCTGGTAATCCAAAGGTCCCGGGTTCAAATCCCGATGTATCAATGGAAAGATATTATTGGAATGGAATTTGTGCTGTACCTAGTATCAGTGCATTACCACAAAGCCCACCGAAACGCTAATAAAATACCCTCATTGTTCCCTGATTAAATAGCACTGTATGAATATTCCCATATTCAAAATATGCTATAGGGGTGCAATGCCTGGTGAGTTAGCTGCTCAACAGGTGGCGTTGTGTGTGCGAGTGTCCGAGTGTAGGGGGTGAGACAGTGAAGCACGGGAACGAGGTGGCTTCAGAGATGGGGTCGCTTCGGACCATGGGTGAGCACCGTGCCTCATGTGAAGGCAAGATGGCAGGTGCTCGTTGTACTCTACGTGCTTCACATGCCTCACTCCCTAGACTGCAACAATACCTCACGGGCTTCACTGCTCATTGTACAGCTGTGAATGTCCAGGCTCTCAGCCTATGCCCGAGAGGGAGTAAGTTGGAATATAGAAAAAAAAACAAAAAAAAAAAAAACAGTCAGAAGTAATGCAGGGGTGGAACAGGCAGAGGTAAGGAAGGAATGGGTGAGGCATACAGGCAGAGGTAATGCAGGGGTGGAACAGGCAGAGGTAAGGAAGGAATGGGTGAGGCATACAAGCAGAGGTAATGCAGGGGTGGAACAGGCAGAGATAAGGAAGGAATGGGTGAGGCATACAGGCAGAGGTAATGCAGGGGTGGAACAGGCAGAGGTAAGGAAGGAATGGGTGAGGCATACAGGCAGAGGTAATGCAGGAGTGGAACAGGCAGAGGTAAGGAAGGAATGGGTGAGGCATACAGGCAGAGGTAAGGAAGGAATGGGTGAGGCATACAGGCAGAGGTAATGCAGGGGTGGAACAGGCAGAGGTAAGGAAGGAAGGGGTGAGGCATACAGGCAGAGGTAAGGAAGGAATGGGTGAGGCATACAGGCAGAGGTAATGCAGGGGTGGAACAGGCAGAGGTAAGGAAGGAAGGGGTGAGGCATACAGGCAGAGGTAATGCAGGGGTGGAACAGGCAGAGGTAAGGAAGGAATGGGTGAGGCATACAGGAGCAGGTAATGCAGGGGTGGAACAGACAGGTAAGGAAGGAATGGGTGAGGCATACAGGCAGAGGTAATGCAGGGGTGGAACAGGCAGAGGTAAGGAAGGAATGGGTGAGGCATACAGGCAGAGGTAATGCAGGGGTGGAACATACAGAGGTAAGGAAGGAATGGGTGAGGCATACAGGCAGAGGTAATGCAGGGGTGGAACAGGCAGAGGTAAGGAAGGAATGGGTGAGGCATACAGGCAGAGGTAATGCAGGGGTGGAACAGGCAGAGGTAAGGAAGGAATGGGTGAGGCATACAGGCAGAGGTAATGCAGGGGTGGAACAGACAGAGGTAAGGAAGGAATGGGTGAGGCATACAGGCAGAGGTAATGCAGGGGTGGAACAGGCAGAGGTAAGGAAGGAATGGGTGGGGGGAACATCAAAGCGTCAAAAACTGATCCTATCATTTCATCAAATCTGCAAAAAGCTATCAGTAAATCAAATTTTCCAGATGTGTTCATTTTGTCAAAAACCAGTTTTTCCCCAGATCATAAAATTATCAATGTGTAAAAAAGTTGATATCACTTCAATGCATCTAAAGTTGGAAGTCATCGATGTATCAAAAATGTTAACCCCATTCTTACTAGGTTAGGTTAGGCTAATGTTAACCCCATTCTTACTAGGTTAGGTTAGGTAAGGTTGTTAGGTTAGGCTAATGTTAACCCCATTCTTACTAGGTTAGGTTAGGTAAGGTTGTTAGGTTAGGCTAATGTTAACCCCATTCTTACTAGGTTAGGTTAGGTAAGGTTGTTAGGTTAGGCTAATGTTAACCCCCTAACTATTTTTGATGATATGATATCATCCAGTCAGTTTCAGCCTTTTGTCAAATTGAAAAGGTCCAACTTTTGTGATGCTTTGAAAAGATTGGGTTTTTTATGTATTGATAGGGCTGACACCCTTGGAATAGTTTTGACGCTTTGCAGGCGCCCCAATGGGTGAGGCATACAGGCAGAGGTATTGCAGGGGTGGAACAGGCAGAGGTAAGGAAGGAATGGGTGAGGCATACAGGCAGAGGTAAGGAAGGAATGGGTGAGGCATACAGGCAGAGGTAATGCAGGGGTGGAACAGGCAGAGATAAGGAAGGAATTGGTGAGGCATACAGGCAGAGGTAAGGAAGGAATGGGTGAGGCATACAGGCAGAGGTAATGCAGGGGTGGGACAGGCAGAGGTGAGGAAGGAATGGGTGAGGAAGGAATGGGTGAGGCATGCAGGCAGGGAATGAGGCAGGTAGGGTAAGGAAGGAAAGTATGGATGAGAAAGGCAGGTCGGGGTATAGTTGGCATGGAGGTAAGGCAGACACTAATGGGCGAGAAAGAGAAGCGAAAGACAAAGAGTAAGGCAGTGAAACAGCTGGTGAGATAAAGAAATAGGGTTGAGGCAGAGAAATAGGGGTGAGACAGAGAAATAGGGGTGAGACTTAGAAATAGTGGTGAGACAGAAATAAGCTTTGAGACAGAGAAATAGGGGTGTGACTTAGAAATAGGTGTGAGACAGAAATAGTGGTGAGACTGAGAAATAGGTGTGAGGCGTAAATAGGTGTGAAACTGAGAAATATGGTTGAAACAGAAATATGAGTGAAACAGAGAAATAGGGGTGAGGCAGAAAATAGTGGCGAGGTAGAGAAATGGGGTTGAGACAGAAATGGGGTGAGACAGAAAAATGGGGTGGCGCAGATAAATAGGAGTGATGCTTATCAGTAGGGGTGAGGAAGAGAAATAGATGGTAGGCAGACAGAGAAGTAGAGAAAGAGAGACAGGGAGTGAAGCAAAGCGAAGGAAGGTGAAACAGGAAGGCAGAAGTGGAACAGGTAGGGGTAAAGCCGAGTAGAGGCGAGGCAGGCAAGGGTAAGGCAAGCAGGTAGGGGTGACTCTAAGGTACAGAGGGTGAGGTAGACAGGACAGACCACCCCCCTTCACACCACACATACACACACCGAGCCCAGACACAGTGGAGAAACAACGTGCTGTTCAGTGACCGCTCTAATATAGGTACGTGGGTGGGTTGGTGGGATCCCAAGGGTTAGTTTCAAGGGGAGATGGGTCGTTTTTCTGGTCCCCTCTTTTTCTTCAGGTTTAGCCCCATTAGTTTTCAGATTTTTGAGACGTTCGCCCCATTAGTTTTCAGATTTTGAAACCTTCCGTCCCATTTCTATATCAATATAAAGACCTTTCGTGTCATTTAGGTGTCGATTTTTTCCTGGCGTGCGATAGCGAGTCTGTAATTTTAAGATACATTTGTCTATCAACAAATGTACAAATTTACCTTGAAGGGTGGTCTAGGGAGTGTTTTGTTAAGCTTGATGAAGGTATAGCGAGGAAACTAAAAATAAATTAATATATAAAATAATTAGACCCAAAACTAACCACTGTCCGCTTAAGGGGGGTGACCTGGTTTTTGTTATTTCTCTCCTTTTCTCTCTTTCTCTGGCTTGTATCCATTCGGCCCCATTCAGCCAACTATTTTAAGACTTTTATCCCCATCTAGGTGTCGATTTCTTCCTGGCGAGCGATAGCGAGCCAGCATTATATGAAGAAATCCGGCTTCGCCGGAGAAATTTTTCTATCGAAAAATTTACTAATTTAGCCTGCTGTCAAACAAAAATAAAAAAACCATGCTGGCTCACTACCGCTCACCAGTAAAAAAATTGACACCTGGATGGGGATAAACTTCTTAAAACAGTAGGCTGAATGGGGCCAAATGGATACAAGCCAGAGAAAGATAGAAAAGGACAGAACAAAAACAGGTCACCCCCCCTTAACCTATAACCCAGCCTAAATTCTCCCTTCATAGCCCCACCTTATCTAGCCAAGCCTGCAGTGTATAACCTAATCTTAACTTATCTAGCCAAGCCTGCAGTGTATAACCTAATCTTAACTTATCTAGCCAAGCCTACAGTGTATAACCTATTCTTAACTTATCTAGCCAAGCCTGCAGTGTATAACCTAATCTTAACTTATCTAGCCAAGCCTGCAGTGTATAACCTAATCTTAACTTATCTAGCCAAGCCTACAGTGTATAACCTATTCTTAACTTATCTAGCCAAGCCTGCAGTGTATAACCTAATCTTAACTTATCTAGCCAAGCCTACAGTGTATAACCTAATCTTAACTTATCTAGCCAAGCCTACAGTGTATAACCTAATCTTAACTTATCTAGCCAAGCCTGCAGTGTATAACCTAATCTTAACTTATCTAGCCAAGCCTGCAGTGTATAACCTAATCTTAACTTATCTAGCCAAGCCTGCAGTGTATAACCTAATCTTAACTTATCTAGCCAAGCCTCAGTGTATAACCTAATCTTAACTTATCTAGCCAGCCTGCAGTGTATAACCTAATCTTAACTTATCTAGCCAAGCCTACAGTGTATAACCTAATCTTAACTTATCTAGCCAAGCCTACAGTGTATAACCTAATCTTAACTTATCTAGCCAAGCCTACAGTGTATAACCTAATCTTAACTTATCTAGCCAAGCCTGCAGTGTATAACCTAATCTTAACTTATCTAGCCAAGCCTGCAGTGTATAACCTAATCTTAACTTATCTAGCCAAGCCTGCAGTGTATAACCTAATCTTAACTTATCTAGCCAAGCCTGCAGTGTATAACCTAATCTTAACTTATCTAGCCAAGCCTGCAGTGTATAACCTAATCTTCACTTATAGTCTAGCCAAGCCTGCAGTGTATAACCTAATCTTAACTTATAGTCTAGCCAAGCCTGCAGTGTATAACCTAATCTTAACTTATAGTCTAGCCAAGCCTGCAGTGTATAACCTAATCTTAACTTATAGTCTAGCCAAGCCTGCAGTGTATAACCTAATCTTAACTTATCTAGCCAAGCCTGCAGTGTATAACCTAATCTTAACTTATAGTCTAGCCAAGCCTGCAGTGTATAACCTAATCTTAACTTATAGTCTAGCCAAGCCTGCAGTGTATAACCTAATCTTAACTTATAGTCTAGCCAAGCCTGCAGTGTATAACCTAATCTTAACTTATAGTCTAGCCAAGCCTGCAGTGTATAACCTAATCTTAACTTATAGTCTAGCCTCACGTCACATAAGGGGAAGTTTTATTTTAAGTTTTGTTTATTCTTCAGAAGTCCCCTTAACCCTCATGTTTAGTCTCATTAGTTTTGACATCTTAAGACGTTAGCCCAATTAGTTTGGTGACCTTTAAGACCTTTTGACCCATTTGTAATCAATGTTAAGACCTTTCGTGCCACTTATAAGAGTCAACGTTTTCCTGGCGAGCGATAGCGAGCCTGCAGTTTGCAAGGAATCAGCAAGAGCATTTTTCTGTCGTAATGTGAACAAATGTATCTGGAAGGGAGATCTTGGGGGTAGTTTTTAAAGCTGATGGAGTCTAGAGAGGAAATTCAAAACTTATAATAGTGAATAAGTATCTAAATATATAGATAAATGAATGAAAACCTCCCCTTAAAAGTACCTCTCTTGTATTTCAGCTGACAAGTGGATTTCATTAAGGGGAAATTTCCACTAGAGGGATATTTTGTTGGACCCATTTCTCCCTCATGCTTAGCCCCATTGCTTTTGAGATTTTAAGATGCTTGCCCCATTATTTTGGCAATTTTAAGAACTTTCACCCAATTTCTGTCAATTTTAAAGATTTAGATGTTAATTTTTCCGTGGCGAGCGATAGCGAGCCTGTAATTTAAGAGGAACTGGCCTTCGGCCAGGACATTTTTCTACCGAAAAATGTACACATTTATCTTGAAAGGGGGTCTAGGGGGGGGGGGGGGGATTTTAAGCTTGATGGAGGTATAGAGACCAGACTAAAAACCTCCCCTTAATGTTAGGAAGGACCTCTCGTTAGCGGCGGGTATTTTATGCATGCCGATGAGTTTGACTTTCACTATATAGCGGTAAATGGACTCTTGTAGGTAATAATATCTATCAATAAGCTTATTTAAGGAGAGAGTATAATATAACGGGACCCTCCATGAGTATATATAACGGGACCCTCCATGAGTATCATAACGGGACCCTCCATGAGTATATATAACGGGACCCTCCATGAGTATATATAACGGGACCCTCCATGAGTATATATAACGGGACCCTCCATGAGTATATATAACGGGACCCTCCATGAGTATATATAACGGGACCCTCCATGAGTATATATAACGGGACCTTCCATGAGTATATATATCGGGACCCTCATGAGTATATATAACGGGACCCTCCAGGAGTATATATACGGGACCCTCAGGAGTATATATAACGGGACCCTCCAGGAGTATATATAACGGGACCCTCCAGGAGTATATATAACGGGACCCTCCAGGAGTATATATAACGGGACCCTCCAGGAGTATATATAACGGGACCCTCCAGGAGTATATATAACGGGACCCTCCAGGAGTATATATAACGGGACCCTCCAGGAGTATATATAACGGGACCCTCCAGGAGTATATATAACGGGACCCTCCAGGAGTATATATAACGGGACCCTCCAGGAGTATATATAACGGGACCCTCCAGGAGTATATATAACGGGACCCTCCAGGAGTATATATAACGGGACCCTCCAGGAGTATATATAACGGGACCCTCCAGGAGTATATATAACGGGACCCTCCAGGAGTATATATAACGGGACCCTCCAGGAGTATATATAACGGGACCCTCCAGGAGTATATATAACGGGACCCTCCAGGAGTATATATAACGGGACCCTCCAGGAGTATATATAACGGGACCCTCCAGGAGTATATATAACGGGACCCTCCAGGAGTATATATAACGGGACCCTCCAGGAGTATATATAACGGGACCCTCCATGAGTATATATAACGGGACCCTCCATGAGTATATATAACGGGACCCTCCATGAGTATATATAACGGGACCCTCCATGACTATATATAAACGGGACCCTCCATGAGTATCATAACGGGACCCTCCATGAGTATATATAACGGGAACCCTCCATGAGTATCATAACGGGACCCTCCATGAGTATATATAACGGGACCCTCCATGAGTATCATAACGGGACCCTCCATGAGTATATATAACGGGACCCTCCATGAGTATCATAACGGGACCCTCCATGAGTATATATAACGGGACCCTCCATGAGTATATATAACGGGACCCTCCATGAGTATATATAACGGGACCCTCCATGAGTATCATAACGGGACCCTCCATGAGTATATATAACGGGACCCTCCATGAGTATATATAACGGGACCCTCCATGAGTATCATAACGGGACCCTCCATGAGTATATATAACGGGACCCTCCAGGAGTATATATAACGGGACCCTCCATGAGTATCATAACGGGACCCTCCATGAGTATATATAACGGGACCCTCCATGAGTATCATAACGGGACCCTCCATGAGTATATATAACGGGAGCCTCCATGAGTATATATAACGGGACCCTCCATGAGTATATATAACGGGACCCTCCATGAGTATCATAACGGGACCCTCCATGAGTATCATAACGGGACCCTCCATGAGTATATATAACGGGACCCTCCATGAGTATCATAACGGGACCCTCCATGAGTATATATAACGGGACCCTCCATGAGTATATATAACGGGACCCTCCATGAGTATCATAACGGGACCCTCCATGAGTATATATAACGGGACCCTCCATGAGTATATATAACGGGACCCTCCATGAGTATCATAACGGGACCCTCCATGAGTATCATAACGGGACCCTCCATGAGTATATATAACGGGACCCTCCATGAGTATATATAACGGGACCCTCCATGAGTATATATAACGGGACCCTCCATGAGTATCATAACGGGACCCTCCATGAGTATATATAACGGGACCCTCCACGAGTATCATAACGGGACCCTCCATGAGTATATAACGGGACCCTCCATGAGTATATATAACGGGACCCTCCATGAGTATCATAACGGGACCCTCCATGAGTATCATAACGGGACCCTCCATGAGTATCATAACGGGACCCTCCATGAGTATATATAACGGGACCCTCCATGAGTATCATAACGGGACCCTCCATGAGTATATATAACGGGACCCTCCATGAGTATATATAACGGGACCCTCCATGAGTATCATAACGGGACCCTCCATGAGTATCATAACGGGACCCTCCATGAGTATATATATAACGGGACCCTCCATGAGTATATATAACGGGACCCTCCATGAGTATATATAACGGGACCCTCCATGAGTATATATAACGGGACCCTCCATGAGTATATATAACGGGACCCTCCATGAGTATATATAACGGGACCCTCCATGAGTATATATAACGGGACCCTCCATGAGTATATATAACGGGACCCTCCAGGAGTATATATAACGGGACCCTCCATGAGTATATATAACGGGACCCTCCATGAGTATATATAACGGGACCCTCCATGAGTATATATAACGGGACCCTCCATGAGTATATAACGGGACCCTCCAGGAGTATATATAACGGGACCCTCCATGAGTATATATAACGGGACCCTCCAGGAGTATATATAACGGGACCCTCCATGAGTATCATAACGGGACCCTCCATGAGTATATATAACGGGACCCTCCACGAGTATCATAACGGGACCCTCCATGAGTATATATAACGGGACCCTCCATGAGTATATATAACGGGACCCTCCATGAGTATCATAACGGGACCCTCCATGAGTATCATAACGGGACCCTCCATGAGTATCATAACGGGACCCTCCATGAGTATATATAACGGGACCCTCCATGAGTATCATAACGGGACCCTCCATGAGTATATATAACGGGACCCTCCATGGGTATATATAACGGGACCCTCCATGGGTATATATAACGGGACCCTCCATGAGTATATATAACGGGACCCTCCAGGAGTATATATAACGGGACCCTCCATGAGTATATATAACGGGACCCTCCATGAGTATCATAACGGGACCCTCCATGAGTATATATAACGGGACCCTCCATGAGTATATATAACGGGACCCTCCATGAGTATATATAACGGGACCCTCCATGAGTATATATAACGGGACCCTCCAGGAGTATATATAACGGGACCCTCCAGGAGTATATATAACGGGACCCTCCAGGAGTATATATAACGGGACCCTCCAGGAGTATATATAACGGGACCCTCCAGGAGTATATATAACGGGACCCTCCAGGAGTATATATAACGGGACCCTCCAGGAGTATATATAACGGGACCCTCCATGAGTATATATAACGGGACCCTCCATGAGTATATATAACGGGACCCTCCATGAGTATCATAACGGGACCCTCCAGGAGTATATATAACGGGACCCTCCAGGAGTATATATAACGGGACCCTCCAGGAGTATATATAACGGGACCCTCCAGGAGTATATATAACGATATATAACGGGACCCTCCAGGAGTATATATAACGGGACCCTCCAGGAGTATATATAACGGGACGGACCCTCCATGAGTATATATAACGGGACCCTCCAGGAGTATATATAACGGGACCCTCCATGAGTATATATAACGGGACCCTCCATGAGTATATATAACGGGACCCTCCATGAGTATCATAACGGGACCCTCCATGAGTATATATAACGGGACCCTCCAGGAGTATATATAACGGGACCCTCCAGGAGTATATATAACGGGACCCTCCAGGAGTATATATAACGGGACCCTCCAGGAGTATATATAACGGGACCCTCCAGGAGTATATATAACGGGACCCTCCAGGAGTATATATAACGGGACCCTCCAGGAGTATATATAACGGGACCCTCCATGAGTATATATAACGGGACCCTCCAGGAGTATATATAACGGGACCCTCCATGAGTATATATAACGGGACCCTCCAGGAGTATATATAACGGGACCCTCCAGGAGTATATATAACGGGACCCTCCAGGAGTATATATAACGGGACCCTCCAGGAGTATATATAACGGGACCCTCCAGGAGTATATATAACGGGACCCTCCATGGGTATCATAACTTGCAGCATATAGGCCTACCAGATACCGATGAAATGCGTCAATAAGGGTAGATTAATATTTATTTATTTGTTTATTGATTTATTTAATATGTTTTTAAGTGATCTCCTAAGACCTCCATCAGGCTATACAAAAATACCCCCATCGCCAAGAAACAATCAACATCTAAATGGCACGAAAGGTCTTAATATTGGCAAATATATGGGGCAAAATTTCTTAAAATTGCCAAACTAATGGGCCCAACGTCTTCAAATCTCAAAACTAACGGGGCTAAAGATGAGGATGAAGGGGGGCCATAAATCCCACCCTCTCCCCTTAATAACACAACTTAGGGCGCGGACCAAAGCAACTTACCTCAATCATGGTGTTATATTAGGGTTCCATGTTTGGTTAAATACAAGAATACTGCGGGACCACAATAAACAAACCTTCAATTTCAATGTTTTGTATATGTCTGTTAAGTGGGGGGGGTTATCTTGTGTCTGTTAAGGGGGGGGGGGTTATCTTGTGTCTGTTAAGGGGGGGGTTATCTTGTGTCTGTTAAGGGGGGGGTTATCTTGTGTCTGTTAAGGGGGGGGGTTATCTTGTGTCTGTTAAGGGGGGGTTATCTTGTGTCTGTTAAGGGGGAGGGGGGTTATCTTGTGTCTGTTAAGGGGGGTTATTGTCTGTTAAAGGGGGGGGGTTTATCTTGTGTCTGTTAAGGGGGGTTATCTTGTGTCTGTTAAGGGGGGGGTTATCTTGTGTCTGTTAAGGGGGGGGTTATCTTGTGTCTGTTAAGAGGGGGGGTTATCTTGTGTCTGTTAAGGGGGGGGGGTGTTATCTTGTGTCTGTTAAGGGGGGGGGGGTATCTTGTGTCTGTTAAGGGGGGGGGTTATCTTGTGTCTGTTAAGAGGGGGGGTTATCTTGTGTCTGTTAAGGGGGGGGTTATCTTGTGTCTGTTAAGGGGGGGGGGGTTATCTTGTGTCTGTTAAGGGGGGGGGGGTTATCTTGTGTCTGTTAAGGGGGGGGGGGGGGTTATCTTGTGTTGATTGGCCTTTAATCATTATTAATTATGTTTTTTAGTTTGCTCCCTAGACCTTCATCAACCTGTAAAAAAACACCCCCTAGACGGTTTCTACTAAACTACAGGCTCGCTATCGCTAGCCAGAACAAAAAATTAGACACCTAAATGGCACGAAATTTCTTTAAATTGACAACGGAATGGGGCGAAAGGTGTTATAATCGCCAAACTAATGAGGCAAACGTCCTAAAATCTAAAATAAACTAATTGGGCTAAACACGAGGGAAAAGGGGGTCCGGTAAACCATATATGCCTCCCCTTAACCTCTTCTGTACCGGCGACGTCTTCTTAATTATATTCTAGCTTTGGGTAGACGATATTATGCAGCTTAAGGGGAGATGTCCACTTGAGGGATTTTTTTCTTGACCCCTTTCTCCCTCATGTCTAGCCCCATTGCTTTTGAGATTTTAAGACATTTGCCCCATTAGTTTGGTGATTTTTAAGAATTTCCGCCCCATTCTGTCAATTTTAAGACCTTTCGTGCCATTTAGGTGTCGATTTTATCCTGGCGAGCGATAGCGAGCCTGTAATTTAAGAGTAATCGGCCTTCGGCCGGGACATTTTTCTACCGAAAAATGTGCACATTTATCTTGAAAGGGGGTCAAGGGGGTGACATTTTAAGATTCCTGGAGGAGTAGGAAACAAACTAGAAACCTCCCCTTAAGAAGGATCTGTGGTAGTAAAAGGGTTGAGTGAGATGGTTGGAAGTTTATTAATTGCTGGAGGCCCTGTTCAAACTACACAAAATCGTCTAGTCGTAGCCGAATATATATAAGAAGAGGTCATCGGTACAGATGGGGTTAAGGGGGGTCACATGCTTTTTTTTCTTCTCCTTTCTCTCTCTGGCTTGTATCCATTCGGCCCCATTCAACCTACTGGTTTAAGACGCTTAAACTCATCCAAGTGTCTATTTTTTTCCTGGCGAGCGATAGCGAGCCAACTTTATATGGAGAAATTCGGCTTCACCAGAGACATGTTGCTATTGAAAAATTTACAAATTTAGCCTGCTGTCAAATTTTTTTTTAAATTATGCTGGCTCGCTACCGCTCGCCAGAAAAAATCGACACCTGGATGGGGATAAACGTCTTAAAACAGTAGGTCGAATGGATACAACCCAGAGAGAGGGAGAGAGAGAAGAAAAGAAAAACGAGGTGGGCTCCCCTAAGGAAATCGTTTCACTAACACTAGAGAGTGGTGATGGGCTGGTCTATCAGAGTGAGAACTGAGCGATCTCTGCCATACCCATAGCTTACTCTGAGTGTTCCTTTTACTTATATATTTTCTAGATCTCAAGTGACGGCGTCTCTTCCGTGGATTGACCTCCCAATCTACCAAGATTAGAAGCCAAAGCGTCACATTTTTCCTTTGCCCCTCAACTTTCTTTTCATAATTGCTGAGGGGCACAGGGCCCTGGGTGGGGCTTTGGTTTCCCGGGCGTTTCTGTACCCTCCTCAGCTCCCCGCCATGGAGTGGCTTCGGTCACCCAGGCTTTATTGTGGTCGGCAGGGAGGGTTCTGTGGGGGCGCTCGGTTACGGCCTTGGCCTTGCTCGGGGCCTTGGGGCTGTTCGGCCAGGTAGCTTGGGGAACAACAACAACAACAACTAGAGAGAGATACCCGGAATTCCCATTACAGAAGTAGTGCGCGGCTTTCCACCGTGATTGCTTAAGGGAGTACTCTTCACTTTTTATGGACCTCCTTCCTCGAGTTTACCATATTAGTTTTGAGATTTCAAAACGTTTCTTCCATTAGTTTGTCGGTTTTAAGAACTTTCACCCCATTTCTTTGTCAATGTTAAGACCTTTCGTGCCATTTAGGTGTCGAATTTTTCCTGGCGAGCGATAGCGAGCCTGTAATTTTAAGAGAAACCAGCCTTCGGCCGGGACATTCATCTACCGAAAAATGTACAAATATATTTTGAAGATGGGTCTAGGGTTGTATTTCTAAGCTTGATGGATGTCTAGCGAGGAAACTAAAAAAAAAAAAAAAAAAAAAAAAAAAAAAAAAAATTAATAGCCCAAAAGAACGGGTACTATCCCCTTAACCCTTTCTGTACCTGCGACGTCGGTTTTATTTTATTCTAGCAATATTTAGACGATTTTGTGCAACTTTGAAATTATCTGTGATAGTAAAAGGTGTTGATTTAGGCAGTTCGAAGCCTTGTTATTGCTAGAGGTCCTTCTTGAACTGAATAACATCGATTAATAGCAGCCAGGGATCAAATATAAAAGACGTTGCTGAAACAGAAAGGGTTAACCCGTTCAGTACCAGTTCTGTAATTTTCATTTTGTACTTGCTACTAATAGACGATTTTATTGTGTTTAAGAAAGGCTTACAGCAATTAACAGGTTTAGAACTACAATATCTTAAATAACCCTTTTTACTACCACAGATCCTTCTTAAGCTGCACAAAATCGTCTGAATATAGCTAGAATAAAATGAGAAAAACGTCGCCGGTACAGTAGTTAAGGGGGAGGTAGTCGCCTTTTTCTGGACCCCCTTCTCCCTCCTGTTTAGCATAATAGTTTTGACATTTTAAGAACTTTGTCCCGTTATTTTGGCGATTTTGAGACCTTTTGCCCCATTAATTTGCCAATATTAAGACCTTTCGTGCCAGTTAGGTGTCGATTTTTTTCCTGGCGAGCGATAGCGAGCCTGTAATCTTACAAGGAATCGGCCTTCGGCCGGGACATTTTTTTACCGAAAAATGTACACATTTATCTTAAAAAGGGGGATCTAGGGGGTGTTTTTTAGCTTGATGGAGGTCTAACGAGGAAATTCAAATGTATACATACAGGTATATATATCTAGCAAAACGTATACATACAGGTATATATATCTAGCAAAAAGCAAGCACTACCCCCTGAACCCAGTAATTGAGGCCAGAAATGTTAGCGGAACAATAAACTGTATAAGGGCCAGCAAACACTACAGCCTTATACGAGGTGACCCACAACAATAAACTGTATAAGGGTCAGCAAACACTACAGCCTTATACGAGGTGACCCACAACAATAAACACAAGGGGCAGCAAACACTACAGCCTTATACGAGGTGACCCACAACAATAAACTGTACAAGGGTCAGCAAACACTACAGCCTTATACGAGGTGACCCACAACAATAAACTGTACAAGGGGCAGCAAACACTACAGCCTTATACGAGGTGACTCACAACAATAAACTGTACAAGGAGCAGCAAACACTACAGCCTTATACGAGGTGACCCACAACAATAAACTGTACAAGCGGCAGCAAACACTACAGCCTTATACGAGGTGACTCACAACAATAAACTGTACAAGGGTCAGCAAACACTACAGCCTTATACGAGGTGACCCACAACAATAAACTGTACAAGCGGCAGCAAACACTACAGCCTTATACGAGGTGACCCACAACAATAAACTGTATAAGGGGCAGCAAACACTACAGCCTTATACGAGGTGACCCACAACAATAAACTGTATAAGGGGCAGCAAACACTACAGCCTTATACGAGGTGACCCACAACAATAAACTGTACAAGCGGCAGCAAACACTACAGCCTTATACGAGGTGACCCACAACAATAAACTGTATAAGCGGCAGCAAACACTACAGCCTTATACGAGGTGACCCACAACAATAAACTGTATAAGGGGCAGCAAACACTACAGCCTTATACGAGGTGACCCACAACAATAAACTGTATAAGCGGCAGCAAACACTACAGCCTTATACGAGGTGACCCACAACAATAAACTGTATAAGGGGCAACAAACACTACAGCCTTATACGAGGTGACCCACAACAATAAACTGTATAAGGAGCAGCAAACACTACAGCCTTATACGAGGTGACCCACAACAATAAACACAAGGGGCAGCAAACACTACAGCCTTATACGAGGTGACCCACAACAATAAACTGTACAAGGGCCAGCAAACACTACAGCCTTATACGAGGTGACCCACAACAATAAACTGTATAAGGGTCAGCAAACACTACAGCCTTATACGAGGTGACCCACAACAATAAACACAAGGGGCAGCAAACACTACAGCCTTATACGAGGTGACCCACAACAATAAACTGTACAAGGGCCAGCAAACACTACAGCCTTATACGAGGTGACCCACAACAATAAACTGTACAAGGGCCAGCAAACACTACAGCCTTATACGAGGTGACCCACAACAATAAACTGTACAAGGGCCAGCAAACACTACAGCCTTATACGAGGTGACCCACAACAATAAACACAAGGGCCAGCAAACGCTACAGCCTTATACGAGGTGACCCACAACAATAAACTGTACAAGCGGCAGCAAACACTACAGCCTTATACGAGGTGACCCACAACAATAAACTGTACAAGCGGCAGCAAACACTACAGCCTTATACGAGGTGACCCACAACAATAAACTGTACAAGCGGCAGCAAACACTACAGCCTTATACGAGGTGACCCACAACACGTGAACGGGGGATTTGGATTGATTTGTTCATTTCATTATTTGTTATTATCTTTGCTTTACTTTCCTCCCAAGACCTCCATAAAGCTTAAAGAAAAATACCCCCCAAAACCCCTTGGAGATAAATTTGTACATTTTTCGGTAAAAAATGTCCCGACCGAAGGCCGTTTCCTAAAAAAAAATACAGGCTCGCTATCGCTCGTCAGGATTTTGTGTACACCTAAATGATACAAAAGGTTCTAATATTGACAAAGAAATGGGGTGAAAGGTCTTCAAATCGTAAAACTAATGGAGAAAAAAATCTTAAAATCTCAAAACTAATGGGGTTACACATGAGGGAGAAGGGAGTCCAGAAACAGCAGCCCTCCCCCCTTAAGGGGAGATCTCCACTTGAGGATTTGTTTTCTTGATCCCTTTCTCCCTTATGTTTAGCCCCATTGCTTTTGATATTATAAAACCTTTGCCCCATTAGTTTAGCTATTTTAAGAACTTTCACCCCATATTAAGACCTTTCGTGCAATTCAGGTGTCGATTTTATCCTGGCGAGCGATAGCGAGCCTGTAATTTAAGAGGAACCGGCCTTCGGCCGGGACATTTTTCTACCGAAAAATGTACAAATATATCTTGAAAGGGACTCAAGGGGGTGTAATTTTAAGCTTGATGGAGGTCTAGGGAACAAACTAAATACCTCCCCTTAATCTGGCTACTATTAGACGATTTTATTCAGTTCACAAAAGGTCTCCAGCAGTGAACAGGCTTCGAACTATCTCGCTTAACTCTTTGTACTACCCCAGATCCTTCTTAAACTGTACATAATCGTCTACATATAGCTATAATCAAATGAATAATGCGTCGCCGGTACAGAAGGGGTTAAGTTCCGTAGTTTAATTGCCTACGAGCCAGTTTGTGCGCGTACTATTTCTTGTTCATTAAGGGGAGGTTTTTAGTTGATTCCCTAGACTTCCATCAAGCTTAAAATTACTCCCCCTAGACCCCCTTTCAAGATAAATTTGTACATTTTTCGGTAGAAAAATGTCCCGGCCGAAGGCCGATTCCTCTTAAATTGCAGGCTCGCTATCGCTCGCCAGGAAATAATCGACACCTAAATGGGACGAAAGGTCTTAAAAGTGACATAAATTGGGTGAAAGTTCTTAAAACCGCCAAACTAATGGGGCGAACGTCTTAAAATCTCAAAAGCAATGGGGCTAAACATGAGGGAGAAGGGGGTAAAGAAAAAAATCCCTCGAGTGGAAATCTCCCCTTAACTAACACAGATCCTTCCTAAGCTGCATAATATCGTCGAAATAGAGCTATAATACAATATAACCCACGCCACTGGTACTCAAGGGGTTAAGAGCTTGAAATAATATACACGTTTTCTCCACGAGCTGCCAGATCACAAATTGCCCGACAAAATTGTCGGTAAAAGCGTTCGTGTGACACCGGTTTAACCCCTTCTGTACCGGCGACGTCTTATTCACTTTACTCTAGCTCTATGTAAACGATTGTATTCAGCTTAGGAAGGACGTCTAGCAATAATAAGGCTACAGACTATCTCCATTCATCCTGTTAGCTCCCATATACCATCCTAAGCTTAATAGCATCATTTATATACAGTATAGCTGAAATATAATAAATCATTTATATACAGTATAGCTGAAATATAATAAATCCTTTATATACAGTATAGCTGAAATATAATAAATCATTTATATACAGTATAGCTGAAATATAATAAATCATTTATTACAGTATAGCTCAAATATAATAAATCATTTATATACAGTATAGCTGAAATATAATAAATCATTTATATACAGTATAGCTGAAATATAATAAATCATTTATATACAGTATAGCTGAAATATAATAAATCATTTATATACAGTATAGCTGAAATATAATAAATCATTTATATACAGTATAGCTGAAATATAATAAATCATTTATATACAGTATAGCTCAAATATAATAAATCATTTATATACAGTATAGCTGAAATATAATAAATCATTTATATACAGTATAGCTCAAATATAATAAATCATTTATATACAGTATAGCTGAAATATAATAAATCATTTATATACAGTATAGCTGAAATATAATATCATTTATATACAGTATAGCTCAAATATAATAAATCATTTATATACAGTATAGCTCAAATATAATAAATCATTTATATACAGTATAGCTCAAATAATAAATCATTTATATACAGTATAGCTCAAATATAATAAATCATTTATATACAGTATAGCTCAAATATAATAAATCATTTATATACAGTATAGCTCAAATATAATAAATCATTTATATACAGTATAGCTCAAATATAATAAATCATTTATATACAGTATAGCTCAAATATAATAAATCATTTATATACAGTATAGCTCAAATATAATAAATCATTTATATACAGTATAGCTGAAATATAATAAATCATTTATATACAGTATAGCTGAAATATAATAAATCATTTATATACAGTATAGCTCAAATATAATAAATCATTTATATACAGTATAGCTCAAATATAATAAATCATTTATATACAGTATAGCTCAAATATAATAAATCATTTATATACAGTATAGCTGAAATATAATAAATCATTTATATACAGTATAGCTCAAATATAATAAATCATTTATATACAGTATAGCTGAAATATAATAAATCATTTATATACAGTATAGCTGAAATATAATAAATCATTTATATACAGTATAGCTGAAATATAATAAATCATTTATATACAGTATAGCTCAAATATAATAAATCATTTATATACAGTATAGCTGAAATATAATAAATCATTTATATACAGTATAGCTGAAATATAATAAATCATTTATATACAGTATAGCTGAAATATAATAAATCATTTATATACAGTATAGCTGAAATATAATAAATCATTTATATACAGTATAGCTGAAATATAATAAATCATTTATATACAGTATAGCTGAAATATAATAAATCATTTATATACAGTATAGCTCCAATATAATAAATCATTTATATACAGTATAGCTCAAATATAATAAAGTAAGACTTCAACGGTACAGAAAGAGTTAATATTAGTTTACCTCCAACCATATTCCAGGTCAAACTGGCACCCCAGTAGTCCAATGTAGGGCAAGCAAACAAAGCTGGCCGGGTTGGGGAGGGGGGGGGGGGGGGAGCATTTAAGTGGGGAGTTATAAATCCGTTTTTAAGGGATTGGAGTTCTCGAAAAGCGGCTCCACTCCTGGCGCTTTTCTTGACTTACAGTGTGCTGGCTTAATAATCCCGAAGGGTCGATAACCTCTGAAGTCCTATTTTAACTAACTTCCTTCTCCCTCATGCTTAACACCATTTGTTTTGAGATTTTAAGACATTCGCCCCATTATCTTGGCGATCTTATGACCTTTTGCCTCATTTCTTTGACAATATTAATACCTTTCGTACTATTTAGGTGTCGATATTTTCTGACGCGAGATAGCAAATCTGTAAAGTAGAAGGAAACGACCTTGGTCCGGCACATTATTCTACGGAGACATTTACAAATTTAGCTCGAAGGGGGGTCATGGGGGTATTTAGCTCGAAGGGGGGTCATGGGGGTATTTAGCTCAAAGGGGGGTCATGGGGGTATTTTTTAAAGCAGTTAAGGGGGGATGGGCCGGTTTTCTGGACCACTTTCTCCCTCATGTTTAGCCCCATTAGTTATCAGATGTTAAGATGTTTGCCCCATTAGTTATTCGACTATAAGACCTTTCGCCCCATTTCTTCGTCAATATTTAGACCTTTCGTGCTATTTAGGTGTCGATTTTTTCCCTGACGAACGATAGTGAGCCTGTAATGTTGGAAGAACAGGCCTTCGGCCGGGACATTTTTCTACCGAAAAATTTACGAATTAATCTAGAAGGGGGATCTAAATTTGATGGAGGTCTAGGGAGGAAACTAGAAAAATAATAAATACATGCAAAAATAGCCCAAAAAGTGAACCATCTCCCCTTAAATGGAGGTCTAGGGAGGAAACTATTGAATATAAAATATAATATTAAATATAGAAGCATATAGAGTTAAAAACCTCCCCTTAACCCTTATGCAATTCTTCGCTATATTTTGGCTAACATTTGATAATGTTGTGCAGATTACGAAGGGCCTCTAGCAATCAGAGGGCAAAATCTATCTCCAGTTTCACTTTGACACCAACAGATCCTTTATGGGGGGTCACCTGCTTTTTGTCTCATCTTTTCTTTCTCTCTTTGGCTTGTATCCATTCGACCCCATTCAGCCTACTGCTTTAAGACGTTTATCCCCATCTAGGTGTCGATTTTTTCCTGGCGAGTGATAGCGATCCAACATTATATGGAGAAATCCGGCTTCGCCGGAGAAATGTTTCTATCGAAAAATTTACAATTTTAGCTTGCTGTCAAAACAAATATAATTATATATGCTGGCTCGCTACCGCTCGTCAGGAAAATATTGACACCTGGATGAGGGTAAACTTCTTAAAACAGTAGGCTGAATGGGGCCGAATGGATACAAGCCAGGGAAAGAGAGAAAAGAAGATAAATATATTAAAAGCCGGTGACCCCCCTTAACACAAATAATGTTACTACAAACCTATACCTCAATTACTCTAGTTTCCGTGTTCCCAAATGGTGTATAAACAGTAAGTCATTGTTTGATCAGCTCAGGTGCCGTATTATTATGTGCTCCACTACTCCACTACAGTATACACTACTTCTCCTACGAGGTTACTGTAGGTGTGTGTATTTGTATTTTGTTTTTGTGTGTGAAACTGAATTGCTTTCTGTTGTGGTGACCCTATTCTGGCTGTCTTGAGTCGGCCAACAAAAATAAGGGAAAAGTGGGGACTGGGACTGAGCATATAGACATAGATAGGTTATTGTATTGATCGGTCAGTTACACTTATGACTAACTGCTAACCTATATATATATATCTTATAACTTTTAAGTTATTACTACATCAACATCATTTTGAGATGACATTTCATTTAGATATAAAACACTTATGGTGTGTGTGTGTATATATATATATATATATATATATATATATATATATATATATATATATATATATATGGACAGGTATATATATATGTATATACCAAAAATTTACAAATTTTTCTGGAAGTGCGGTCTTTGAGATATATGTTTTATAGCTTGATGGAGGTCTAGGGGAAAACTAACATTTTCCCCTCAAAACAGATTTTCTACCTTAACTAAACTATCGTGTGAGGTCGGGGCTCTTAAGGGGGTAGGGGTTATTTGTTGGTCTATATATTTATTTATACAGCTGTTTTTTAGTTTCCTCGTTAGACCTCCTAATTCAAGCTTTAAAAAAAACACCCCTTTCAAAATAACTTTGTAAATGTTTCGATATAAAAATGACCCGGCCGAAGGGACAGGCTCACTATCGCTCGCAGGGAAAAAATCGACAACTAAATGGTACGAAAGGTTTTAAAATTGACAACGAAAGGAGGCAAAAGGTTTTAAAATTGCCAAACTAATGGGCCGAACGTCTCAAAACTATTGGGGCTAAACAGGAGGGAAAAGGGGGGGGGGGGCAGAAAAATCCCCCCCCCCCCCTCATACAATCCAAGTACAGCATTTCAACCCTTTCTGTACACCATCACGCTCTATTTCATTGTATTCTGGCTAGGGCTAGAAGATTTGGCTGTCAACCACTTCTGTAATATACTATGGCGCTTTCCTTCATTGTGTTCTGGTTGTTGTTAGAGATTTTACCGAGTTCTTAAGGGGGGTGACCTGCCTCTTTTCTCTCCTTTTCTCTCTTTATCTGGCTTGTGTCCATTCGGCCCCATTCAGCCTACTGTTTTAATACGCTTATCTCCATGCAGGTGGCGAGCGTAACGAACCAGTATATTTGTTTTAAATGTTTGAAGCCTTATTATTGCTAGAGGCCCTTCCTAAGTTGAATAAAAGCGTCTAATAGTCGCCAGAATATGATGAAATGGACGTCCCTGGTACTGAATGGGTTAAGAAGCTTTCATATTAATATTATGAATCTATGAAAAATATATCCTTGCATTAATAATATTCTGTTATTTTTGTTATATTAGTATTATATGATTGCAATTTCATATAATTACTATCGTTAAGAATTTTTGTTGTTGTTACTACTACTACTGTTACTACTATTACTACTACTACTACTACTACTACTACTACTACTCTTACTCTACTACTACTCTTACTCTACTACTACTACTACTACTCTTACTCTACTACTACTACTACTCTTACTCTACTACTACTACTATATAGCGACCTTGACCGATTTAGGGCAGTATCGGTCATATTGATGGCAGCTCATACACTCTTGTACGTTAAGGGGGGGGGCACCTGCTTGTTTTATCTTTTTCTCCTTTTCTCTCTTTCTCTGGCTTGTATCCATTCGGCCCTATTCAGCCAACTGTTTTAAGACGTTTATCCCCATCCAGGCGTAGATTTCTTCCTGGCGAGCGATAGCGAGCCAGCATTGTATGGAGAAATCCGGCTTTGCCGGAGACATTTTTCTATCGAAAAATTTACAAATTTAGCTTGCTGTCAAAACAAAAATATATTTATGCTGGCTCGCTACCGCTCGCCAGGAAAATATTAATACCTGGATGGGGGTAAACGTCTTAAAACAGTAGGATGAATGGGGCCGATTGGATACAAGCCAAAGAGAGAGGGAGAGAAAGCGAAAAAAACCGAGGTGGGCTCCCTTAATCAACCTAATGGTACAATAATGCGTTTCTCAACTTTATGTGCTCTTACTCCTGTTGAACAAAGGTGAATACTGTAGACGGAACAATCATAAACTAATACATGTTATTACCAGACATGTTGTATTGCTGTAGATCAATTTGCCTCAGCCCAATTCCTAACTTGTAAATTCACGCCGTCTACAGTTAAAGATTAACTAATATGAATACGCACACATACACACATACACACACACACACACACACACACCCTCATACACACACATACACCCTCATACACACACACACACACACACACTCACGCACACTGATATGCGTGTTTTAAAGCTACTAATATTTCCTATGTATATATCCAACCCATGACTGAAAATTCGAAATAAACCGTTTATAATGTTTAGTATTATTGTTGTACGCACACACACACACACACACACACACACACACACACACACACATTTGTCCTATTTATCCAACCCATGACTGAAAATTCGTAATAAACCGTTTGTTTAATATTATTGTTTTACACACGCACATACTCACACACACACACACACATACACACATACACACCTACAAACACACACACACACACACACACATTTGTCCTATTTATCCAACCCAGGACTGAAAATTCGTAATAAACCGCTTGTTTAATATTATTGTTTTACACACGCACATACTCACACACATATACACACATACAAACACACACATACACACACATACACACACACACACACACACATTTGTCCTATTTATCCAACCCATGACTGAAAACTCGAAATAAACCGTTTATGTTTAATATTGTTGTTTTACACACACACACACACATTTGTGCTATTTATCCAACCCATGACTGAAAACTCGAAAAATCCGTTTATAATGTTTTGTATTATTATTTTACACACACACACACACACACACACACACACATAGACGCCACTTAAATCCCAACTCACGCGACAATTCGAATCAACTAGGTCTTGTACAGCCCAATAGAAGCGTCTCATACACTACATATATTGTTATGTACAGTAAGTTGGCTATTCATCATACAACAATACAGTCATAAGCCCATAGTAAAGTCTATAATCAGTGTACAATACCTTTTCACCTTAAGGGGGTAGTGCTTGGTTTTTGGTCTATATACTGTATATATATATATATATATATATATATATATATATATATATATGTATATGTATATGTATATGTATATATATATATATATATATATATATATATATATATTTTTTTTTTTTTTTTTTTTTTTTTTTTTTTTCTATGTGATTGAGGGAGGCAAAAGGCATAACTGCCTATAGCGAGTGCCTCCCCCATAGTTGAAAGAGTGACAGGGCCAAAATCAAGGGACGTTCGAGCCAAAATGCCTGGACACACGGAGTTTGAAGCAATTTAAGTCATAGGAAGAGGGAAAGACTGATTCTGGGAGAGAGTTCCAGAGCTCAGATGTTGAGTAGAAGAAAGTTTGAGAGTAACGTTTCACTCTTGGGTTGGAGAGTTGCACAGAGTAGGGGTGGGATTGAGTTGCAAGACGGGTACCACGTGCCCTACGTAAAGGAGGTGGTATGCACTGGGATAGCTCTGAGGAACACTGATTATTATAGTAGCGATAGAATAGCGAGAGAGATGCAACATTGCGGCGGAGAGAGAGAGATTGCAGAGAGTTGGTGAGTGGACGGGAGTTAATGATACGAAAATGATATATATGTATATATATATGTATATGTATATGTATATGTATATATATATATATGTATATATATATATATATGTATATATATATATGTAAATGTATATATATATATATATATATATATATATATATATATATACTGTATATATATATTTTTTTTTTTTTTTTTTTTTTTAGTTTCCTCGCAAGACTTCCAAGCTTAGAAAAACACCCCCTAGACCCCCTTTCAAGATAAATTTGTACATTTTTCGGTAGAAAAATGTCCAAGCCGAAGGCCGGTTCCTTCTAAAACTAGAGGCTCGCTATCGCTCGCCAGGAAAACAGCTACACCTAAAGGGCAGGAAAGGTTTTAATATTGACAAAAACACGAGGCGAAAGGTCTCAAAATCGCCAAACTAACGGAACGAACGTCTTAAAACCTCAAAACTAATATGGTAAACATGAGGGAGAAGGAGGTCCAGAAGAAGCGAGTACTGCCCCCTTAACAATGCTAAGCTTGCATCATGCTTGTTCAGTATATTTATGATTAATAATTTCAAGATTCGATGATGCATATATTTTCTGTTTTCTGGCTGTTATTAGGCGATATTATTCAGCTTAGGAAGGGTATATGAAAGTCGGAGGGATAATTGAGATAGTTTTTACCCTTTTAACTCCTTCAGACTCATATGACGCAGAGGTTGCCAGATTAGCAATAAGAAATAGAGTTCTCTCACTCTTATAATTACCTCTCCAAAATTTGTTTTTTGCCCACAGCTAACTCAAAGACAACTGCAGAGGTTGAAGTAACTAAACTAAAGGTTTCTAAATACCCCTGATGGTAACAAAGGCTTTAAAGTATCCCTAATAGGCTCAAAATTGCGTCAAGGACGTGAGAGGGTTAATTCCCACAGGTCGTTCGTAAGCTGTATGAAATTATCTAATTATAGCCAGAATAAACTGCCAAAATGCAGCATAATCCCCAAAGGGTTGATACTAAAGATGTGTTCTGTAATGAATGCCAGCTTTTGAAATTAATGCCATCTTTTGTATTTAATGTCAACGTTTGTAATTAATGTCAACTTTTGTAATTAATACCAGCGTGTGTAATTAATACTAACTTTTATAATTAAAGTCAACTTTTGTAATTAATTTCAACTTTTGTAATTAATGCCAACTTTTCAAAAATTGTAAAATGTGGAAATATGAACATTTTGTTATAGTATTGCAATTTCTGTTTCAGCTAGGCCTATGTGCACTAAATTAACCACCTTATGTTTCTAGAATAGAATGTTTAATTTGTATTTGGACATCATGTGCTATACATTTGTGGATCTCGTTTAAGGAGTTCAACAACAAAAATAAAAATAAAATAGAAAATAACAAATAATAAAAATAGGAAAAATGGGGATTGGGCCTGAGCATATAGATAGCTAGATAGATAGATGATTATTTGTATTAGTATTATTGTTTTATTATTATTATTATATTTTATTCTTGCACAAAGCATGTACTGTATTTGATAATAAATATATACTGGTACAATTCCCCAGTGCAGGTTTGGGGCAATATGGACATTTATGATTCAGACGTCCATATTTAGCCGAAACAAATTATGATCATGTATATATATATATATCCGTAGTAGGTTCGCCTCCAGGGTATCGAATCTTGTATATGAATAGAAGGATAAGAGCCAGAGTCGTAAACATTTTGACGTGTATTGCAATTTTTTGGATGTAGCTACATCCATCTTCAGGCATATATATCGGTCAAAAGAAAGTAAAAAACAATATTTGTAAAATTTGTAAAAATGTAGGCTCATATTATCCAATTAAATAATCGCAGTTTTATGAAACTTACTGAACACAAGATATTTATGGCAATGATTATGAAAGAATAATATGTAAATACGAAAGACAATATATTGAACAATTAGGCTACTATATGTAGAATATTTAACTATAACTAGAAATTTATAGTTTTATGAAACTCCAATAGATAACACTAATAGACACAAAAGGGTGAGCATGTACTTTTATAGGTGGACTAATATAAACATTAAGATACAAAACTTAATACATAGGGCGCATACATATATAGAGTTTTCTGATAACATTTTTTTTCTTTTTTCTTTTTTTCAGTTGCAGTTTGTTGTTGGTTGTGGGAACTGTCTCTGTCCCGGGCAAGGCAGAGGAGTTACCATGGCGAAAGTCATGCCCGTACCCACTGCCCCTTCCCCTAATCCCTTGCCCCCTCCTCATACCCTACCTTCCGTTCTGCCTCCTCCCCTCCGATCCCTCCTACCTTCAACCCTCACTTCCCTGCCCTTCGCTTCCCTAAATATTGCCCTAACACCTTGTCCTTCCCATATCCTCCCTTCTTTCTTTCTTGCCCTTTTATCTTGCCCCACTCAGATCCTCTCCTTCTTTCTTCTGGCCTTTCCGTTTTTTCTCGCCCGTGCCCCTTCCTCCCCCCGTGCCCCTCGCCGCGTGCCCCGCCTGCCCTCCCCCTTCTTCTTGTTCCTCCTGACGGTGCTGGTTTGGCTACCTGGGACTCAAGCGGCATTCACAGGTAAGACTGGCTCATGCAGTGTAATTTTTTCGATAATACAAATTGATTGATAGATGGAATTGTACTTATGGAAACACATTGGTATGAACACGGTTATATATAATTATATATATATATATATATATATATATATATATATATATATATATATATATATATATATATATATATATAGGGTGTTTTCAAACAACACTATCAATATTACAGGGCACATTATACAGGGAACAAGAAGTAAAGACTTCTAAATACAAATGCCTTCCTATGTACCAATAATGAGGTAGGGACATTTATGAAATGCATATGAATCCTAGCCTAGACCATGGACAGAAAGTAGGCTTCAAATGCATGAATGCAAATCCACTTCTCCCCAACCACACAACAGACACACACACACACACCTATACAGTATGTACACAATCAAACCAGTGTCAACACAAAATAGATGGAGCTACATTCCCCTTCACCCCCGGAGAGACAGAGAGTCTTGCAAGGAGGTACTCTATGATGTGTTATATTGCTTGTGGGCTCTAGAAGTGGGGTATGAATGCCCATGAAGTTTTTATAGCAATGGAATCTTATATTTTCACTATAATTCATCAAATGTTATAATTGCATCCCTATGCTCTCGTTACACCCCTATTTCTGCTACATAAATATTAATGGATTTATCTCATTAATGAAACAAAATAGGACATAGCTTACTTGGCACTTTTTGCTCAATTACTCCTGTTCAATATGTCACGAAATATTGATAGTCTATTTCAAACTCCCTGTATATATATATATATATATATATATATATATATATATATATATATATATATATATATATATATAATACATAAAACCTTCAATATTTTGTTAACGGTTGAGATTTGGACTTTTTGTTATACAAGTTTGTATGCTTAGAATACCTTGTTTTATCATATCCCATAGTTATGACCTTTCCTCCTGGGACACCATATATATATAATAATAATTATATATATATATATATATATATATATATATATATATATATATATACACATACACACACTGTATATATGTATTTTGTCACATTAACTCACGTCCGCTCGCCGATTCTCTGCAATCTCTCTCTCTCCGCTGCAATGTTACATCTATATTTCAAACATGTTTGAAATTTGGGCTGCCCGAGCGGAGTTTCCAGAAGTATCAGGGAGTGACCCAGAGTGCTCATGGGTGCATGCGATCTTCCAAGAGTCATTACGCGAGTTTCCGAGACTGTGGACTCTTGGAAACTCGGCCTCACACTCCTGAATGTGTGAACTAGGCTTAAGGAGGAACCTGCCTTTGGCCGAGGCAGTTTTCTACCGAATAATGTACACATTTATCTCGAAGGGGGGTCTTTGGGGTATATTGTTACTCCAAGCTTCATGGGGTTTAGAGAGCGGGTGCATTACAAAAGCGCGGATTCAAAATAGAAAATCGTGAACCTTAACCTTTTGTAACTCAAAAAAGGCTTGAGCAAATGGTCTGTAAATGTCCACACCTATTCCCTGGTTGACCCTTCCCAAATGGTAGCAATATTAGCGCGATTATTGTAGTCATTTGTTAGTCATAGAGGTTAACGGTCAAGAGTTTTGGCCTACTTGTTTGGAACAGGGTGTAGTGAATCCCTGTAATATGATCTAATTAGCTAATAGAGTTTATAAAAATAGTTCTCTATGGTCCGTTCATTCTAGGTTGGGCAGAAAAGTAACCCCTAATCTCTCACAACTCAAAAAGGACTAATATTGCTACCAAATAGGAAGACTTGGCTAGGGAATATGTGTATAAATTGACAGCTTATATTTTGCTCTAGCCCTTTTTGAGTTACAGAGGTTAGAGGCTACGATTTCTGCCCAACCTAGAATGAACGGACTATAGTGTATCATAATCGTGAATCCAAAAAAAATCCAAGAAATTACTACTGACAACTGTACTGTGAAGTGTTTGTTTAACCCCTTCTGTACCGGCGACGTCTTTTGTATTTGATATCAGCTAAATGTAAACGATTTTATGAAGCTTAGGAAGGATATATGGTAGCTAGAAGGACTAATTGAGATACTATGGTAGCCTTTTAATGGGTAGACTCCTTCCTAAGCTGAACAAAATCTTCTAATAGTTGCCAGAATATAATGGAAAGTACAATCACCGGTAGTGAAGGGGTTAAGCATTCGAGCTATGACTTTATTTTATGGGGAGATGGTCTATTTTTCTGGACCCCCTTCTCCCTCATGCTTAGCCCCATTAGTGTTCAGATGTTAACCCTCTCACGTTCTTGACGCAATTTTGAGCCCATTAGGGATACTTTAAAGCCTTTGTTACCATCAGGGGTATTTAGAAACCTTTAGTTTAATTACTTTAACCTCTGCAGTTGTCTTTGAGTTAGCTGTGGGCAGAAAACTAATTTTGGAGACGTAATTATAAGAGTGAGAGAACTCTATTTCTTATTGCTAATCTGGCAACCTCTGCGTCATATGAGCGTGAAAGGGTTAAGAAGTTTACCCCATTAGTTTGGCGATTTCAAGATCATGCGCCCTATTGTTTTGTCAATATTAAGACCTTTCATGTAATTTAAGTGTCTATTTTGTTTCCTGGCTAGCGATAGCAAGCCTGTAATTTAAGGGGGACCGGCCTTCGGTCGGGACATTTTTCTATCAAAAAATGTACAAATTTATCTTGAAGGGGGGTCTTGGGGGTGTTTTTTGAAGCTTGATGGAGGTCTAGTGAGGAAACTAAACAGAATAATAAAAGGATAAATAAATAATCAAATGAATAAGCCCATCCCCCCTTAACCCATTCAGTACCAGTCACATTATGGTCAACGTAGTCTGGCAACTACTCTACGATTTTAGTAAGTTTAAAAAGGGCCTCCGCTCACTAACTGGCTTCAAACTATCTCGTGTAACCCTATTTATTACAGACAGATCCTTCTCAAACTGCCCAAAATCGTCTAAATATAACTAGAATAAAGTGAAATAGACGTCGCCGGTACAGAAGGGGTTAACGCCGTCAAAAGCCTCACTGGATCAACAACAATGGCTGTGAATTATTGATCTCCATTTGAAAGCGTATGTACTATACAATATCTCGACAAATATATTGGCCTTAATCCTTCTTCTTTTGTTGAATCAATTATTATACTGTAGTGTGTCCATTAAGGGGAGATGGTTCACTTTTTGGGCGTTTTTTTGCAAATATTCATTGTTTCTAGTTTCCTCCCTAGACTTCCATCAAATTTAAAAAAAAAAAAACATCCATTAAGCTAGATCCCCCTTCTAGATTTATTTTTACATTTTTCGGTAGAAAAAAATTCCCGGCCAAGGGCCGGTTCTTCCAACATTACAGGCTCACTATCGTTCGCCACCTAAATAGCACGAAAGGTCTAAATATTGACGAAGAAATGGAGCAAAAGGTCTTAAAATCGACTAACTAATGGGGCAAACATCTTAACATCTGAAAACTAATGGGGCTAAACATGAGGGAGAAAGTGGTCCGGAAAACTGGCCCATCTCCTCTTAAAAGAAGGCCACAAATGGTGACTACTACTACTACTACTACTACTACTACTACTACTACTACTACTACTACTAGCCTCTATAACTCAAATGGGACTAGAGTAATCGAGCTAATATTATGTCTACCATTTGGAAAGAGTCCACCCGGAAATTATCGTTTTTCACGCCCTAATGTTTGTTTAATGTTTGCTTCCTAACCTCCATCAAGCTTGAAAGGGGGGTCACCTGCTTTTTTTTTATCTTTCTCTCCTTTCTCTGACTTGTATCCATTTGGCCCCATTCAGCCAACTGTTTTAAGACTTTTATCCCCATCCAGGTGTCGATTTCTTCCTGGTGAGCGATAGCGAGCCAGTATTGTATGGAGAAATCCGGCTTCGCCGGAGAAATTTGTCTATCGAAAAATATACAAATTTAGCTTGCTGTCAAAACAAATATATATATATATATATGCTGGCTCGCTACCGCTCGCCAGGAAAATATTGACACCTGGATGGGGGTAAACGTCTTAAAACAGTAGGCTTAATGGGGCCGAATGGATACAAGCCAAAGAGAGAGGGAGAGAAAGAGAAAACAAAACTAGGTGGGCTCCCTTAAAAAGCAACCCCCAAGATCCCCTTTTGTAGAATGTTTGGTATAAACATGTCTCAACCTAAGACCGCTTCCTCCTAAATTACAAGTCTACCTGGCAAACTAACTTCTCCCCTTAAGTCATACTCTGTTCAAATATAGTGCAGTATCAAACAACATTAGGGAGTAAATAACGATCATTCACTGTCAGACTCTTCCCAAATGGCATAAATATGAGCTCGATTACTCTAGTCATGTTTGAGTTATAGAGAGTATTAGTTAATATGTGTGGCCTTCTTATGATGAACACACTATAGTATAAGAGCATTAAGGGGAGATATCCACTTGAGGGATTTTTTTCTTGACTCCTTTCTCCCTCATGTTTAGCCCCATTGTTTTCCTAATGTTAAGACGTTCGCCCCATTATTTTGACGATTTTAAGAACTTTCAACCCATTTCTGTCAATTTTAAGACCTTTCGTGCCATTTAGGTGTCGATTTTATCCTGGCGAGCGATAGCGAGCCTGTAATGTAAGAGGAACCGGCTTTCAGCCGGGAAATTTTTCTACCGAAAAATGTACAAATTTATCTTGAAAGGGGCTCAAGGGGGTGTAATCTTAAGCTTGAAGGATATCTAGGACCAAAATAAAAACCTCCCCTTAAGAGGGTCAACAGAAGTAGGATTGAGGGCAACTTATTTCTGTTGAAATATTGTATAGAACAGTCGTCCAAATTGAGATAACCATTGACAGCCATTGTTGGTGGTTCCAGTAAGGCTTTTGACAGCGTTATTGAGATAACCATTGACAGCCATTGTTGGTGGTTCCAGTAAGGCTTTTGACAGCGTTAAGGGGAGTTTAATTGAGATAACCATTGACAGCCATTGTTGTTGGTTCCAGTAAGGCTTTTGACAGCGTTAAGGGGAGTTTAATTGAGATAACCATTGACAGCCATTGTTGTTGGTTCCAGTAAGGCTTTTGACAGCGTTAAGGGGAGTTTTATTTTTCTGGATCCCATTCTCTCTCATATTTAGCACTATTAGTTTTGGGATTTTAAGAAGTTTACCCAACTAGTTTGGCGATTTTAAGACTTATTGTGCCATTTCGGTGTCTACTTGTTTCCTGGCGAGCGATAGCAAGCCTGTAATTTAGGAGGATACCGGCCATTGGCCGGACATTTTTCTACCGAAAAATTTACAAATTTATCTCGAAAGGGGGTCTTGGGGTATTTTTGTTTTAACCTTGATGGAGCTGTTGGGAGGAAACTAAAAATAATAATATATCATTAAATGAATAAATGAACAAGTAAATACAAAACTTCCCTTCAAAGAAACCAAACCCATTGCTGGAACAAACACTTCAGAGTACAGTCGTGGCCATTAACCCATTCTGTATCGGCGTCGTCTTTTATATTTTATTATTGCTAGTATTAAACAATTGTATTCAGTTTAAGAAGGGCCTCCAGCAACGAACTGGCTTTGAATTATCCCGCTAAACCCTTTTTACTTCCATAGATCCTTCTTAAACTGCACAAAATCGTCTAAATATAACTAAAAAATAATTAAAAATATGTTGCCGGTGCAGAAGGGGTTAATACTGATAAACACATTTCCGAAGCGGCCTCGGGCTGGATTGAGTCTTCTTGATAATTCTTTACCAGATATTTGTATTTCGGAAGTTGGTTAAAGGGGGGTGACCTGCTGTTTGTGTCTCCTTTTCTCTCTTTCTCTGGCCTGTATCCGTAGCCTAGTGTTTTAAGACGTTTATCCCCTTCCAGGTGTCGATTTCTTCCTGGCGAGCGGTAGCGAGCCAGCATTGTATGGAGAAATCCGGCTTTGCCGGAGAAATGTTTCTATCGAAAAATATACAAATTTAGCCTGCTGTCAAAAACATGATTACAAATATGCTGGCTCGCTACCGCTCGCCAGGAAAAAAATCGACATCTGGATGGGGATAAACGTTTTAAAACAGTCGGCTGATTGGGACCGAATGGATACAAGCCAGAGAAAGAGAAAAGGAGATGCAAAAAGAAGGTGACCCCCCCTTAACCCATTTAGTACTTGTGACATCCTTCTCATTATATTCTGGCAGCTGTTTAGACGAGTTGTATTCAGTTTTAAAAGGGCCTCCAGTAATTAACAGGCTTCGAACGATCTCCATTAACCCTTTTAACGACCATAGATTTGTCTTAAGCTGCACAAAACCGTCTACATTATAAGCTAGCATAAAATGAAAAAGACGTCGCCGGAACAGGAGAAAATTAGTTCGAGGCTTCAAATTGGGGAAAATCAGTTCGAGGCTTCAAATTGGGGAAAATCAGTTCGAGGCTTCAAATTGGGGAAAATCAGTTCGAGGCTTCAAATTGGGGAAAATCAGTTCGAGGCTTCATAATGTACCACCAATTTATGACCGCGACTGTACCTCCGCATGTAAAGCGGGTATCACACGAGATCTTTTACCATCAACATTTGTCTAGCAACTTTTCTGGGACCGTTTGCCCTGGTATCGGAAACTAGACTGAGGATCGGTTAATAATTTAGATGACGGAATAATTTTTAGTGGTTAGTGGTTATTTTTAGGTAAAATAATTATTATATTTATATGTTTTATAGTTTCATCACTAAATACATTTGTACATTTTTCGGTAGAAAAATGTCCCGGCCGAAGACCGATTCTTCCTAGAATTACAGGCTCGCTATCGCTCGCCAGGAAAAAAATCGACACATAGATGGCACGAAAGGACTTTATATGGACACAAAAATATGGGAAAAGGTCTTAAAATCGCCAAACTAATGAAACAAACGTCTTAAAATCTCGAAGCTAATGGGACTAAACATAAAGGAGAAAAGGCAATTACCTCCCCTTTTAATGGTGACCTCATAAGCTGCCAGACCAGTGTTGAGGCTAATCGTTGCGGGGAAAAGTGCTCGTATGATACCGGTTTAACCCCTTCAGCACCATGACGTCTTATTACCTTGGATTCTGGCTATGATTAGATGATTTTATGCAGTTTAACCCTTTGAGTACCAGCGACGTGTTATATTGCATTCTAGCTACATTTAGGCGATATTATGCAGCTTAGGAAGGAGCGGTGGTCGTTTAAAAGGTTGGTCGAGATAGTTTGAAGCCTGATTATTGCTAGAGGTCCTTCCTCAGCTGAATACAATCGCCTAATAGTTGCCAGGATATGATCAAATATGATCAGGATATGATTCAGTCCCTGGTACTGAATGGGTAAAGAAGGACCTATGTTCCTAAGAGGGTTTATTGGGATCTTATTAACCCCTTTGAATCCTAGAGGTAAATTATAAGCTAAATAAAATTGTCTACTGTTAACCAGAGTATGATGAAAATTACGTCATGGTGCTGAAGGGCTTAACACTATCTGGTGCAACGTCATAGGGGTTATTTTGATATTTTGTTCAACTGTTATTGAGGGTGTTAACCCCTTGAAACTCAGACGCGTTTTAGCATTTAATTTGGCTATCATTAGACAATTTTATGCAGCTTATGGTGGGGTCACACATTCACGTATATTGCTCCCGTCAGCTCCCGTCTTTTGTAAACGAAGGTTTATTGGTAGTTGGCAACCAATTACGTAAAACGTAATGGCATAATACGCAAAACGTAAATGAAATTGCGGCCAGTCGGGGGGGGGGTACTCACGCATGGCGAGAGTAGAAACGAGTAGCCCACGTGGGTCGGGAATGTTGTGGATGCGGTTGTTGATTAGAGTGGAATCAAATACGTGGCTCGCCCTCACGTATGTCAAAAGACGGGAAAGCTTAAGACTGACCGGGCCACCACGGCCGTCTGACGGGAGCAGCCCCGTCGGACGTAGCAGCTCGCCCGTCAGACGTAGCCGCTCGCCCGTCAGACGTGAGCTGCTCCCGTCCATCGTGGAAAGTTCCAGTCGAACGTGGAAGTTTACGTTAGTTTGGCAACACCGCCGCACTGCGTGTTGCCGGGAAGACGCGGCAACGTCGTACGGGGGGTATATAGGGACAACGGGAGGTACTGCCGTCATACCTCTCACCACACCACGACGACCACCACCATCCCTGCTACTCTGCCACCCTGCCACTACCTGCTATTGCAAGTAGTTTTAAGACTTCTATGTAGGCAAGGATGCATTGTATGAGCCGCGTGTTATGCCTAATCTCCGGTTTGATTAAGGAGTTCACAAATTTGAACTCCTCCAGGATGAATTCCGTGATGTTGTTCATGGTGCAGAGGAATGAGTGGGAATGGGAAAGGTGTGGCCAGTCCTGCCCTTTTGTACTTCCCAGATTGCAACCCCGACAGACGTGGTTGACAAAGACTGTCTTTGTCTGTGTTTGGTCAGACGGGGTGTGCCTACGATTGGCCGGAACCAGTCCAGGTACGACCTAACAAATCCCAAGACGTGCGGCCTCAGCTACGCCGGTCTTGTGGGGGCGTGGCATGGGTGTGGCCTGTCTTCCCGCAAATCGGGCAGCCCATGCGGTCGAACGGGGCTATGCTTACGCACGTCGCAAACACGTACGTAGTTCAATACGACTCCATTACGTCTGACGTAACACTGGCCCCGTTACGGTACGTCTGTCGGGAAGTGCAATAGTCGTGGTAAGAACGGGCGTTCACGGCAGGAACTACTCGCGTCTTTACATAAATTGGCGATTACGCCGGACGGGAGCTGATGGGAGCAATATACGTGAATGTGTGACCCCACCATTAGGAAGGATCTGTGGGTATTAAAAAGGTAAAGGCTTTCTCAATCAACCCTCTGACTTCCGTATACCCTTCCTAGTCCTAATAAAATGTCTAATAATTACCAGAAAACAGAAAAGAAATGCGTCTTGGATCTTGAGAGGGTTAGTGGTTTTTGCCATTTCCGAACAATATATTTTTAGTGTACCCCCTAGACTTTAAAAAGCGTCCCCCAGACCCCTTCAAGCTAAACACATGTAAATTTTTCGGTAGAAAAATGTACAGTCCGAAGGCCGGTTTCTCTCAAATTGCAGGCTCGCTTTCGCTCGCCCAGGAAATATCAACACCTTATTGGGTTAAAGCGTCTTATAATCGCCAAACTAAGGAGATGAAGTGCGAAGCGCTTCAAAATCTCCAAACTAATGGATTAAAACAAGGAGGCTCCAACCCACCCTGCACCAAAAAGGGTTAAGAGAGAAAATGTTAAGGAATTTAAACCCATAAAAGCTTAGACATAAATTGAAGTCACTCCTGCAGGCATCAATCAAGGAGGAAATGGGTCAACTGTACTTTTTATGAAGAGGTATTTTATTTTATTTTTCTGGACCCCCTTCTCCCTCATGTTTAGCCCCATTAGTTTTGAATGTTTAAGACGTTCGCCCAATTAGTTTGGCAGTTTTAAGACCTTTCGCCCAATTTATTTGTCAATACTAAGAATCCTCTGCCATTTAGGTGTTAAATTTTCCTGGCGACCGATAGGAAGCCTGTATTTTAAGAGGAACTGGTCTACGACCGACCGGGACATTATTCTACTGAAAATATGTACAGATTAATCTTGAAAGGGGGTTTTGTTTTGTTTTTTATATTGAGCTTGAATGAGGTCTGGGGAACGAACTAATAATAATAATAATAATAATAATAATAATAATAATAATAATGATTACGCAAACAATATTCCTCCACTTAAACAATTTAAACATTAGATTCAGACAAAGTATTCGCCCTCTTTTATTCAAATGAGTACAAAGTAGTACAAAGGAAGTTAAACAACAACAGGTCTAGTGACACCTCGAGGTTACTTGCCCTTTAAAACACTGCTGCTCAGAGTGTTCAACAGTGGTTTAGAATAGGGTAATGGTGGGGTCACACATTCACGTATATTGCTCCCGTCAGCTCCCGTCCGGCGTAATCGCCAATTTATGTAAAGACGCGAGTAGTTCCTGCCGTGAACGCCCGTTCTTACCACGACTATTGCACTTCCCGACAGACGTACCGTAACGGGGCCAGTGTTACGTCAGACGTAATGGAGTCGTATTGAACTACGTACGTGTTTGCGACGTGCGTAAGTATAGCCCCGTTCGACCGCATGGGCTGCCCGATTTGCGGGAAGACAGGCCACGCCCATGCCACGCCCCCACAAGACCGGCGTAGCTGAGGCCGCACGTCTTGGGATTTGTTAGGTCGTACCTGGACCGGTTCCGGCCAATCGTAGGCACACCCCGTCTGACCAAACACAGACAAAGACAGTCTTTGTCAACCACGTCTGTCGGGGTTGCAATCTGGGAAGTAGAAAAGGGCAGGACTGGCCACACCTTTCCCATTCCCACTCATTCCTCTGCACCATGAACAACATCACGGAATTCATCCTGGAGGAGTTCAAATTTGTGAACTCCTTAATCAAACCGGAGATTAGGCATAACTCGCGGCTCATACAATGCATCCTTGCCTACATAGAAGTCTTAAAACTACTTGCAATAGCAAACTCCATCCATCAAGAGGAACAAGATAAGAAGAAGGTTGCAGAGTTCGAGGGGACAGGCGAGGTTGCAGGCGTCAAGGGGACAGGCGGTGATGAGGTTGCAGGCGTCAAGGGGACAGGCGGTGAGGTTGCAGACGTCTTCTTCACGCTTCTCTTGGTAGCCTTGGTAGCCATGGTGACAGGGCAGGGCAGGGCAGCGTGCAGAGGGTGGCAGCAGAGGGTGGCAGGCAGGGTGGCAGAGTAGCAGGGATGGTGGTGGTTGTCGTGGTGTGGTGAGAGGTATGACGGCAGTACCTCCCGTTGTCCCTATATACCCCCCCGTACGACGTTGCCGCGTATTCCCGGCAACACGCAGTGCGGTGGTGTTGCCAAACGAACGTAAACTTCCACGTTCGACTGGAACTTTCCACGATGGACGGGAGCAGCTCACGTCTGACGGGCGAGCGGCTACGTCTGACGGGCGAGCTGCTACGTCTGACGGGGCTGCTACGTCTGACGGGGCTGCTCCCGTTAGACGGCCGTGGTGGCCCGGTCGGTCGTAAGCTTTCCCGTCTTTTGACATACGTGTGGGCGAGCCACGTATTTGATTCCAATCGAATCAACAACCACGCGGCCTCGGCCGCACCCACAACATTCCCGACCCACGTGGGCTACTCGTTTCTACTCTCGCCATGCGTGAGTACCCCCCCGACTGGCCGCAATTTCATTTACGTTTTGCGTATTATGCCCTTACGTTTTACATAATCGGTTGCCAACTACCAATATACCTTCGTTTACAAAAGACGGGAGCTGACGGGAGCAATATACGTGAATGTGTAACCCCACCATAATGCTGGGGTCAAACATTCCCGTATAAGCTCCCGACTGCTCCCGTACGAAGGTTTATTGGTAGTTGGCAAACGATTACGTATAACGTAAGGGCATATTACGTAAAACGTAAGTGAAATTGTGTACAGTCTGGGGGGTTGGTACGCATGACGGGAGTAGCCACGCAGGTCGGGAAGGTGCTGGGCGCGGGCTAGGCTGCGCCGTATCTTTTGAAATTCAAATCACGGTCGTGGCTCGCGCTCCCGTATGTCAAAAGTCGGGAAATTTTACGACCGACCGGCCATCACGGCCGTCTGACGGGAGCAGCCCCGTTAGACGTAAGCGGCTCCCGTCAATCGTAAAAAATTCCCGTCAAACGGGAAAGTTTACGTTCGTCCGGGCGCATCTGGCAACAGCGCCGCACTGCGGGTTGGCGGGAAGACGCGGGAACGTTGTAGGGGGCGGGGGGGGGGGGGAGGGATATAAGGACCGGCGGGACAGTGACAGGTTTTTGTCTTTTTCTGAATTATTTTGCTTATAATGATGCAAATATTTTTTTCAATTTATCTTGTTCACTTAAGTTTATAGCCTTATATATATATATATATATATATATATATATATATATATATATATATATATATATATATATATATATATATATATATAACCAAATGTATAAAAAACAATTTTTGGTATTCTGGGAAGCCTAATATGTTCAAAGTTATTGTTGCTATTATGGTGTGAACTGATGAAATCTTTAGTACTTTACCATAACTATATATAACCTATATATATATATATATATATTACCTAACAGTTTTGTTAATGAAACTCATAATAACACAAGCAGTTTATTCATGTTATTTAGTGCCAGGGACGTATATATACGTCCTCGCCGAAAATAAATCTTAGCAGCGAAACGACTGCACCTATGGCTTTCATATTTTTACCACATGTACCTTACCCTTTAGGCTACCCACCACAAATATCCCAAATCCCTCCTCCCACCCACTCGCTGACTGTCGGTCCCGTCAGAAGGAAAAAATAAATAAAATCTGTGGCGGCGAAACGACTGCACCAATCGGTTCCATATTTGTGTGACAAGTCCCTTACCCTTCTGCCTTCCCCCCACCACACCCCCAACCGCCTCCCACCACCCACTTCTAGCGTATCCGTACGAAGAAAAGGAAAAAAAGGAAAATCCGTGGTGGCGAAACTACCTCACCAATCGGCTTCATATGTGTAGCACAAGTCAATTACCTTCTACCTTCCCCCCACCAATCCCCAAACCACCCTCCCACCCATACATTCCGATACCATAAAAGTCTCTGTAGTCTATAGTGTCTTTTCAGCTACTTTCGGGACCATCGGGGACCTGATTTCTGGCGAGGGGAGTGTTTTTTTTACCATTATCCTTCCTTTCTCTCCCAACTTGATAGATTTAGCCAAAAAACAAATCTGGCACTGGCAGAAGCACACAGTCAAAATTGGCTGGCACTCAGGGGTTAAAGGTTACAAGGATGAATGATCTCTCCTCTTGCTCCTTTCCTTCTTCTCTTGTTCCTCTTGATAGATGAAGTTTGCTATTGCAAGTAGTTCCAAGATTTCGATGTAGGAAAGGATCCATTGCATTAGCCGCGTGTTATGCCTGTTCTCCGGTTTTATTAGGGAGTTCACAAAATTGAACTCCTCCAGGATGAATTCCGCGATGTTGTTCTTCATGGTGCCGATGAAGGACTGGGAATGGGAATGGTGTAGCCATTCCTGCCCTTTTGTAGTTCCCAGATTCCAACTCAGACCTACGTGGTTGACAAAGACTGTCTTTGTCTGTGTTTGGACAGACGGGGTGTGCCAACGATTGTCCGGAAACGGTGGAGGTAAGTCCTAAAAAGTCCCAGGACATACGGCCTCAGCGGCCTCAGCTACGCAGGTCTTGTGGGGGCGTGGCATGGGCGTGGCCTGTGTTTCCGCAAATCGGGCAGCCCATGCGGACTAACGGGGACATGCTTACGCAAGTCAAGTCGCAAACACGTACGTAGTTCATTACGACTACATTACGACTGACGACGTAACAATGGCCCCATCACGGTACGTCTGTCGGGAAAATGCAATAATCGTGGTGATATGGGCGTACACGGCGGGACTACGCCCGACAGAACAAAAAATTGGCGATTAAGCCTGACGGGAGCTGTCGGGAGCAATATAGGGAATGTGTGACCCCAGCATAAGGGACAATTGGACAGGGAAGGACTAATGACCATGGCAGGGTTAGGAGATGTTAGTATGGGGTAATTTGGGTTAGTAACATAACATAGCTTAAGAAAAAGATTTTTTTTTTATTTGCCTAATTTACAAAGTATTTATCAGAGTTCGTGTTGTCGATGGCTTTTTTTGAACACTTAAATTAGGTCGCCTCTTAATCTGCGCTGACATAAAGGAAATGGGTATAATTCTCTAAGACGCTCCTCAAGGGAATTAAGTACCATTCAAATCATGATTTGGTGGAACAAAAAATCTAATTTAGTATCATGTCAGGAATGGTGGTCGTAGGGTTAAAACCCTAGGCGCGCGATTCAAATGCCCAAGGCAGTATTTATATATAGCCCTCGTACAGTCACGGCGGTAAATTGTGGACCAGGGGATGAACCCCTTTCTAGACACCACGCACGTGTATCTCATCCGGACACAGTCTACACTCAGTGAAACTGGGTAGTTTATACTGCCAGGCCCCGCCCACTACTGGGTCGCCAGTCAGTTGGCAGAAAACATCAAGTAGAGAGATCATTTAGAAACTCACACACATACTTCACTGCTTTTAGAAAGAGTGTGTATAGTATAATCTAAACGCAAAATGTGTAGTATTAAGTTCCGCAGAGAGTGTAAATTTGGCGTTGTATATCGTAGGTATGCCAAGTTATATATTCAATGCTACATAATGCAGAGACGGTTTTAGTTATGTATCGAGTATTTTATGTTCAGGCACATAACGGAATAGGTATCAAGATGAAGACTAGTGTAATGTTCAATACCCACATCCCTTGCATAATGTCTACTGTAGTTAGGTAGTAACCTTTATAGCGCGAGTAACGTCTGTTTTAATATATTTCAGTTACCATTAATCGATATTATATAGATTAGGAAGAACATCTAGCGATTAAGCGTTGTTAATTCTATTAATATATCCTTATAGCTACCACAAATCCTTCTAAAGCTGCATAACACCGTCTAAGTATAGCTACAATAAAATAAAATATACGTCTCCCAGACTGAAAGGGATAAAGTTCTTACGTATAATTTATCATAGAAATGAGTAAAAGCGAATGGCGAAACACAATAGGCCTATGTTACCTTTTATGTAAACTACCATATATTACGCGTTTCTGACCTAGTTTAGGATACTGTACGTCAGTTTTTCCATCCACATTGTAAAACTACTTTTCATCACCATAACCTTGTTTCGCTTCCCCACTTACCTGTACACTTTTCGTGTTTATGACATATTTTTTTAATATTATTAGCCATACAGAGAAAGGGCGATATTTACATAGATTTACACAGATCTTACGATCCCTGCGAGGTTACAGGACTTAATTTTCGTAGAGATAGTAACCCTAAGAGAAAGTGGAAAGGAAGGATAGCAAAGATGAATGGTCTCTCCCTCTCTCCCCTTCTGCTCCCTCCGGCAATTTGCCGTACATGAAAACAGAAGTGAATAACCTTGCAAGGCTTAGAAATCGCATGAAGGAATGTATAGAATAGCAAGAAATGGAAAGTATATGACATGTTATGCATACCTTTATCTCTTTTGTTTCTGCTCTCTTCAATTGAAAACAGTGTTGGTTTCTGCCAGGTTCTCTTGTCAGTAATAATTTCCTACTCCAGACCAACTTCTCTGTGGTAGTCTCTGTGGTTATTTTAAAATGTGTATATTGTGCCACTGTCTATAACTCCATTAGGGAGCTCATTCCACTCGCCAATTATTATAGTATGGGTGAAGAAATCTTTAGTTATGTCAGGTTCGCTTTCCTGCATATTAATTTTAAATTGTTTTCTCTTGTGGAACTCTCCTTGGCTAGTTAGTAGATTATTGGAATTTACGTTACTAAATCTTTTCAGAATCTTAAAACACTATCAGGTGCCCACTTATTCTCCTTTCTTTACCGAACAGAGGTAGAGTTCCCTTAATCTCTCATTGTGTGATTTATTTGTAAATGATGGGATTAATCTTGTTCTGTGCTGAACGGATTCTAGTTGTTATGTCTTTTATTTAGTAGGGAGACCAAAAATGCACAACATACTCCAGATACGGCCTCGCAATACTTTTTTTATAATGATATAATATGTCTTACTATGACAATGAACATTTCTTCTGATGAATCCTAGTGCTCTGTTTGCTTCGTTAGCTGCTTGTGGAGTTTAGAGAGAGAGAGAGAGAGAGAGAGAGAGAGAGAGAGAGAGAGAGAGATAATGTGCTAACACAAAACCAGATTCAAGAGTTCAATGTCCTGATGTGCAGGTTTAGCAATATGTAAGGGTTCATATTCTCCTAAGACCTATTTTTACTAACTATCACTGTCATTACCACTTTCCATTAAAAAGGTTAATTTCCATGTATCACTACCCCATGAAAAAGTGCTATGCTATGTGTAACCGAGATTAATGTATTCCTTGATTTCTATAATACTGGTGTAAAATATACACATTTGTATTCGTAGTTAAAATAATTAGTTAATACTGCTGGATTATTAAGCCAGGATATGTCAGTGGGCAAATCAAGATTGGAGCCTCTGTTTGATAATTCCAATGTGGTGACGCAACATCGACCTCATTATAACTCGTGTGTCACCGCATTTCATCACCGTCCACTTCAGTGGTCATTAAGGAAGAAACCAAATGACACTTTAAAAAAGTAATTAATTTTTATTTGTATTGGGTAAAATGTTAATGTGTATGGAGTAATACTTATATTGTTGTGCTAAATACTTCTAAATCCCTGGTTGTCTCAGTAAAATTGCGAGGTGATAGGCCTACGTTGTGTAGCGCTCGTAAAACTGTCAGTTACCTGCTGTCATGTGAATTTATTGTATACATGTAAATTGACCTACGGGAGGATAATAATATATGATTGTCGTTTTCATTAACAGTAGTTCCTTATTATATTTTCTTTATTGTATTATCATAATCATCACCATCAGCAGCCTTAGTTAGTCAAAAACGTTTTTAATCTGGCTGGTCAGATGTTTTCCTGTTCCACCCTACTTTAGCAAAGTTCCTGATCTCATCCCTCCATCTGGTCGTTAGGATAAACTTTGTCATCAACGAATCTGAGGTTACTTTGATGTTCCCCATTAACAACCACACGTGAACAGATTTGATATTGTATTATGTAGTTTACCTAAGTACTGGAGTTTCAATGCACGTTATAGTCTGATAATTTGTATTGCAAACAGTAGCATTTCGACTGTAAGGAACCACAAACAAAACTATTGTATAATTAAATAAATCAATTTATAAATAAATAAATTGGAATGCAATAATCACTATTACCGCTTCCTATTTTGTTGTTGTTACATATGCCTATACCTACGCAACTGTGTATGGGCGGAGCTTATTAACTATCAATGCATTTGTTTCACTGGCGTCGTGACCGCTGAACCAGCAGATAGAAATTGTTCGAACCTGCTGCCAATGTGTGGCTAGGACTTTGGCACACCCCTAGTCTATGACTTACCGCCGTGAGTGTACCTCGATGGGGCGTGGCTGGTATCCCACATTATCTGTGTTTTTTTTTTTTTTTTTTTTTTTTTTTTTTTTTTTACACAATAACGTCTTCTAAAAAATAGATCTGGATAAATGTTTACCTATGGTCCCGTTAAAATATCCTCAAGTAACTTATTAAAAACTGTTCAGTGGACTGGTTAGAACTTGTAGGATGTTTAATTGAATGTCGGAAACCAGTATTTACTGAGATATAAGTTTTAATATGCGCTATGGGTCACCCAGGGTCCCTGCCCTCTCTTTCCCAGGTAATGTTATATTATATTATATTATATTAGGGTTAGGTTAGGTTAGGTTAGGTTAGGTTAGGTTAATCTAATCTAATCTAATCTAATCTAATCTAATCTAATCTAATCTAATCTAATCTAATCTAATCTAATCTAATCTAATCTAATCTAATCTAATCTAATCTAATCTAATCTAATATTTGTACATTATGGGCAGTGGGCGGGCCGCGCGTATGTGGCGGCGTACAGACCCTCCCGTAAAACATAGCGCATTTTAAGACTTATTTCTCAGTAAATACTGATTTCCGACCTTCAATTAAACATCCTACAAGTTCTAACCAGTCCCCTGAACAGTTTTTAATAGGTTACTTGAGGATATTTTAACGGGACCATAGGTAATTTTTTACCTAGATCTGCACAATGTACGGTACTTTGGGTAGTGGAAGGATGCATTTAGTAATGTGTTGCGTGAATGGTTGCTCTGCTCCGACACCATAATAGCCAAACCATCACGTAGTCCATACTGTATTTACTAGACCCTAACTGTTATTTATTATAACCGGGAAAAATGGTCAATATATCGGCAAATAACACTCTGCGAAATAGTACCAAAAAACGATGGCGTCTTATATAGGCTAGCCTTCCAATCTACCCATACGTATAATTATACATTCATCCTGACTCCAGTAGAATCAGCTTGTGTTGCCGTGAGGGAACCGGCTCATTGCATTAGTTACCATAGACAGAAAGAAAAATAAGTTGCTACTGGGCTCGAGCAAGACAAATCCCCCGGTTGGGTATATAAAACTCGGATTCTAGGACAACTAATTATATTATTTATGCTAGTGTGCATTAATAGTACTGTTCAGTTCAAACTTTCAAAATACAATAGGGCATAACTTCAGCACGTCAAATGTTGCCCTAAATATAAATAAATATGATATAGTATAACGAATATTAAAAACTCGCTACAACTTGCTTTATAGGCACATCACTTCATTAGGCGCTTTGCCGCTCATACTCAATTTTGCCAAACCACCAGAGTCACTCAAGGGAGTCCACGAAAGACAGTGATTGTGAGTGACAGGAAAACTGACAGTTAATCTACTAGAGGACCTAGACTTTGGGAAGTGTACCATTACACTCAGCGTAATTTTACAGTTACTCCTCGACCATCCACTTGGTTTGGCTGTAAAATCATACCCATGGGTGGCCACAAGAATTAACCCGATAAATCAAGGTTTAAGTTGTTCCTAAGAAACTGACAATTCAGAAAAAGATGCAAGATATTTTCATGCTTGAAAGGTAACCGGAACGTAAGATAGCCTCTGAAGTAAAGTAAACATGGTGGTATTGGTAGGATACTGTTCCTGGGCGACAAGTAGCCTAGGGCCTATCAAAACAGTACCAGACATTCGCGTTTTTTTTTTTTTTTTTTTACTTTTTTGCGGCAGACACTTTCTGGCCTCAGAACAAATTGAACTAGGCCTACGTATTTATGTTTTCTCTATACTTAAGTTAAATCCGTACTTCATGGCATAGCGGCCATAGCCTATAGGCCTAAGCCTCCTTCCCTTGTTTTTAGTCCACACCGTCGGAACTTCATTATAGGCCTAATAAACAATCTCTAGGCCTAAGTCGCTAAAACAAAAACAAAAAAATACTCTAAATCTCGCAACCTCTCGTCCAATAGCCAGTTGTTTGTTGCTCGTGCCGTGCAGGGTGGGAACTGGGTTTTTACCGTGCATGGAAATGTAATACATTTGAATTATTTGGTACCTGCTGAGTGAGGTCCGTCTCCTATTGTAGCAAAACGAATGTGGAAATGAATTGTTGTCTAGGCTACCGGCGGCGTACGTCGTGTGAAAACGTAACCGTTGATGTCCAAAGCAGCAGGGCTTGTGGCGGCGGTCAGCCGGCCACCCCTGCCACGGCAGCCCCCCCTACCCATACCATACCTGGGATGGTGATGGGCTAGGTCTTATCAAAAGTGAGACACTGAGCGATCCTTATGCTGAGTCTGCCATAATAAAACAACCCAAATAGCTTACTCTGAACTGTTCCTTTTACTTATATATTTTCTAGATCTCACGTGACGGCGTCCTCTTCCGTGGAGTGACCTCCCAATTACAAAGCTTGGAAGTCCATGGGCGTGCACATTTCTCCCTTTGCCCCTCAAACTTTCCTCTTCATCAATTGCATGAGGGGCAACAGGGCTGGGTGTGCGGGCTTTGTGTTTCCCGGGCGTCCTGCCGCACATCCTCATAATCCCCGTCCATGGACGTGGCCTCGATTCGGTCACCCAGGCTTTGTTTGTGGTCCGGCAGGGAGGGTTCTGTGGGGGTCCGCGCTCTGGTTATGGCCGCTGGCTTGGCTCGGGGCCTTGGGTCGATGTTCGGCAAGGCAGCTTGGGGTGTAACAACCACAGACAACAACAGACAACCATAATACTAGGATAGGTTAGACGTAAGCGTTGTCTAGGTTAGGCTAATGTCCTTTACAAAGGGGTCATTAGCCTAGTTCAACACTAAGTGGAATAGGTATATACCCGGTCCAGAGGTAGGCGATTTAACGCACCGATACACACCAACTCTTGCCAAGAATTATCTTGCACTTCCACTCCAAAAAATATGGGACAACTAGGCTAGTGCTATAGCCTAGGCTAAAATTTATGTAACCAAATTCAGCCGTCG